>CM055192.1:6598668-7096168 GCA_029224185.1 Karalla daura | reverse complement strand
GGGCTGCCAAGTCCCCTGCAGCTGGACATAAACTTTTATTCATCTGAATAATCATCTATGAATCGTGGTTCATAAAACAAATTGTCGTTGTAAAAGACATAAAGACATTTTGCGAGCTGCGGAGAGATTGAGGAGTGAGGGATTGTTGAAAAGGAGGAGATGCCGTTTCCATGTGTGTGAAGCCTTTCCTGTGCTGCTTCCTCTTTTATGGTCTGACCTTTCTCTTAATTGGCTGCCATGTCTTTACTCTGAGATTCTGTTGGTCTCCTAGCCAAGTAATTTCTCCCTCTCTCCCAGCTAAAGCGTCTCCCCCTGACCCATAAATTGGAAGTGCTTTAACCTTTCCTGAGTGCTCACTTTATAGTGCTCTCTTTATTCTTTTATTATGCAGATTTGATGAGACGGATTTAGAAATTTGAAAAAGTGACTTGTATCACTCTCCCACTTTCCACCAATTTATTTATCATTCTCAACTTTGTGTTTTTAAACTAAACCTTTGAGGAGGGCCCAATGATAACTGGCTGAAAAACATTAATTTGCTTGTCTCAAAGAAGAAGAAAATAATGTGACTGTCTCAAAAAGTGCAGCATTAAAATGCCTGTGCTGTTGCAGGTATAACTAAGAAATTAAAAAAAAAAGTCTCCTTGTTATTTTCAGCGATCCCTAATTTACCTAAATCATCAGGCATGTAATGTTCTTCACAAAAACATCATCATAATCAGAAGTGATAGCCTGGTTTTCCTATTTCATCCAGTTGTCTATAAGTCATTACACGTGCATTAATCAACCATATATTAGGCTAAACAAGGCTCATAATATATATGTGAAAGTGTATGTGTGTGCTTGGGGTGTAATATACTTGATGTATTGATATGTTTATTTCAATTTATTTCAAGACCTCATCCTGCGACTCTGACCCTGAAATCAATACCTTCATTTATGGTCCACCACCTTCAATCAATTCTTGCCCCGTCTCTTCTCCACGATGGACTGCCTCTGACTGGACACATGTAAGCAGGCCGCCATAGCTCTCCTCCACTCTCTTACTCTCTCTCTCTCTCCCTCTTTATTCTGTGTCCCAGTGTAGTGGGAGGTAACTGGTCACTCAAATCCCAGATTGGCTGCTGGTCATCATCCCACAGCTTTTGCACAGCTCTCTTCTCCTCTGCCCTCCTCTCTGGGCGTCCTCCTCCGGCTCTCACCACCCAGCTATGCTCGTGACTGGCAGCTATATGGCTCTGATTCATGATAAACAAACCACACAGCCAACGGTGGAATGGGAGAGGCACATGCAGAACAAATGCAAATGGCCCTCAGCTCTGTCATGAGCTTCTTCTCTTTCTGTCCTGCCCTCTTTGTCTCCCTGTCTCTGCCGTACTTACCCGGAAAATAATGTATAATCTCATTCCTGAGAAACACAGCAGCTGCAGTATGAGAGGATGTTGGTGCAGCATCCCTGTGACCACAATGCAAAACTATGCTCCCAACAACACGATCACAGTGGCCCCGGCCTGGTGAGGGAGATATAGCTGCTTAGCCTGGTCACCTCCTTTTTGAGAGGAGGTGAGGCTGAGAGAACCCGGGAGGTTTTATTCTCCTTAAAAAGCGTGCATGAGCTGGCAGTATTGCTCAAACAGCCCTTTGCCTCCTCTGGATTTATTAGCCAATTTCCACTACCATTGTCTTTCACTTCAATCTCAGAAGTGAGGGTGCACCGGGCAGAATATAGGGCTGCAATCATCAGAGTGTGTGGCGACAAAACCTCTAGCGCTCGCACCTGGAACTCAATAGATATTCATGAACATTCTCGTATTTAGAGAAGGAAATAACTTAATACCGACAGTGTCGATGGAATAATAGCCATTTCCTGCCTGACTTGCAGCCCCTCAGAAAATGAGATTGCGCTGGCCGTCATTTTTCTTGTCTGCTGGGTGTTTCCATGCTGAGGTCTATGGCTGCAGCTATGCTCCCTGCATCGGCAATGAGGTACAGATAGAGAGGGGTGGAAGAGAGAGGGAGGGTGAGAGATGGAAAGCAAGACATTCAGAGCGGGCAAGAGAGAGAGAGAGAGAGAGAGAGAGAGAGAGAGGGAGAGAGAGAGAGAGAGAGAGAGAGAGAGGGTGACGGAGTGAGATAGGCTGACTTCACAACAGGAGACAGAGAATTTGTTGTCAAAGTCGCCATGGCTAAAAATGGATATTAAATAGAAAATAAAAACATAGAATATATCAGAATCATAATGTGTATCGCTTTCTAAAACGCTGTCCCTCATCCTGCCCTAGTTTCCTGAGGTAAAAGACCTCCAGGGCTTTAGAATAAACAGAGCACTCTGTCCAGAGATGCTGCTCCGAGGCTCAGCCAAGGCAAATATTTCATTACCATGATTAAGATTGATTACTTCTCTGAGGGATGAGAATACAAGAGTGTCCACCAAGGAAGAGAGAATGCAAAAAAAGAGACAGAGTGAGAAAAGGAAGATAGAGGAGGGAATTGAGTGACGTGAATGGATGCCTGACCTGAGAGACAAAGGAATCTTTCAAACTATTCCTTACCATTACTTGGCCTGTCACGTTACCGCAGCCACTGCTCTTATAAATTAACCATCTCACAGAGGGGCTCAATCCTGCAGCCCTCTCTCTCCCCCACAATTAGGTTTCTCCTCTTTGTAAGCCTTCCTTATCTCTTTGCTTTTACTCAGGCCTTCGTCAGCACAGACATATATCAAGGTTTTCCTCTTCACTCCATTCTTATTCAGACCTTCATCCTCATGAGTGCCCGGCATTCATCATGAGTTTCAGAAGATCTGCTTAAGATTCTGGTAACGATTGGTGCAACCATTGCATCTACAGGAAACCTCCTGAAACGTAGATGTGAAGCTTTACGAAATGAATGTTCTCACCAAGGTAATGCACACAAACACAAAATGTGTTCATGGATGATTGCCAGATTGTTATCATGAATTATTCTTATTCTGAACAAAGAACTTTTGGGGCTAACTTTTGGTGCACCGTTGAATGTGCAAATGGCAACATTCCCTTTTTTTGTGTGCTTCTGCAGAGTATGAGAAGACCGAGTCCAGGACTGAGTGGCTGAGCTTTGCCCATTTCATGTCTGGACTGGGCACACAGACAGCAGTCTGAGGAGGAAAGTTTTGCTTTTTTTGGCCAAGCTGAGGGACTCCTTTCTGTGGGTTTCTCTGTGAGAAGCAGGGATGGAGAGAAAAACTGTCTGTGTATGTGTGTGTGTGGTGACTTTATGTGGGATAATAGTACAAGTTTGTGTTTGTGGGAGCTTGCTTTTTTTCTGTTTTTTCTGAAGCGAGTTCAGAGTTGCAATAAACGGGGCCAAAAGCAGTAAGTGCAGGTGGAGAAGTGCTCGTTGCACTGTGGGAGTTGGGTGGGTGGGTAGGTGTGGGGGGCGGCTGCTTAAATTAATTTGATGTGGGAAACCTCAGAGACACGGCCGGTGTGAGCGAGCCACGCACCCAGACAGAAACCTGAGCAGATTGCACTGCTGCTTTGTATTCCAAATTAATTGGCCTCTGTAGATCGCCCTCTGCCCCTCACAACACTACTGATGCACATTTTCCTCCCTTCAATTAAAAGTGTGTACCCCACATGCAGCCCTCTCCCTCCATTTCCAGCGACTTCTCGCTCCCCTTGTTACTGAGAACAAGCTGGGCCTTTGCATTGGAGCTGAGTGAGGGGGGAGGAATCGCCCAAACACCTGACTGTGCAGTGATAGTCACTAATTGCACTTAAAGCTTGAAAAAGCCTGAATTTACATTTTCCTCCTGAAAACAAACACAATACAGGGGTCATAACCCAGAGATTCTGATAAAAGCCAGTCTGATTTACAGATGCAGTCACTCTAGCACCTTATTATCCCAAACCACTGAAGTACCAAACTGCTTATTGTGTGGTTTCATCTTCAATGCATTGCATCTGGTTGCTTCTGGGTTATTTCAGCCACACAATGACTGTTTTCCATCCATCACCTTACCTACTGTGTATGTTTGCTGCAGTATCAAAGACAGGTAATACAATGCAGGTCTCAGCACCAAATTCTGGGCCCTGTGTACAAGCAGCATAATTGTCATTTAACTATTTCACCATGATATGGTAAGCAACTACTGCTCATAACATAGTGATATTCTAAGTACTGTGGTGGGTCTAATAGTATTGGATTAGGGTTAGGGGTGCCTGACATACGTATAGTATACATGTAGTATATGTAGGCTAGTCTATAGGTAATATATGTAGGTTGGGACACACATTTCAATCGATTTATTCCCCAGAATTTTGAATTAGCATGAATTACTCACATTTATTCAGATTAAAATAAAAATTAACAAATAAATCACTATTTAGATGATAAATATTGAACAGGAGGGACATGTAAGTAGTAACTTATGCCATTAGATAATTGTAACAGATTTCAAAAGGAGGACCAAGGAGGACATATTTACTTTTTGTCAGAATTTAACTAACAACAGTACTTGAGTAAATTCAGTTAGTTACGCTATTTTAGCGGGTAATAGATTAACCCTGTGTCAGCATGCACTGCCCTACTGTGGACTTATCGCACAGAAAATGGTAAGTTGATATCATCTTTTGCTGACTGAATAAAATCCTCATTTCAGATATCCACATTGTTTTTTAAACAAAAACATCGCTCTCCTTTTCCTCTCCTATACATTGAACATATGTTGAATAGTTCTGTATAATACGACTTTCTTTCACACACACACACACACTGCACACTGCACACTCACACACACACACACACTCTTCTGTACACTTTCCTGAAATAATGGCATGTCAAGTGTCTAATGCTGCACCTTTTCTCACTTATTCAGTCTCCCCCTCTCTCTCACTCTCACACTCACCCTTGCACACACTTCTTTCCACTAGTCATATGCCACAGATAATGATAACTGACTGAAATTGATTGAAATGAGTGACTGCTACAATAGTGTTATCTGAAACTTAGTATCTTTGGGAGGCCATTGTGACTATAGTTTATGTAATGCTACAGTTTGGGGCACGTTATTAGTAGCGCTCTATTAGTGTGCTCTCGGATTATCCACTCCACTTAAAAAGCACCAAAAATCAACAATCAAACAAACAAACAGAAAAATGTCTATTGTGCTATCTGACCTTATCTTCCTTATCTTAAGATGCTTTGCAAAAAAGTTCTGCCAAAAGGATAACCCTTGTTTTGTGTGTGTTAAAAGAATGAATGCAGAGGGGCCCCCCATGTCTGTATTTTGGCTGCCAAAAACCCTTAAACCAAATATGGATATATCCAATGCTTTATGAGTCTGCATCAAATACAAAGTGTTTGTAGTTGACTGATGTTTGATCAAATCTGCAGCTGTTCTGCAGGAAAATGCTGACCAGTAGAAATACACATATGTTCGTGCTTACACCACTGCACCCTCATCCCTTGGAAATCTAAAACGTAGAGCAGGGTTTATTGTTAAACTCTCTGTTGCGATGTAGCGGAAAATGTTGTTTTCCCTGTGCAAGTCATAAAAGTCTCATACGTTTTTTCAAAATCTATGTCATTTGTTGGAAATCTTGGTTGTTTCTAGTTTTAGTTTCAATTTGACAAACACTAATGGGTGATAACAAACAGTTAACAGTTGCTGAGCTCTGTAGCACTGTGTAACTAATCTATCATAAAATTGTTGTGTTGATCTCTCAATTCATAGAATTTATACACTACGGTATGTTGAATCGCTTTATATGGCTAATGATGAAAAGTCCCACAGAGACGCTTTGGGGAAATTTCAGCATTCAACTCTGCAAATTTATTTGCTTAGTGGCTCATGTGGCCTCTTACGAGTTCTGAATATCTCAAGAGAATGGTGAACCTTGTTTTATTTTTTTTCCTTTTTGAGAGTTCATTAATGAAAAGCCTCCATTAACTAAGAGCAAAAAAGGCACAATTAATTGAATTGCTGAGAACACTTTTCACATCCATATCAATTACTGGGTTTTATGTTTGGCAGGGTGCATTACATGTGAAATGTGCCCTGCATAACAGGCCTGATTGTTTGCTTGTTCTGTTCTTTATGGACTGTGAAAGCTCCTGCAGCAGCAGGGGGGCAGTTTACAGCTCTACCTGCCACATGCTCCAGACGTGATTATCCGGCTTTAGCCCCCCCCCCCCCCCCCCCCCCCCCCCCCCGCAGGAACACCATAAAGAACCACACATACCATAAAGAAATGGTGACGACAAACAAGCAGAAAATATCTTAACTGCAGCTTACGCCTGCGTTTGATCTCTTATAGCATAACCTGTGCAAAGTCAAAGATGGAAAGTGGGAAAGTGATCTGTCTTGAAGTAAAAATAGTAGAAAAGTGTTCACAACTGACATATTTATTTATGAGGGTTCAGAAGTTTTGAGGGGAAGTAAAAATGTAGGATGAATCTATTTATTGAACAAAGGACAGCAAAACACCACAACAAACATCAGGCGAAAACACTCCAGATCCAAGATATTTCAGTCGGGAGAGATGTGAAAATGCTCTCAGAGGAGAATTGCCCCTGCGGACGACAAATGCCAAAACAACTCTGACAAAGAAAGAAAGGAGGAAAATATGAGCGAACAGAAGGAACAACAATTATTTATGTAAATAATGTGCCATTGCTGCTTATAATTAGCAGGAAAATTAAGCAGAAAAGAAAAGAGGGGGGGAAACATCACGCATGTCACCCAACTAATTTTTCTCATGCAAATTAACAATCGAAATTATAAATGGAAATGGTGTTGTTGTGATCGAGAGAGAGACGGAGAGAAAGCAACAAGAGATGCCCTGCTTTTCTCTCTCTCTCTCTCTCTCTCTCTCTCTCTCTTTCTCTCTCTCTCTCTCTCTCCTGCTCTCTGTTTGGAATTCATTAACTGCTGAAGCAAGCAGAGGCAGATGCAGTTTGACACAAAGGGTGAAGCCGATAGCAGCAGCAAAGAAGTTAGGATTATTGTTGCGGGCAGAATGGCCTTAAAATTATGATGGTTTCATGCAAGAGATCCTGGTCCCTCACCGTGGCCCTGCCTCCACCGACTGCTGCTATCAGTCCAACCAATGAACCCTATCAATCTCATATTATTCCTGATTCTGTCCTTTATACACACACTTCTATTGCAACCCAAGTAGTAGCGGGGAGATAATGTCATTGTGAACTGGCCCTTTAAAAAAAACTGAAGTCAAAGTTCAAGAGGGCAGTAGGAAGAGAGCAGTCATTTTATTTTAATTTACTTAGAAGTTACCATCCATCATTCCTTGTGTCATTTATTAAACTTCAATACTTCTCTGAGTGTATTCGAGGCTCATTTTCATTTTGATTTTCTAGAGAATCACTATGTTGTTTTTTTTCTTTTTTAATGCTGTACCTGTCCTGGTTGGGTCCATCTCACCTGTGCTAAAGCTAAGCCACTCTCTGTCCCTGTCCATAACCACATGCCAGGGTGTGCACAGATCAGATGTGCCGAGGTGCTGACACAGTTATCAGACAAAAAAATCCCTGCCGCTCTCCCAGCAAGAGGTGCTGCTTGCCGGGACTATAAAGGCAGTGTCAATGAGGGTGTGATAACTGTGAAAGTCTGTCTACATGTGTCTCCTGTCTGCTCGTCTCTCCTGTTCCCCCTCGCTCACCACCAGCACCTCGCACACACACACATACACACACACACACACTGCACCCTGCTTTCTTGCCTCCCCTCTGTCATTGGGAAGTGTTTTTAAAAGGAGTCGGGATCAAACGAAGTCGGAAAATGCCTGTCTGGCGTTCATCTGACAGCCCTGCATCCTGAACCCTTTTTAAAAGAGGGTGCAGAGGAAAAAAGGGAGAGAAAATAGGACATGTTTCGCACAATTTATGCAGCGTTAATTTTCCAGCCCACGCGTCGACTGTTTACAGAGTCCTGTGCATCTCAAACCTCCTTCTCTTGTTCTCTGCCCCCCCCAACCCACCCCCCACACACACACCAACAACCATCTCTCAAACCACAATCCCTCCTTTACTTTCTCCTCCCACCCCCCTCACTTTTTGTGGCTTATGTTATTCTGATTTTTTTTCCAGTCTTTTTTGTGTCACTAGTGAGGATGCTCTCCCTTGGGGTGGCTAAATTTACATCTCTCCATATGACAAACACAAACAAAGAAGCAAATAAATCAAATGTGAGGTGGGAGAGAGAGAGGGAGAGGGAGAGAGAGAAGGAGAGGAGGGGTGGTGAGCAGCCGTGGATGTGTGTTGGTCTGTGAACATATATATATGTATAAACACAAAACAGTATTGATAATCCCTGAATAGATGCATACCATAGAATGACTGGATAGGAAACATTTCCTACCCATGTATTTATTCAAAGACTTTTTAAACAAAGTCCCTCTGTAGGAGCACAGACCGTCTTCAACCACGTCACCGCATGACAGCCGGCTTGACAGCTTTCAGATAATAAGATTTGCTAAAATAAATCAATCAATAAATAAATAAATAACATACAATGAAAGGAAGTTTAAAACAGACGTGTGCGGTTGTTTGTTCGAGGCGTATGCATGTGTGAGAGCGCGTGCATTCATGAGCGTCTGTGTGTGTGTGTGTGTGTGTGCTAAAGGACACACAACTGGACAGGAGGAGCTATTACCACATCACCAGCACACAGCATCACCTGTCATCTCCCTCCCATCCATCCAGGTGGGATATGAGTGTGTGTGTATGTGTGCGTGTGAACGTCAGATAACTGAAGAGAGTCACCCCCGTCTCAGCTTTCACCCCTCCTGCCACAAGCACAGTTTACCATAAAATGTCACTTATGAAAATTCATGCGGCGGAAATAAAGCCCAAAAGAGTTGAGTGGCGCTCAGTGTGTGTGTGTGTGTTACTGCTCTGAGCGTGTCCTCATGTATGTACGTACAGGGTTTCAGCGGGGATGGAGGATTCATCAACAATACACTTCTCACATGTATCCACAGCCTGGTGTCTATTTCCTCCTCCTCTCTCCCCGGCTTCTATATCTGAATATTGAGAGCATTTGGTGGGGGCTTCTGTAAGAAGAGGGGAAGGAGGAGGCTTGATCAGTCTCTTCCCAAATCTGTGCGTGTGTGTGTGTGTGTGTGCTTGTGACAAGCAGAGGAGCCCTGCTGCGTCTCAGCGCGTCCTCTCTGATACATTATTAATTAGGCAGCGTTTAGAGTAACGAGCAGAGCATTTGAGCCCCTTCTCCCCCCGCCCTCGGTGACACGCTCCCTGGGAATCCGCCGTGTGACTGCAGATCAGAGGAAGCGACAATCCGACACTGCATCACCACCTTCCAGGAATACCAGAGAGCCGGGCTCCCAGGGAGACGGTAGACAGGAAGTATCACAATACATCAGGCTGCATCTCACTACTCACACGCGCTTACAGTGGCCTGAGCAAGTTTGTCCTCTGGTATCCGCGTGTAACAAAAGCACCAACGTACTCTATTTTTATACGATGTTAGAATATATGCGTTTTACCCGAAGAAGTGCCATTCAAGTGTACATCTAATCTGCTGTTTTGGTTGCCAGTTCCCTGCTGAGGCGAGTAAACAAAGAATTGCAGGTTAGATTCTTATTACCAGCAGAGAATAATTCACCCACTGATCTAACTCTCAGGTGTTTCCAACTCTGTGTTGGCAGATGCGTTAGATGCAAAACCCCAATTCCTTCTAAATGTAATATCTACTTGGCAATGAAGGCTAAAAAGCCTGAAAGTAAAACTTATGAACATATAACACATTAGTACGTACTTAATGCTGTGTTGTGGTTCTCTCAAGGCATTTTTGCTGATGTATATTAGTTAGATTTAGAATATGAATGTGATGTCTGCGACGCCGCTCACTTTAGTTTAACCACGAGTGCTGATGTGAAATATACTTGTGTGCCCAGTTTCACTTTGTCGGTTTATAACTTAAAAGGCTTTGATGGTGTGACAGTGTGTTTGTGAGGCTGGAAAAATGGTGGGCGAGTCGTGGCACTTAGAGGATCAACAGCATGTAAATGAGCCACAAATCCTCCTCTCCTCTCCTCTCCTCTCCTCTCCTCTCCTCTCCTCTCCTCTCCTCTCCTCTCCTCTCCTCTCCTCTCCTCTCCTCTCCTCTCCTCTCCTCTCCTCTCCTCTCCTCTCCTCTCCTCTCCTCTCCTCTCCTCTCCTCTCCTTTCCTCTCCTCTCCTCTCCTCTCCTCTCATTCTGATAACTGAGCGGTAGGCTGTGCAGTGTTTATTATAATTGCTATTATCATTATTATTAGTACTATTATTATCAGCAGTAGTGGCAGTTGTAGTGGTAGTAAGGTATGTGCTTCTATCTTTTATAGATAAGCTGAACCCCTACCCACCAGTTATGTCCTTAGTTTCTTTCCTCCTTGCTGTTTGTTCTCCTATTGTTTAGCATGATTTTATATTTTGGGTCGTAACCCTTCCTCCACCCCACCCCCCCTCCAAATGCATGTTCACATTATACCGGTCTCTTCCTGCTATTGCTGTCTGGCTAATTCAATAATTTTCTCTCCCTTTTGTCATCCCTTCTGCCCCCCCCCCTTCTCTTCTCCGTCTGCCCTTCAAATCTTCTGGGTCTGGCTGAGTCTCTGTTGTCTGCCTCATTACTGACTGTTCAGCCATTTGATTTCCTGAAACGGCTGTGCAGCCACGCTGAGACCTTCTCATCCCTATTATGGTCCACCACACAAACAAGCACAAACACACATACACATACGTTCACACACACACATACGTTCACACACACACATACGTTCACACACACACACACACACACACACACACACGCACACACACACACACACACACACACACACACACACACACACAAACACACACATGTTCACAAGCACAGAAATGTACTATAAAGATACAGCCAAATTTCTATTTCTCCTGTATGATGCATGCAGTGTAAGTGAATGTGGCGTTTCTGTGTTTGTGTTTGCTACATGCAGCGTGGCCCAACACCGGACAGTGTTATAGTGCAGCAGAGCCGTATGCTGACAGCTGAGATTTAGCTTTTATTTTTCCAGGGCTACTCAGCAGAATGTAAAAAGTGCCTCCATAAAGAAGTGTATCGTGGAGCGACTGCCTGTGATTCCACACCACAGTTGATGATGACACCGCCATTCCTCTTGGTGACGGATGCACTGTTGCATCCTCCCAGCTCCCTGCCCCGCTCAGGTTATGAATGTTGCCGGCATAGCCAGGAAATACTGGGGCAAGGCTTTTTCTTCACTAGCTTCCGTCCAAGGCTCAGTTCTAGTCGAGACACCAACCAGTAAAAGACTCACAAGCACCAAATCACATCAGCGCAAAAATAAAATGAGAAATAGTACCTGCGGTAATATTTGCAATTTGTGTGACTCTCTCCCTCGTTTTTACAGGTTTGTAAACGTCGGCTTGTAAATTCCCTGACTGCAAGTGTTGACCTCAACGCCTCGCACCCGCCTGGACTGCTCCCAACATGTCCACCATCCACCAGCACCTCCCAGCCAGCGGCAGGTAACATAAATTTGCCAGCTTGAGCTTGAAAAATTGCCGGCGCTTCCCTCTCTCTTGCTCTCTGAGGGATTGGCTGTCATTTTTTTCATTTTTTCTTTTGCTCCTTGCTTTGTTTTTCCTTTTCTGCGATTGAATCGGCATACAAATTAGGCTGTGGTGATTGAGCAGTGAACTACAGGTTTGGAGGCCGCTTGTCTTTTGCTGTGACAGATGTGACCACAGGGATCTTTAGACAACATCCAGCATCTACCTGGAACATCCAGCCATGAGGAGATCATACTGATTGGTTTTGAAATATCACATTCAAAGGAGCCAATTGAAGTGGTTTGGCTTTTCAAATTGTATATGTATAAATATAAAAATGTTTAATAGTTATTTAGAACTGCACACTTCCACTTTTGCAACTGCACACATGCGTGCACCTGCACAAACCTGCATTCAGACTATTCGTTATCTGCCCACCTAGAGCAGTCCAGAGGGGCAAACTGTGCGGCCACTGCAAGCCAAACATGCTTGGAGGCCGCAGGCCAGAGCCAAATGGGCCAAGCACCTGCCCCAGGTGTCAACAGGCCCCCTCGGCCCTGAGTGCCAGGCTTCCTCCTGAAAGAGAGAGGAGATGGAGAGCCAGATAGAAAGCCATCTCATTACCTCCTCCCTGGGGCTGCGGCTAAGCGGGGGATGGAGGGTGTGAGGGCCGTGTCACCTCTGCGGATGGCCCTCATGAACTGTGGTTAATTGAAATCTGATATATCTGAGTCCCTACTTGGCGCACCACCAGTTGAACAGCAGGCTCGGTTTCATCCTGCCAAGTGAGGCTGAAAAAAAAGGAAAAAAAATGGAAAAAGCTCCATCTCTCACTTTTTTTTCTTACATCTTCCCCAGCTCGCTGTCTCCTCTCCAGTCATGCAATCCACAGACTTATTGATTTGTTTGTGAGCTGTGAACATGGAGCATCATTGGTGGTGCTCTAGGATGGTAAGAGCTGATCATAGTGCACAGTTTGATGCTAACTTGGTGTGCTGCGTGCTGACCTTGGCTCAAGCACACACAGTGCAGGCGCACTGAAATCCCAGCCTCCCACAGAGGCGGATGCCAGGTGGGGATACAGGCAGCGAAGACGCTTCCACACAAAGAGCTGTTTAACTGTCCAGAGGCCCTCTGGGTACTCCACCTTTCACTTTATCCGTTTAATATTTCATACCCTGGCCCCAACCATGCTCTGGCCAAGTGCCTCTTCCCGGGTTGCTGGAATATGGATGAGAGTGCACATTTACCCATTTACCTGGTTGCCAGTCGGAAGCAGCCCTAAACAATGCACCTCTCTCCCCACATCCTCACCTCTGCTCACCTCACCGAGTCCGCAGCTAGCTTGTTACAGGCGGGAGGGGGAGGGATCGAAGGCAGAGGTAAACAGACAGAAAAATCCTACAAACAGGAGCCCTGGGATAAGAAAAGCACCGCACCTCTGTGAGTGGAAGCTGGGCTTACAGAGCCAAGATTATAGAGTAGATGCGTGTAAAGGTGACCAAGGACATAGACACAACAAAGCGTGTCAGAGCAGAAACAACTAATCAAACAAATCTGCTACTGCTGGTACTTCATCTATCTATCTATCTATCTATCTATCTATCTATCTATCTATCTATCTATCTATCTATCTATCTATCTATCTATCTATCTATCTATCTATCTATCTATCTATCTATCTATCTATCTATCTATCTATCTATCTATCTATCTATCTATCTATCTATCTATCTATCTATCTATCTATCTATCTATCTATCTATCTATCTATCTATCTATCTATCTATCTATCTAAATATACACACACACACACACACACACATACACATACACTCATGTATTGTAAAAACCGGATAATGCACCAGCTGGATGACCAAAATATGGTATGACGCAACAGGGTTCATGGACTGGGTTTAACAGTGCTGCAGCTCAGAAGTGAAGCGGTACAGATTTTGCCGCTCAGGCCTCAAAGGATCCTCACAGCAGACAGATGAGTCCACACAGGTGTCTCCGCGCTGTTGCCTGGCTATGCGGTGTGTGAGTTTGCCGCTGGAGCTGCAGTCGAGTTTACACTGTGTCTTCTGCTGTGCTGTGGTTTGTTGTGCTGCTTGTTGCACCTGCCGTGATGTTAATGATCCATCTCTGAACTTTGGGTCATTGTGTGCCATGGAGTTGTGTGGTGTTTTCTGCTTTTTGTACACTGGAAAGTCATTGTGTACTTAGAACTGAAGATCAGTGGCACAAGTTAAAAAATCTGTACAATCTGTCTGTGCAGTTTGCAGTAAAACTGTAAGTGAACATGGATGCAATCTTGCTGCACATTTCTATCATTGTGCATTTAGCATCTCTGTGCCATCCCCATCAAACTGCCTATCAACGCAACAAGGTTAGTGAATGCAACATAATTTTCAGATCATCTTGTACACATCTACAGCTTTAGCGCGTTCTTCCTTCCCAGTGTGTGACAGAAACTTTTGATTCAGAACAGTTTCCTGATTATTTGGCATCTCCTCTTCATAAAACCTCTTTTCAAGTGAAAATCAGTATAGATAATGGGCGAAAAGCACAAGGTGAGCATGTGTAAATGTTTTCCATTATTAATTAAAAACCAATTTTAGATCAGCGTCATGCTGTGAAGCCACAGCAGTTATATAGGCTGAGTATCAGGCCAGGCAATGAAGTGTTTAACAAATTTAACATGACTACTCTATTCTATTATACTCTGCCACTTTCCTCCCTTCTTGTGGGTCTTAAATTTTTTGTAGAAGTGATAATAAAACTGTAAAACCGGATTCCTTGTCTTTATACTGCACTTGCATGGTTACTAACCTCAGTAAAACTTATCATCTGCTGTAAGTCCATGTTTGGAGTCATTATAGAGTTAGAGTTTTTTTCAGCTACTACATAAGACATGACTTAATGCAATTAGACTGCGTTTTAATTGTTCTTTAATATCTATGGATAAAGTCAGTGTGCTACATAGCATAATTATGGCTAATGACTGCAGTGGGAGCGATGAGCGGAGAGCGGTGTGTGTGTGTGTTAAAAGAAACCAGTGGATTCATTTTTGTCTAATAGACCTTTTGTTGAATTGGTTCCGTCCGCGTGTGATAAGGGTGTTAAAAATTAATGATTTATAACTATTGAGCCAGCAATCACATTTTAATTAGGCAGTAATTTATGATAATTTGTCTTCTTTCACAGCAGAACAGTTAATAATTGTTAATTAGCCGTTGATGATTTGTCCTTTGAACATATACCCTAATGGCCAATCCTCAGCCTATACGAGCGCCGGCCTCACAGACAGAGCCATCCTACTATGTTTAAACACATGTGAGGAGACAGACGTGGAAGGAATATAGAAATATTAGACAAAAACAGAAAACAGCAACATGTCATGTCCATCTGTACCATCTCTGCATTGGCAGCAGATTTTCTCACATTACCAGGCTGGCGGCGATGTTTCTGCCAAGTCCATCCATCTATCTCTGCCTCGGCGTGCCAAGCCAGCAGAGAGAGGCAGAAGACAGCAACACACTCCCTGAGAAGTTATGCCAAGAGTTGGAAAGTGGAGGAAAACGTAAAGAGAAAGAATGCAAAGAGAAAAGGGGACTAATACCCTCCTCCAGTCCTTTACTGAACAACTCCTATTTGTTTAACGGTTTCAAGTGGCTGAGATTGTCTGTGCGTCTCCGTCTTTGGCTTCGGATATTGACCCCGGGCTGCGTTCGCTCTAAGTGCTAGCAGATTGCTGCTGGGGCTTTCCGCTCCGTGCTGCAAAGCAGTGCTGGTTTTTATTTGCCTTCTCCGTTCCCTCACTCCCCTCCTTCCCCTGTGAACCTCCGACTCTCTGGATGCACCGGCCATTTGTGAAGCCAGAGACGAGCGGCGTAAAGGCAGATGGGGGAGAGGAGCAGTCATAATAAGAACATATCTGCTCCGTTTTTTTCTCGTCTGAGGGGTCACGGCGGGAGGGGGCGCAGCTTTGCTTCCAGTGGATGAGTCACTGGAGGACAGCGCTGCTAAGTGGCTGCACGTCTGCGGGATGAAAAGCGGCGGGGTGCAGTCAGACTAACCCCTTTTTAAATCCTGTTACTGATTTGAACTATTCATTCACTCCACCGGTATGTTGGAGTCTTCAAAGGGGCCGTGTCAAAGCTCCAGAGAGAGAGGGGCGTACAAAAGGCTGTGACAATCAGGAAAGCCTGTGGATGTGAAATGAATTTGGGTTCCTCTGTAGGATCCGTCCTCTGTTGGCTGCTCTGTTTGATAAGCAAAGCACATCTTTAAGATATTTAGCAGGTATTAAAATTAAAAGCAGAATTGTTTCAGATATATAATGGATATTTTTAACTCCTCTCCTAGGACATGTCTTTTTGATTAAAATATCTCTCTCCCGTTGTAGCTCATAACCCGCAACAGATCGCTGTAATGGGAGGGCGCGTGCTGCGGAGGAATCCGACAAAGTTGCGTTACGAAGCTAGCTGTGTGCCGAGCCGCTTGGATCATTAAAGACGAGACATCCCGAGTGTCTGTGCGGCATTTGTCCCTGTCTGCCGTCAACCTCCTCCTCCACCTGATCTCCATCTGATCGACGGCAGAAATCTAGACGCAGCGTCAAAAGGACCCTCCCTTCATTCAGAGGCGCTCGCTCAGCCGTCAATTTCAACCCGTCTTCACACACTCGCACCTTGTCCTCCTCCTATTTCTGCCTCTCGCCGCCACACACGCACAAATGTTGTTTTCTCTACGTAGGCTATAAAAGTGCAATCGTTCCACCTGAAGAACGCAACTTGGGATCATCCTCTCAGCAGTTTTTCGTCCACTTTGCGTGTCTGTGTAAGCCATTCACAGGGCCATAGTGCTCTTTTGTGCCTTTTGCTTTTTTCTTTTTAAAGCTCTCAGGTAAACACCGAGGTCCTTTCTGGTCAGCGGCGACGTCGATGTGACGGGTGAGCGGGACAACAGACCCCATTGAGACAATTATTGTAATGTATTCACCTTCTGACGTCGGAGGGTATTTTTGCAAGTGCTCTTTTTCACATGTTTGCCGACGTGCTGCCATCCTCATTTGCATACACACACATACACTGTATGTTTGCAAAAAACGGACTGTAATTATATTTAAAGGCCTCACGACACTGACTTCTCGAGTGCAGCGGCACGAAAAACAAGATATTTCCTATTTAAATGCTCAGGGCTCAGCACTTTACTGAGGGAGCAAACAGGAAGCTGGACTCTGCGCTCCGTGTGTCTCAACTCCCTGACCCGCTGTTCCTCAACCGAGACTTTGTGGCCTGTGGTCGAAACGCATATTTATTTGTGTCTTGGTGCGCAGGATTGCATGAGGGTAATTACAGTGACACGGCTAAGTGTTGTCATATGACACGCGTTATTGAGTAGACTCCAGCACAGCCGAGTATATGCATCTTTTGTTTGAAGGCATACCATAACCCTGAGCGCACGAGGCAAGGCAGCTGCTAATTAAATCAATATGAGATAATGAAGTGCAATTAGAGGCACTGGCTGGGCCGATCCTCCGCTGTAAGCACAGTTTCCCTCCCTCTGGGCTCACGCCTCTTTAGAACCTGTTACTTTTTCCACTTCCAGGAGCCACAATCCCCACAGCAGCCGTTGGGAGGAGTGATCACCGAGCTCTCGAGGCTGCCAACGCATTCTCACACTCGGAGCTCTGCTCTCCATTTATCCTCACCCACCTCTGTGAGCACACATGCTGTTTAACCCCCCCCACCCCCCGTCACACGAGTGCACACTCTCCGCTCCCTTTTTCACTTTCTCACATTTCCACCTTGGTTCAGTTTCAGAGCGATTTCGTTTCACTCGGAAAGATGACAAGAGAGTCAGTGCTCGCTACACGGTGCAAATCCTCACAACAGCTTTTCTTGAGATTCAAATAGATTTTGTTATTCACCTAAATTATAGATTAATAACTTGTGCAAATGCCTTAAAACTTCTTTGAAGTCTCTGAATTAATACTATTCATCACTGTCATTATTACCACTTTAATTATACTGGCTTTACCACCTAATTCCTGGAAGTCACCAGATGGCACTATTTAGCTTCCGCATCCTGCATAAAGAACTGAACAAGGACATGTTAGTCGTTCTCTCCTCCTCCCTGAACCTGGTGGTCACGACTGACCCCGGCCTGAGCAGGATCCCGCTCAGGCCCCTGCAGCTTCCCTCTGCGAGACGTTTTCCTGACAGCGAAGAGTGAGAGCCTCTGGAGGATTCAGCCTTCGCCAGCTAAACATCTGTGTCACACCGCCAACATGAAGGAATGTCACAGCCTGATCTGCGATTTCCCCGCCACTCGCTCAGATATTTACCGCATAAAATGAGCCAAAAAGTCAACAAACATACTCGGGTGGAGGGGTGGAGTGGGGGGTGGGGGTGGAACAGGTGAAAACATGAATTGTTCTGCGCCGGGTCTGTCTTCATGCCTTCCCTTTGGCATCAGGAGCACTTAGCACTGGCGTCTTCAGCACGTCGCGTGGTGACGTCTAATGGGCTTTTAAGCACTTCGCAAGGGGACTATTTGTGTACCATCAGTGGAAGCCTGTGATCGCTATGTGACAACAGTATTTTAAGCTGGCTCCACAGCGGCACTGGATGAGTACCCTGAGCTGTGGCTTTCCCCAGGGGAGCGTGTGCTACTGAGATCTAACAGCTCAACTTCTCTCCCACTTTCCAACTCAGGTGTCTGTTTCCAGCGAGACAACTGAAAAGTCTTGATTCCTCCTCTTTCACCGGAAAACGCGTGTTTGTGAAGAAATAGAACACGACTAAACAGCGCGTTTTCGACACCGGCTCCGCGGGAGAGAGGCAAAGTTTTGCAGGAGATGTTTGGTTTCTCCCCAGAGATGGTGGAGCCGCGCGTGTTTTCAATTGGCATTGAAAATAACAATAAGAGCACAGAAATTGTTCCCTGTCTGTGGGTAAACTGGTGCTGCTCAGGGACTCTATTTGCGCAATCAGGTGGCCTTATTTCAGGGCAGTTAACCTTCATAGATAACCTTCAAACTCACCAAGCTGTACCTCATATCTAGTGTAAATACAGCATTCAGCAGGTCCTCATACAACACATCAGCTCTGTAATTATACCAAGGCAGGTTGGTGACCTGTCCAGGGTGTATTTCCTGCCTTCGCCCTCTGTGTGCTGGAGACCAGCAGGCCCCTGTGACACCATTAGGTACTAAGCGGTATAATGGATGAATGGATGGATGGGTGGATACGCACCTTAACAGACTCATTGGTGCGTGTAAGCTCCGGCCTCAGCTCGGCTGTGGACCAGCAGTAAAACTTCTGAACAGCGTTCGCAATCGCCTGTCTCTTTCTTTGTCTGTACTTCAGTACTGTGGAAAATAAAAACTGAAAACACAGATTCTGAGTTTAGATCCAGACCTTTTCCTGAAAAGGGATTAACTAGGGTGCACAGGTAAAAACAAATGTGCACTCTGCTGTGCTGCTGTGGAAGAGGATGACACACTGTGACACTGGAAAAGAAGAGAGAGAACAGTGAAGTTACTAATTACTTATAGAAGAGTAGAAGACAATGAAAAAACAAACAATTTAAATCTTTTTTGCGAGCAAGTTTGCTGAATGATAAGGCTTGAAAATGCCTAAAATTATATTATTTTTTCCCCTGAATTTCTTTATATTTCTAAGCATTTTATTATTCTTTTTATGTTTCTGATATTATTCCTTTACATAGGTCAAGTGCATACTGACCACACTTAACTGGGGAAAATACAAAGAGCTCAAGTTCTTCACTGTATCTTCCATGACCATCCCAAAGAAGAAGGAGAAAAATACACAAAAACCTCACACAGTGATGTATTAATTAAATAAAATAAAATAAACTGACGCGATTACATTTTTCATCCACAAAATTACACCTGAGATTTTTCAAATTCACACGTGAACACTTTCTGTTCTGTGAAACCAGTCGCTTGGACTTTCATTCTCAATATTGATAGGTACGTTTTGTTGCAGCTCATTTTCTAAAACGAGGAACGAAGTTCACTCATTGTTTGCTAATAAACTCTTGATTCTTTGGATGCAGATGTTGCTGCTTCCCACCAGCACATAATCTCCACTCATCCCCAACGACGGTGCAGAGTTTGCTTCTAATTACTTCTAATAGCTCTCACTAGGGAACATGTAAGCTCAGACAGTGGACACTACACAGTAACTAGATGGAAAAAGAGTAATTAGCGGCATGTATGGGAATTGTCATTATGTATACGTGTTTATGTCAGATATAGCGGAATAAAACAATTAGCAGGAGTGGGGTGTAACGGTGCAGCCTAATTGTTTACTCTCCTGTTGGTCGTAATAAAGTAAAATGTTATCTGTGCATAATAAATTCCTGGAGGAGCGAGAGGAGCAAAGCGAGGAGAGGACCTGAGCGAGCTCTGTGATGACTGACAATCAGTTTCCATCTCCAGCACAGCGCAGGGCAGGGGAGGGTGGCATGCTGAGATTGAATCTGACATGTTGTCTGCAGTTCAGAAAAAAAGAAAAAAAGATGTTTATCCGAACAACATCGAGCTGAATAACTCAGAACTTTTAAGCTTTTTTTTTGGGGGGGGGGTAAGAAACATTGCATTGACTTGTTTTCACTGTAAATATTTGTTTCAATAATGTTTAGCTGAGACTTGATTGATCTGTGTTATTTTTTCCCTCTTGAATTGAAGTCAGGAGTATTTTTTAAGAAAAAAACACAGAAATAAGGAATGTTATCTTTTTGCAGATAGACTAAATGAGTTGCTGGTGCAAAATTTGTATCTGCAAAGCCAAACAGGGGAGGGGGGCTATGGGGAGAGATTGGGAGAGATGGGAGGGAGATGGGGAATGTGGAGTGTGGTATATTATCTCAGCTGTGAACGAGACAATATAATTATGATATGGAAATGATGCCGAAAGAGGGAAGTTGAGCAGACTGGAGCTTATCTCGTTAGGATGGCACTTTGCCTTAACCATCTCCAATATCAATTACTAATGTCTCAATAACAATTACAAAATAATGCATCTATTTGGGACTGCGTCCAGCTCTCCTGTAATGCCATTATATTTGGAATCAATTTGCCGCGCCTCTCGAAGCAGATTGATGAGCTTGATGCCGTGTGCGCGTTGTTTACGTCGTTGGCAGCCAACAGCGCCCGGCCGACGGTTGGTGGGATCGTCGCAGACTTTCTTTGAACTTCTCTCACCAGGGAGAAGTTTTGGCGAGCGAGCGCGCGCGTGTGTGTGTGCGTGCACCGAATGCGCAAATAGTCTTTGGTTGCAGAACAAATTCACACTCTTCTCACCCCGCGTTTTAACACATGCACACAGCAGAAGCACGCTCCCTCGCACACACACTCGCACACACACACTCACACACACACACAGGCAGAGTGAATCTGCCATTTAATAATTATGAGGTGTAAAATCCTTGCCGACGGCGAGCATACTGAAGGATGTAATTATGACCCCTTTCAGAGAGCCCACGCTCAATGGCAATGCCTACATTTCCACCCAGAGAGAGAGAGAGAGAGAAAAAATCCCAAGGAATGACGGGAAAATGTGCCCTTCATTGCAATTAAGGACAATAATTCTCTGCTAGAAAATTGTTTCAATTGCTTTTCAGCCCGGGAGCAAAATGGCACTGATGGGGGTGATGGCTTGAAATGGGGGTGACAGTGGGATGAGGAGTGAGATTTCTTAAAATGTTGGCACTGTTGGTTAAGTGTGCGCAAGGAATTTACCTGCACAAGAGGTTGCGATGAAATGGGGAGGTGTGAACATGAGAAAGTAGGTGTAAGCACAAAGGAGCGTGTATTAACAGGAAGCACTACTCCTTCAGGCAGGGATCAGGCTTGGTGAAAGCAGCAGATATGTCACACAGTGTGCTCCTGTGTTTCGCCAACCCGAGATAGATCTGTGCACGCAGAGCTGAGGTGCTGTTGTCCCTCAGCTCACTTTTATCTCTGTTATGTATATCTGACAGCTGCTGAAAGCATTCCCATCTTTTTTTTTATTGCTTAATTTAATTCCTAAATATCTGCAGAGCGCAAGAAAAATGAATCATTTTCTGTCTTAAACCCTCCAAACAAATCCCAGCACGAAAGTGCAATTCATTTTTCTGCAGTTTGAGATAAAGACCAATGTTCGGAGTAAAACATACAATTTTGAGAACACTTCATTGTGGAGATAGCAGTTAGATATCCGCTCCTGCTGGGTCGCGGTACACGTTCCCCTGCAGCGGGTTTGTGCATCGACCAGCTGTGTTTAACACCACAAGACGTTGGTGGAAAATTCCCCAAGTTCCCCAACAAATCCTGTTTAGCACCAGAGTTGAACCGGAAGCCTATTCTGCTGCTGGATGGAGCGCCGCCATCATGGCCTGGTGTACAAAGAAAAAAGCTTTGCCCGGCAAAAACCACGCAAATGCATCTCTGTGCCTCCCTGGGAAAGACACTAAATCCTCACGGGCTCTAGAGGCTGACCCTGACCTTTGACCCTGCTGCATAAGCAAAAGGACAATTTCCTCTAAAGATCGATACGGAATTGCATATGTATTATGGTACAACGGCCTGTAAATTCAATCTGGAGGTGATCAGGAAAAAGGAAGAGAGAGCATAAATTAAACCGTAATTCACTGTAATTTTTATGTCTGTAAACTTAAGTAAAATGTGATTGATGGCCTGGAGTCATGTTTAAAACTGGCCCGTCTCACAGTCAAGCTCCAGCCAAGGCAGACTCTCAGGAAGACTAAATGGACTAAATTTACACATTTCAGCACATGATTGAAATGTGCTAAGCTTTTGTTGTTTTTTGAATCAAAGGTGAATTTGTGCAGCCCTAATTTAATATGCAGCCAGAGTAAGCTGATTATTTTGCCTGATTTTAGCTGTAAAAAATATAAAATAAAGACCTGTCAGAAGGGTTTGTTAAACATTTCAGATAAGGGGCAAAATGTTCCTCTATCCAATGTCTGTGTGTATAAATGTGGCTGTGAGTGTGAGATTCACCTTAAGGCCCGCTGCTTCCTGTGCAGCATGATGGTGAGGACAGCTGGAGTCGGAGCGCGACGGGCCACGGGCGGGGGAGATCCGAGCGCTGTGTTTGTGTATGAAATCCTGCGGTGGGATTGCATCTGTGGTAGCTGGCGGAACAAAGGTCTGAATGAGGCGAAATGGGCACCAGGGGGAAATGGAAAGCAGCTTTGGAGGAGCGAGGCAGGCACACACGTGCGCTGGCTGTTTACATTGGGCCGAGACGCTACACGCCGATGCATTCCAGCGCTCACGGTGGGCTCACCAGATCCGGATCCGCATTTTCACGCTTGACTTTTCATTACCTAAACGTGTGTATGTGTGCACGTCTGCGTCGCAGGATTCTGCTACGTCTCGTCGTATGTACAAGGGGAAAGCTCTTTAGCATCCTAGCAGGGGAACGTGTGGGGACCTGGTGTTTTTCTGCCCCCCCCCCCGCCCCCCTTCATCTATTTCTTTTTTTGTCTTTGTTTTGGGCCGTTTTCATCCATCTCTGCATGTCTGTCATCTCCCCCTGCTCGGTGGTGATTTGACAAGTAGAGGGCCCGCTGCAAGGGTCACACACTCATCCCACATCTCCTTGCTGTCTCCGAGCAGTTAACACGGCTCTTGTCCTCCCCTCCGCAGGCAGAGGCTGCGCCGTTCCCCGCTGCAATCAAAATTCACAAGAAAATGGAATCCTTTATATGCAAAACAAACAATGCGGAGGAAATAAAACATTCAGGCGAGCTGTCAGGTCCTTTCAAGAATCAATACGAGGCTTTTCATCTGCGTCCCAACCTCTTCCTGGTAATTATCCTTCATATTTTATGCCCCCCTCCACGCCTGCACACACACTCAAATATAGAATGTACCACACGCACGCACATATACGCCACTGTCACAGTCAGAAAGCTTTGACTTCATTTCGTTAAGACAGTGAAAAATTATTTTCATTTTTCTTTGCCTTCCATTCTATACCTACATGTTGTCACAGCAGAGTCCAGAAACACACCCTGGACAGGTCACTCACTCTAGACAGGGCACATACACACCCACTTACATCATCTTACATCATTCAACCTCAAACACACAGAGAGGGACAATTTTGCCACAGGTATTGAACCCAGGCCCAGCCGCCTCATGCTTTGATCAACTAATCGATTGTTAAAATAGTTTATTCTCTCAGTCACCAGTGACAGCCTCCCACCATACTGTACATACAGTACAGTGTGAGGGACAGAGCGGTGGCTGGTCAGACACCTTGATCAGGATTAAAGTGTTGTCAGTGACAGAGTGACGTGCCCTTGAACAGAATCACCCTTAAAGTGTCCTGTCATCACATTCCTGCCTCCCATTACCCGGGCTGGAGCGCGGGGGGGGTGTTGCTGTGGGACGACAGGGAGCGATTGGGCGAAGCCTTTCCTCTCCTAACCAGGCTGGAGCACCCTGTGAAGCCAGACAAAAGATAAAAAGAGGCAGAATAGATGAAGTCTTATAGGTCCCGTGGTGGTGATGGTTATGAAACCGTGAGCTGAGCAGTGTGAGCAGCCATAATGTGACCGCGTGGCGGCAGATAGCTGAGAGTTTAAGCCTCAGCAGACTGAACGCCCCCCACCGGCAAATATTAAATTACTGCCAGAGCTTTTCTCACCTGTCTCACCGAGGGAGACCCTTGATGAAAAGCTACCAGAGAGAGGAGAGTCCTATGCACTGCTCTGTGTCCGTGCTGCCAGCCGAGCTATCACAGTCTCTATTAGGCCACAGTGACTGTGGGCTGGACTGGTACGTATGGTAGGCCTGCCTCGACTTGAGCATTTAAACTACTTAACACTGAGATTATATTTGAGGTATCGTTTTGAAGTATTGAGCACTCTGAGAATATCCATGCAAGTTCCACACAGAATCTGTTCACTTACCGTATGAGGTGAAGTGAATTTTAACCTCTCATTCTTCACATGAGTTTGAAGCGATCGTTTTGCCCATTCATAACTCAGAAAGTGTCCTGCGATCTGCAAGCGTTTTACAGTCATCCATGTAACCAAGAGAAAATGTCCTGAAAGTCAGTAGTTTGAATACAGGTCTCCCATCATCTCTGCAAAATGAAATGATTAAAAGCCGGTGAAGAAGGGGTAACACACTCTTCTTCCTCTCCTTTTTTATTTCTAGTCAAAGACCAACTCGGCGTTGATGTAACCGAGTCAACACTTCTGAAACAAATCAATTTGGTGGTACGCTGAAAGGGAAAAACGCAGACTAACAAAGTGCGAACAAAAGAACGTCTCTGCACTTCTTTCTGCTCCTTTTTTTTGCGCTTGAGTTTTTTTTATCGTATTCTTCTTTTTTTTCAGTGCAGGAAGAGAAAGCCTGGCCAATGAGGATCCTCTGAGACGGAGCGGTGCCGTGGCCGTGCGTACGGGCCTGGGAGGGTGTGATGGAAGGGCTCTAATGAGGCATAGCAGAGAATGAAATATTAAAGTTTCTAATTAAATAGAGAGACCTCTTCCACTCTCGTCAAGGTTGTTTGGACCATTATCTCTGCCATGTGATCAGCAGTGACCCGATCCGTTTAGGAGTTCCCTTGTGCTGGAACTGACAGAGTACACACACACACACACACACACACACACACACACACTGTGAGTACAGGCCTAATGTTATACAGCACACACATACACACACCTCCAAATCACAAATCTCCATCAGGCAGCTGCAGAGAGCACTCCCAGCTCTGCTCCTCTCAGGCTCTCTATGCTTTACCACTGACAGTCGGGCGTGGAGTTGGAACCACTCACACATTCTTTTAATATTTCTGGAGCGAGGGACTCCTGCTCTCCTTGACATTCAGACCCGTTTGACTTTCTGCTGTTTTGTGAAGGAGAAACCTGCCTCCGGGACAGAACCACAGCGAGGAGAAAAGAAGGGGAGCGACAGAGTGCTCTGTACGGGAGACAGACGGGCAGAAAGGAAGAAAGAGAGACGAGATGCTTTCAGGTGGAGTGTGGAGGTGAAGGAATCCGCCATCCGAAACTCTGGGCCGCTGTGGAGCATGAATGTGTGAGCAGCTTGTTTTCTCAGACCTGGTGAAAATGTAAAAAGACCTTGCTCTTTACAAGCGCCGAGGCCTGGGACACTGAGACCTGGGGCCTGCATAGCCTAGTGTATATTAAGCAGACAGCCATTGTGTGTGGAATAACGACCATCCTTGCTTGAATTTTAATCATACTGTTTTATTAAGCGCACTGGGGTTTTTGCTCGACACAGTTTTAATGATATGTCCAGCATGCCGAGTCTGTTGTAACTGCACTCTGTGTAGGTCAAAGTAACAGCATAAAACAATGTTTTTCTACTCCAGAATATATTTAACTTATAGCATAACTTATTTTTTTTTGTCCTTGACTGTGTGTCATGTAGGTTCATAATATTTTTGTATTTTACTCTATATTTCTTTATTTGCTGATCTCAAATCACATAGCTCAGACACACACACGCTCACACATGCACACGCCTGTGCTACACAGTGTTTCTGTGACTCTTGGACTCATTTTTGAGATGCTGCAGCACCGTGTTGATCAGGCCCAACATCTGTGCTCACTCCAACACCGAGTAGATATTTGTTTGGGTGAGTCCTGGCAGTACTAATGACACAAGCAGAAACTCTCAACGGATCATTGTAAAAATTCACGCCAGAGGAGAATGAGACCAAGCTGTCGTCCCTCCATCTCATTCATAAATTGTGACTCTGGGTGTGGGATAGGGCAGATAAACAGGCACCACAGCTCCATGTATACCGAGCACAGCTCCTGTTGCTCTCCCCTTGCTCCTACCTCCATCTCCTCTTGTTTCTCATCCTCCTCCTCCTCCTCTTCCTCCTCCTCTTCCTCCTCCCCTGTTCTGCTCTGCCTCTGGAGACTTCAGCCTGATTGGATTCTGAAAGAGAGATCGAACACAGAGGTCAAAGAGAGCCTCGAGGATGGTCCTCATCTCGGTGTGTGTGTGTGTGTGTGTGTGTGTGTGTGTGTGTGTTGTCGTCACAGGCCTCTGGTCAATTCTTGTGCAGTATGACAGGAAAAGGTATGTTGTGAACGACAAACCTCATTATAGTGTGTATTGGAATTTATTGACACATATCTATCTGCAGCATAACAAGCTCCAATCACTTGCGTGCTTGGATGATATTAACATTTCGTTTACAATATATCATCAGGGCGATTTATCACTCTGCGATCACCTTATTAATCATAGTATACGGGACATCGGGGCACATTTTTTGCTGACTTGAATCGCGCTGCGTCGCTCCAATTTTGCAGCTCTGCGAACATGCAGTACAATGCTAATAGAGGCTGCGGTGCCTGGGTTAAACCCACGCTCAGCCATATAAGCACCGTGAAGTCAATTAATTTCTGGCTGCTTAATGACTTGGAACCTCGGCGGTGCAGACACCCCTCCCCTCGCCCACGTCTCCAGATTGATTGAGTGGATTTCCTGGACATGCTGCAGAATCCACAGATATGCTGTGGGGAATGATGATATTCAATTTTTCTATTACTGCAAGTTAAAATGCCATCAGGATGCTGTACCTGCACTTAAAAAAAAAGAAGCACGGGCTGAATTAATATATTTATGTCAAAAAGGTGAATTTCATATAGGTCATTTTGCCGTAGAGGGAGTCAAGCGCACTGCCTGTGATGGAGGCAGCTTTAGGTTGTGTTTGCCTTAACCTATAAACTATAATGCACATGACATGCAGGTATAATGTGAAGGTCACTCTGTTCTCTGTGCACATGTGACATGTGTGCACTGACTGGACTTTTTTTTCCCTCTGGATATCATCATTCTAACTGCACGATGCAAGGAGGCGAATAATTACGTCACTCAGAAAACCATCAGTCCTCCACGCTTGGGTCACTTCCTTGTCCTCCCTGTTCTCTCGCTCTCTCTCAACCCTCCCTCCCTCAGTTCTTCTGCCCCCTCACCACATAAATGTCTCCTTGACGGGGTGGAAAACTGCCCCGCTGCAAACTGTCTGCTTGTTTATTTCCTGTGATTCCAGCGAGTAGCAAAAAAAAAAAATGCACTGATCACTATCCCTGCTGTTCAAGGCTACCTGAAGGTTCTTGTCCTCCCAGTCTCTCCTGGGCTTAGGCGGATGAAGGGAGGCGAAAGAAGGGGGAGAGAAAACGAGAGAGAGAGAAAGAGAGAGATCGAAAGGGAAGAGAGGGAGAGGGAGATAAGGGAGATGTGGGGAGGCAGGTTGTAAGTGAATGAAAGTGTGTGGGTGAGGGAAGGTGGGGTGGGCAAGCCGTGAAATTGCTCCAACACCGGCGACACCGCTGTGCACACTGCTTCCACCAAGGCCTCAGTCTCCTGCAATAGGAGCCCCCCTGCCCCCCACCCAACACACACACACACCCCACAAGCCCTCAGCTCCCAAACCATAGACCCCCTCCTGTCTGTCTTTTTTTTTTCAGGTCTGTTGCACACGGGGCGGAAAAGATCGTATTTATCACCTGTCAGCATTTGGCAGCCCTGAGTTACGCGACGCAGGACAGCATAAAATTATCATACACAGGCATGAAATTACAAAACCGCCCGGGGACCCCACAACAAAATTATTTCATTTTTTTCCCCAAAAAAAGGATGGAGGTTGTTTGCTTGCGAGGTGAGGGGGGTGACAGGTGAGAAGTGGGGGTGACAGACGGCAGGCGCAGCACAGAGATGTGGGAGGAGATGTGATGTAGAGCAAACTCCAAGAGGACATTTTGGGAAACTGTCCTTCACACTCACTGTGGGCCAAAGTACTGGCTCTCACTACGGGTCAGCAGAAGTAACACTGCCTCCTCTGATTCAAAGAAACTTCTTACATCATGAGGCAGCGGTCTACTAAATTCCCTGCCTCCTCCCTGAGTGTACTGGGATTGGCTTCAGCAGCCCCTGCAACAGGTACAAAGAGGTCAAATAAAATTATCATTATAGAGCATAGATATAGGATATAGAGGATTTCCACAACTCCTATCCACATGCTCACATGTTAATATGTCCTCTAGTGGCCTATGTTCAGTTTGTTCTTTTTTGAGCCCTCATTACTGACTCCCAGCACCTGAGCTGAGCAGCTCAGGAAAAGAAGAACCAGTCCTTGTGCCCGCGTGGCCTCTGTTCCTATGTTTTATTTCGCAAATTCAGGAACTAATGAGCACTTTTCTTTGTTTCAGCCACTGAAAGGACATTTGAAGTGACCTTTTTCACCTGCCTTTTGGAAGCCACCTTAGACCATCTATTGTGTGTATTTAAGTGTGTGTGCGTAGGAGGGGATGGCATTGACAGAGGGAGAGGTGGCTTTACAGAGGTCCTCCATAATGCTGTGGGTATACTAAATGCTTCATTAACGCCACACAGAGGAAATGGAGGGTCAATATTTATAGACCCTGCGCAGAGCACTATGTAGATGCGGGATCTATTGGCTTGCATTCGAGGGAGGGGAATCAAATTAAGTCGACCAGGGACTGGAGTTTTTCTCTCGGCCTCTCTTCTTCTATGAGACGGTCAATTTCCGAACGATCGCTGGCCGTAGCTGCTGGCCACGGGCTTGACCCCGAATCTGAGGGAGAGCTGCAGAGTCAACTGTGGGGGGAGTCAGTGGAGGTGGCACCGATGATCACTCCTCTGATAGTGTTCATCTTTTCCAAGGAGATGTAACACTATAAACAATTGAGAAGTGCTCTCTTCCTCTGGTGCCACTCAGTGCTTGAATGTATGTGTGTTTTAAATCATCCCATCTCTCCGCACAACTTCTGATTTAATGAGAAAACTTTCAACGTTAACAGATGAAAGAAAAGGAATTACTCTTGGACTTTTCCTGTGCGCCTTGAAGAATGCATGAGGTAAATAGCTTCGGACAGAGTGGTGGGGAAGGTGCGACTCGGCTACATTAGCACAAAGCGAGGGATGAAGAAGAAGAGGACTAGAGAGAGAGAGAGAGGAGAGAGAGCCAGAGTGTATGTTTGAGAGAGAGAAAGGAGTGAAGATATTGCCATAATTCCTGTGTGTCGGCATGGCTGTTAGGAGCTCAGGTGGTTGAGCGTTTGCCCCGGCCAGGCCTCATCAACGTGAAGGGCGATCTCATCCTTTCTGCATCTCTCCTCTCCTCTGCTTGATTAATTGGGTTCCAAATACGCCGGTGGAATACGTAATGTGCTCCTCACAACAGCGCCCCCACCTCCCTGCCTCCCCTCCCTCCCGACAGCCTTCCTCCCCTCCACCTGCCTCCCAACCTCATTGCTCTCCTGCACCCCCACCCGCCTCCCCTCCTCTCTACGTCTCACCTCCATCTCCCACCCTCTCCTCATCTCAGACCTTCTCTCATTCTCATTCCTCTCTACCTCCCTCCATCTCTGCGTGCACTGGCAATCTCCAAAACACATTAGCATATGCTTGGTATTCTGGGCGGGCAAAAAAGAAGGGGGGGTGCAGGGGTGGTGGGGGGGGGGTTGGAAGAGGGGGTAGAAAAAAATGAAGAAATATGAAAAACAATTTAACAATAATAATGACGCTGATGATAAAATTAATTATGCCCAGGGATGGCGGATGAGAAAAAAGAGTAGGAGGCCTCGGCAGCATTCGCTCACTTAATTTGATTCCCAGACGCTGGCGGATATCAGGTGCCATTTGACAAGCAGACACAATGAGTGTGTACTGCAAAATCTTGACATGGCTTTGTGTGTGTGTGTGTGCGTGCGTGCGTGTGTGTGTGCGTGCGTGTGTCAGTTGTTATCCTCAACAAAGGTGCCGTTACAAGCCCCCAATATAACACGCGGGGTAGTCTTTTTCTTTCTCGCAGTGTGTGTTCGCAGCAACACCGTGTACGACTGCACACCCTGCAGACAGCACAGCGCACGCACATGTGGGCATGCGTACACGCCAGCCCACCCACATCCCCGCCTGCACGTCCCCGCGCGAGATGGCTGAGCAAAAAGGAAATACGTTCTGCTCTTTTTCAAACTGCAAAACCACATCTGTAGCCGGCAACGGCGCGCACATCTCGGCAAACATGCTGCAGCGAGTGATGTCGCCTCCATCTACCAAATGTAGATTTTCCACAACATGTTTTTATTTCCTCAGTTTCATGAGGCACCAGACTCTCCCCGGGGACGGTGATTGGCACATACAGGCTTCAGGGATAGGAGTCAGGCTTGACTGGCTCTCTCGGGGTGGGGTTGGTGGAGTAGGGTGGTCGTGGTGGTGGTGGCGGTGGTGGTGGGGGGGGGGTCACATTTAAAAGTATTTTTCTCCATAACTGCAGCTGTAGCGGCGTCCTCTGCAGGAAAAGCTGCTTTGCACCGCTTTAGTAACTCATCTCATTAAGATAAACGGTGAGATCATCCTGGGTGGGGTCTGTTTCAATCTCCAAGCATCTCATGTTGCATTATCACGCCTGTCATCATGCATGTGCCACGCTGGGTGTCCCTTTGTGCTATTTACACTGCTGCTTCTCAGTGCGTCTATTTCCCCCCCTCCTTCACATTTCCAAAAGCACAGTGTGGGAGCGGAGTAATAAAAACATCCTTATCATCCTTATCTGGGAAATCTTTAAGGTTTAGACTTCACTTTCTGCCTTCCCCTGTGTGTGTGTGTGTGTGTATCCTTGTATCCGCGTGTGTCTGTGTGTGTCTGTGTGTGTGTGAAGAAAGATGAGAGCGGGAGAAGGAGATGGAGGGGTGGGGGGGGCTTGATAGAAGTGAAAGGGGGCAGAGACCGGTGGCTGCATTGATTTAATTTGCGGAGGTTTGCGCGACGGCGAGGCCTCCCTTTTAACGATCACTAAATTGTTTTCTGACAGAACCCCACCAAGCAATTCTCCCCCACCCGCTCACCCCCTGCACCCCGCCGGCATTTGATTTACATATGATCTTTAAACACCGGCGAGGCCGCGCTAGCTATTTGGTTATCATTCAAATCACTCTCCTCTGTCACACTCCGGGATAGGTCACTCTCCTCACGCCGGCTCCCGAGACGAGACAGCGGAGAGGGAGGCGGCCGGGAAAAGAGGAATGTATAACTAATGAAATAAATTGATTAAGGGGCGAAATCAATTGGTTTGCAGCCCGCAATGAAGATCTAGTGCTTAATTTAGCATGGACCCTGCAAGCCCGGGCATTAGCAGCAGAGAAAATCTAATTGGCGCTAAATGAAGTAGTGTACAGTAATGTGCAGAGGGACACTAAGAGGGGCTCCCATCTTTCCCCCTTTCAAGCTCCAATCACCACCCCCTTTGAATGCATTCAAAGCACACCTCAACTTTGATTCTCCCTAATGCATTTAATAAGCCCAGTTTATTGGAATGAAGGTAAAAGACAGAGCATTTGCATGTCTTTGAAGAATAAAAGACGAGCCGCCTTTAACCTGAGAGCTAAAAATCTCAGAAATGCGAGCACGCTGATGGAGAGTAATGATTGCAGTGGTTTTCTTCTGTGTATAAAACCCGGCAGAGGTGGATAAAGAGACCTCAGACCCGTGATTTCAGTTCCTCCCGCAGAATTGTGCAATGCGCACACGTGTGACATGCCTCTGTCTTCCTGCTGTGTCGCTGGGATCGATAGAGGTGTGCCACGGTTTCTGATATTGTTTTGCTTCAGAAAAGATCAGTTTATAATGTCATTTTGACTGCCGCACGTACAACGAAGCTGCGGAAAGGTTAAGTTAAGTTTAAGCCAATTAGAGTCCCACTGGGTACGACGGGGTCTCCCCGCACATTGGCACAATTAAGGCTGATCTTTAAGATGAGACACACTGCCAGGCAAAACTCTCCCCATCAAAATGGAGGAGCTGTAAAGCACAGCGACAAAATGACATTATCTGTCTGCTTGTTCTACACCCTGACTAATGTAAAGTGAGGTTCTGACATTAAGAGGAGTCATTTTAAAATGTGCCGCTGCATGTCCCAGAGATGCCCGTTTCATGTTGACTCTTCCCATTTATTCCAAATGTTAGCACGTAGAGGAAAAATGACAAAGCTGCTATTTGGATGTGATATATGTATTTTTTTCCCAACAGTGTTCCAAACTAAAACTGGCAAATTTGTGGCCAAGTGACAGGGGTGGGAGTGGGCAGCGTCAATAAAATTCATAGTTGGTGAAGAAATGGGCATTGATTTTTTACCCCCCTCTTTTCTCTCTCTTTTATGAATGTGTTCCACCTTTCCTTACCTTCCCTGGACTGCTTTTTACAAGACAGGTTTTAGTGAGTCGCCATAAAAGCAATGAGGAGCTACTTAAGTGCACAACAGGGACAGAGCCCCGTAAAGATCATCAACAAGCATCCCCAGCCTTCACATCCACGGTGGTAGAGAGGATATAGGAATGTTAAAGATGGTAAATAAAAAGCGATTGTGAAAGAAGCAGTTTTCTAAACCCTGTGTTTTAGTGCCTCAGTCATGTAAAGCAGCCAGAGCCATAGAGAGAGTTTCTGTGTGGGTTTATTCGCATATAGAGGCAATAAACCACCTGGATGTTATCTAAAGCAGACCGACCACATGCAGCCTGATTAAAACTGCTTGAGTTTGTTTCCATCTTTTTTGATTAAAAACACAGTTGTAAATTGTAGACTGCTTCTCTTTATAGCTGGGCAGGTTTTTTTTTCTATAGTTGTTGCCTCCAGAAATTACTTTTCCATCCACGTCTGCAGAGGAAGCAGATAATCGTGCATCTGCTGCTGCAAGTGGACTTGAGAGGTCAGCTCTGCTTTCTATTTATCAGTTAATAAACATTACTATTCCTGACTTTTAATTAAGCCAGCATTTTGGAGGAAAGTTGCTGACCTGGATCATATGCAGGCCATTCAGTTGCTGCAGGAGAGCAGGAATCGGTCAGTATGTGACTGTGAAGTGGGCAGATTTGGCCTGCAAGAGCATGAGAACAATGTTGCACTCAGTTAGTCCGTGCATCAGTATTAACAGGCACCAAGGACGGAAGGTATCGGACATTCACTCACGCTTATGCACTACGATGGTGATTCAGATGAATTATGGATTGGGATTTGCTGTCTGTCATCTGCGGGATTTGTACCGTTGATTGTAAGTGTCTCTACACATATATGCGTATTTATAGGGATAGAATAATGAATGATGGAGAGGAATGTGTCAGGCTATTGAGATGGAGAGAGAAGGAGAGGGAGAGAGAAGGATGCTATTGCGAATGGCTGCGAGTAGGAGAGTTATCAAAGTGGCTCTATGCATGTGAATGAGTCTATTGATCGCGAGGTGGATCGATGCTGTATTTATAACACAGGGGAAGGCTGAATCAATGCATACTTAATGTGTAAAGAGGCGGGGATGCTGGGGCAGGGGTGCAGGACGAGGGCAGGAGGTGGGAGGAGATGGGTGGGTGGGACGCGGGGACGGAGAGGTGCACGCTTGTTAAATAACCGGCGTTTACATTTTCTGTTTACTCAGCACTAGCTGGGCTATGTGTTTGGAATGTTTTAGTGCAGGAGGTTAGGCGTCCCTCACATCACGGCCTGTTATTCTGATGAGCTGTCACTCAGGGCTCCATGTGGTGATCCATGTTGTCGCCCTGCAAGCAATAGTTCATCGCCAGTCGAAACCGCTCCACCACAGTCTGGTGCCAAGTGAAAAAGTCTTTCAAGTATGCCCCCAAAAAGCCTTGTGTTTTTTCTCTCCACCTCCTTTCACAGATTTGCACAGTAGTGCTCCTCCAGCACTCACACAGCAGCTGCAACAGCAGTCCGTGTTGGAGGAGACTCTCTAGGAAGGCCTCCAGACTCCCCGCTCCACATGTTGGTACCATACAAAACAATTAGCATTTTAATTGTTTTGTGTTTTCTTTCATTTGTTCCACTTTGTTTTCTCTTCTCCTGCATGGGTGTATGCCTGTAAGGGTGCATAATTACAATAATATCCTCTGGTTTGAGAAACATTTCCTTTAAATGAATCAGTGATTTTCTTTTGAACCAGTTTTAATTATCTGACAATGTGATTTCAGCTCTGAAGAGCCGACTGCAGCGTAAATGCAGGGAACAGTCTGGGCTCAGAAAATGCAACATGCACTGCCTGGTTTGTTCTACGCTCACGTGGAAATGAAAAAGTCATTTAGGCTCGTTTAAATGGGAAATAAGGGACAATTTGCACTTTCCTCTTCGCTCTCTGACACGTTGCCTGATCAGACAGGAAGGGATGAGCGTTGCCGTTGGTTGCTGCCCCGCAGACGCGTCACAGGTTGACGGCCGGAGCAGAGCTCGAGCATCTCGTCGTGTCGAGATTCCTCCGCTCAGAGTGCTCCCAAAGAACACATAACGTTTTACTGCTTTCTCCTGGCTGGGAATTTTTTTGGTAACAATACTCCTGCGGGTCTGATTTGGTTTTTGACTTTTATGGCATCCTACTGAAGACTGAAGCAGTGGACTCACTCACTGCCTGCTGTAAACACACATGCAGGTGGACACACACACACACTCACACACACATGGATATTTATGGTAGGAAAGGACTATATGGACTGTTTCCTATACCTTTGCCTGAAATGTCATCTTTATTATCAGAAGAGGGATACCCTCAGTGTTAAAGGCTGCTCTGTTCCCTGCAGTGGCCATGACCTGAGGCAGCAAAGTCATTAAACTGCTCATGCGTCCTGGTTAATTAAAGGTTAAGTCAATACAACAAAGAGGCCTTGAAGCTAGCAAACAACAACAACAACTAAGAGCCGCTCTTGACTGGAAAGGTTAAGATACCAGATATGACCAACATAAACACACTGGGATCAAACACATTTACACCATTCGGTCTCACTGCTCATTATATGGCAATATGAGCGCAGCCTTGACCGCTGCAGTCATCGTCCGGCCCCGGCTGCCATCAGGGGGGAGTGTTAGGTGTGTCTTAGCCCGACCTGGAAGCAGAGAGCCACCTTGAGAAGTCGTCACGGCTGGCCGTTAAAGGGGGCCTGGCTGAGGTGAGTGCTCTGGCCATCCGGCAGGTGCTCGGCAGGACGACCATTTCCCAGAGATTTATGTCCCTGGAAACCCGCAGGGAGAGTTCACGGAAAGCTTACAGAGGTCAGGGAGCTGATTCAATTTCAGCCCTCTGTTAATTTTTATTTCCACGGAGAAAAGATCACATTTTTGAAGAGGGTGTTTGAGATTTCTGAAACTTTGTGGTGTCAAATTTTAAGCCCTTGAATTTGTAGCAGCTTTGTATTACGCACACAGATGTGTAATGACATGTGCAGTTGCTTATTATTATAGGAAAGGCAATAGGAACCTGGTGCTTTTTGCATAGTGCAAAGATTTATCAGGTATATAGAAAGCGCGGTTATCATATGTCGCAGACCAAATTTTCATTTGAACGTTTAAAGACACCTACTGTGCAGGCCTCTACGATTGCATGTCGCCATAAAACAATGTATCATTGTCAAACTAGGTTTTGAAGAGGAGGAGCCATAACCATGTAACTATAGCATGATTATGTTAGTGCAGAATGAGCGCTGCTGCATATGTGCTCAGGCATCTGGCCTTGACTTCCAGACTCTGGAGTTCTGGACGTACGCTTTTTATAGCTCTTCCCCCCATTTGAAACTCACATCTAAAAAGCAAACATTACTTTCTCTCTGTTCATGCGCACCATCCGGGTCCCTGGTCTCCTGCACATGTTGGCACTGCTCCAGCCCCAGCATCTGCTTTCTGCGTCCGGAGCCCCGTCCAGCACCAGGAATCCCTCCTCTGGCTGGAATGTTTCTGTTCACAGAGAAAGATCCTCACTCACTCTGCACTGGTATTTGCTGTGTGTGTGTGAGCGTGTGCGAGTGTGTGTGTGTGTGTGTGTTTGTGTGTGTACAGCCTGAGAAGCCGTAAGCTGTTCATAATGATAAGACCTTTCACAACAAGCAGGGCTTTCGCACACTCAGCCGAATGTGAATTGGCAGGTTCAATAGGCCATTAGTGCAGTACAGGGAGAGAAAGCAGCGCGAAACATGACATAAAGAGTCCCAGAAACTCAATAATACTCCCTGTTATCATGATGCAGTACAAGCAGTCGTCTGCGTGCAGACTGAAGCAGCTGTGAGGCCTATTGTAAGATACTGTATAACATGTCATGTTCACCGTTAAGTACTCTCAGCAGTTATTTACATCACGATGCCCGGTGTTGATACTATATCCAGGCAGCCGCAGTATGTCATGCTACTACTCACATGAAGCCTTTTAATGTCAAGCGGAGGAAAACTCAAATCATGTTGTGCAGTAAAGCACAAGCCTATCCACCCACCTGCATCTTACACACACACACACACACACACACACACACACACACACACATACATATAAAAGAAGGTGTGCAATGGGAAACGTTACCTCTATAACTCAATTTAGAGTGGGATGTTAAAGTGAATACACAATGTGAAAAATGAGCATGCAGTTACAGCTGAAATATGGACGTTCACAGGTACATATATTTGTCTGCACATTGAATCATTTAATCTCACCTCTCAGAGACTGGAAAAATCCCGTCACGAGTAAATTTATTCTGTGATTAATCCCGCAACAGTAGAAAAATATTATTCATGAATTTTTCAAATGTTCTAAACATCCAGTTCAGCGCAAAGAGAAAACTCCAGAACGACAACGCGATGTTGCTCTGTGGCTGCGCTGACGAATATTCAAAGCGACACATTAACATTAGCAGTAACATTAACCAACACTGAACCTGCCCATGAAAGTCTTTAATCACTGAATTTGCCTTCACATGTTGGTGGTGCGGCGCCGCGCTGGGGATACGCTTTAAACCATCCATATTTTTAAAAAATGCAAAAGTTGAACTAATTAAATGGGCAATATTAAGACGGGAGAAAACAGCCAGAGCACTGGCTACAGAGACGTGTTTTGCTCATGGAAATAATTATCTGAATAAAGCATATTAAAGCAGTGGGGGGGTGGAGATTTGAGGAGCTGTGCGTGGCTGACAACACACTCCTGATGTATGGCTTAGCAAATTTCATTAAGGGTAAGAATGGCCCGCGCTAAGGCCCAGAAATATCACTGGTGTTTTTTTAATTTGTCAGGTAATTTGTTACAGTGTGATTGAAGAAACCGCTCATGTAATTGGAAAGAGTCAATCTACGAGGGGAGAGGGGGTGAGGACAGATGAGGAGGAGGAAGAGGGAAAGAGAGGGAGATGATGGTGGAGATGGAGGAGGAGGAGGGGTGTTGCGGAGGAGGAGAAGGTGGGGCGGATAAATTGGACGCAAAGAGCATGTTTAACCCAGACTGAGACGCCGGCGGTGGACAGACGAGAGCGGCGAGATAAATAGAAAAGCAATAGACAAAGAACAAATGAGGAAGAGCAGAGCGTGGACCAATGGAAACGCATTTAAATTCCACAGACAGTCTTCAGCAAGACAGACTCTTTGATACCTCCCTCCTACCCTCTTACACAAGCAGCTCTCTCTTTGTGTGTATGTGTGTGTGTGTGTGTGTGATCCACACATAGCTGCATTCATATGGTCACTCACCAGACTTCGATAGAGCACAGTCTGCTGGACCTGAGACGTCCCGAGTGAAGCTGTGATGATCTTGGTCTGCCCGGGGCTCAGATACTGTGCGGGCCACACTGTTCAGTCTAAATGTTGCAGCACGGCTGGGCCAAGAGCTTGGACCCCTCTGATAAATCACACGCATTCTTTCATGAGACATTCAGGTCGCTGGGCCACACATTGATGGATTAGAGGATAATAAAGTGTGTATAGTCTGCTGAAGTGTGTGTAAAGTATAAAGTGTGCATAGTCTGGTGGTAAAGCGCATTAGCGCTGAAGCCTCACAGCAAGTAGGACCCCAGTTCAACTCCTGGGGTCAGACCAAGGGCCTTTCTTCAGCAGGTGTCTGATGTCTGTGTGGGTTCCAACCTGGATGTCTTGTTTCCCACAGTCCAAAAAAACATGAATTGTCGTTCATGCTGTTGGGATAAACTGTGACCTGTCCAGGGTCCTCGCCAATCCTTGCCTTTGCCCTGTCAGTGCTGGGATGGGACAACATTGAGTGGAAAATGTCAGGTCCAGTCTACACCTGTTGTCCTTTAAAGGAGACAAAACTCTGTCAAAGTCAAAATATGGAAACTAGAACTGATTTACATGAGTCACTCAAACGCCTTTAAAAACCTTATTTTTGTTCTTTTTTTTCCCTCTGACTTCCTGAGGTGAAATGACAGGTGTTTTGCATCTAATTCTTCCCAAATGCTGTTGTCTGGCAGCCACTGATTGTAATCACAAGGACTGATGATGCTGGAGGCCTTTTCCCTTCAGTAACTTCAGGGGATCTTTCAGCCAGCAGGAGGCTTAAACGGTGAAGTGCTTTAACCAACAATCAGACGCACAACAACGTGGTATCAAAACGCTCCCCTTTAAATTTATGATTCAAAAAACAGCTGTTGATTAGTCTGATAACACGGCGTCGTGCTTGCTCTGGGTGCACGAAAATATGTTTGTTTATTTCACCCGCAATTAATTTGAATTATGTGCGTAAACATGTTGTTATTCAATGAGTATCTTTTAAACAGGACATAAAGAAACGCTGCCTTAAAGCGCCTTGTCGGGTGGCACAAGGGCAATACATCATAAAGCTGTTTAAAGTTTACAGGTATTTTAAACAGAACAAGAGCCTCTACAATCTGCGAACTTATTCCTGTGCTATCTATTCATAACTTGATTATATATCGATATATATCCATTATCAAATCTGCTTTGTACACAGCTGGATCTGTAGTTCACATTGGGTGAAGGCTGGGGATACACCCTGGAAAGGTGACAGAAGGATTTTTTTTTTGTATCTGGCTCCATACTTGTAGATCATATCATTTGCCGCTAAATAACATTGTCAAAATAAGGCTAAAATTGTGCTTTAAATCTTGCCCCTTTGGTGCGTTTTCAGCATTGACGTCTGTATATAAGCGATGGATGTAGACATATGGTCTGAAAAATGAAGCCAGCAATGCCAATGAGATCAACTAGGGCTGGCTCCAAAAAACATGCAATTTTTTAGTTAGCCTGATTATCAGTCACCTCAGACATTATGGGAAAAATTGCCCCCACTACATTTTCAGGAGCCGCCACTACTCCAATAGACCTTAATGCATGTCTTTGGACTGTTAGTCATCTTTTTCATACACACTGACAAGATGCAAATTCCACACAGAAATAGCAAGCATCGGTGTGAAAAACAAACTGTGAAGAGCTTCAGCTTCTGCACAGCTCCTCACCCCATGAAGATCCTCAGGTGCTACTTCACGTGTTAGCCAACACCTCTTCAAACATCTTCTTCTCTTCTTTTCTGAAAAATTGCTTTCAGTGTAACAGGTTTAAAGTCTGTTAATCCTGACCCAACACTGGCTCATGGGAGGCAAGAACCATGGGAAAAACATATATGTAGTAAGGTGGTACACTTTTAGCATTTTCCAGGAGAAACTATTGATATAAATACACAATAATTGTACCTGAAATACACTGAAATGCAATTTAATCCTGCTAAATAAACTTACTTACTGTGCTTTTCATTTGCGATTTGAAAATGAATCCCACCAAAATTAATTTCACCTTCTTCTCCTTTGGACAGGGGGTAGAGCTCCTTTGTTAAATTCAACAGGAGTTTTGTTACTTGGCGGCGAGATGCGAAGTCCAGACGCACGCTCGCTGGCGGGGGTGAACACTGACACTAACACTCTCACTCTCATGCAAACAGACAGTATTCATATATCTCCGGGGGCTTAATAGGTTGTGTCTGTCATTTGAGTGTATGATGCAGCGGTGGCGGTGTGATATGTTGCTATGGAAACATAGTGGCATATCTCTTGCTGTGGTGCTCGGCACATTTCATCACGTTCGCCACAATAATAAGCATAATAATGTGGGTGGCGAGAGAGAGTATTTTAAAAAGGATCAGATCGCTCCTAAATTGATGTCAGTTCGATCAAGATGACAGCTCCTATCCCAATTTGAATAAGCGTCACCGCTGGTGGAAAAATAAAGGCCTTAATGCGTGGTAAAAAAAGATGTTCCAATCATCGGGAGAAGTCTGTGTGTAGATGCTGTTATTCAGCCGCAGCACTCGTTTCGTCTCTCTCCTTCTCCCCTCCGCAGCTTATTGGCCTTGGCCACCCTGTAATGTGTGGTGCCTACGCTGCCACAATTCCTCCTGGCTTTCGGCTGAGTGTGTATCGATTGCTTGCTGGTGTGTATTACGCTGAGGGAAGGTGTCAGAGAGGTGGGGGAGAAAGGTGGTGGGGTTGTACGGGGGGGGCGCGGGGGTTTGGAAGGGGGTGAGAGGCAGGGAGGGGGTTAGGTGGAGGAAATATCCTGACAGCTCACTCATATGTTCGACAATAACACCTTCAGAAGTTCTCTGAGAAGGCTCGAGAGCGGTGTGATCTGTGCTGGGTGTGGGCCCGTATCTGCGCCTGTATCTTCACTCTGCACAACTGTTAATCCTTTTCACAGCCATAAAGATACTTGAAGGAGAGACCTGGATAATCAGACGAATGAATTCAACATCCGTTAAGCCGCACAACCAGACTTGCTCATTTCTCCCTTTTCTCGCTCACTCCATCCGCCTCTCTGGTCCAAACATGGAGATGAGTTTCCCATTTATAATTCAGTGATACTGTATCAGGCTTCATTCCCACACAGCCCATCTACTTTCCACTGGCCTATGATTACAACTGGCTATATATAGGATAATCGGTGTTCGGGACTTCCCTCATTCTCATAAAGGGAAATGAGGCATATGTTGGTATGGCGGGGCCTAGCTTGGCTCAGCACAGCACAGTGCAGATGAGCCTTGCATGCATGCACACAAAGACGGCACAGAGCATTTAGTCAGAGTAGCAGGTGAAATCCTTGTTTGAGATTCATCCGAATTCAAGTCCCCTTTCTAAAATTTATCTGTGCTCTTATAATCATTTGGCAAATGTTTATTTTGTTTGTTTAAAGCGCTCACTTTTCACAGTAATGACCCAGTGGGCCCACAGGGATCATTAAAGTTTCCTTTAATCTGATCTTATCCAATTTTATATGCACAACTAGGCTAATGTGCATCCACTGAGAAAGGTCTCCCCTCCTCCCTCCCTCGTTCCCTCCCTCCCTCCCTCGTTCCCTCCCTCCCTCCCTCCCTTCCCTCTCCTCCCCTCCCTTCCTGTCACCTAGCACTCTCTGTCTCTCCTCTTCCGAGCTACAAAAGCATCACTGTAATCAAGTGAGGAGAGTATCTGGCCGTGAGTATCCCTATGCAGCACACAGCGGGCAGGGGACTCTGATTCATAGTGGGCCTCTCCGCTCTTCATCACTTTAATAAATGGCCCGGGGGAGTGGGGAACATTTTCCCTGCTACAGAGGTACTGATCAGAATGAGGACATTTAAGCTCTCGGTCTCTGCCATTCCTTTTACCTCGCCAACTTCCTTTTGTCTCTTCTTCTCCCCGCTCTGACTCCCTCTCTCCCCTCCCCGGCTACGTCTGTCTGGGCGTCCGCCTTAAACAGGATGGATTCTCTGGCTGCTTTAAAGGATGGCTACATCAGAGGGCCAGCTGGCCTCACTCCTTCATCAGCGACACTGACCTTCTGCTTGTCACCGCTTAAGCGGCCGTCACATCCACTCCATGGGCTCATCGGCCACTGCCACAGGGAAAAAAAAGCTAAAGAGCCACCTTAATCCAATACAGCGTCTGAAAGCAGCGTGTTTTATGTAGTGGGGTGGATGCAGTCGGTGCAGGGCTGCTGTGGAGAGGCTGACAGCATAGCTGTTGATCATCCCAGCGGAGTTACGCTAATATATTGCCCACCTTTTCTGCAAGTTTAAGATTATGCAAATGACGGAGCTGCATCTATAGCAGTTACTGTGGTGATGCCTGGTTTTAGTTTAAATAAGTTAATGTACAATTCATCATTGTGCAGTTTCATCTATTTAAAACCTGTCATCTGAGAGATTTGTCCACCTGAAATCATGGCCTGTCAAGGCAACCGTGGCTTCATGGAACTTTAACCTTGTGTAATGAAAGCTCTGTTTAAAAAAAAAAAGAAAAGAAAAAGAGGGAGCGAGAGAGAGAGCGAGGGAGATATGGGGTCTTTAACGACTCCTTCACTTACAGTGCCGGGGCGACCCTGGCTCCTGAACACTTACTGACCTAAAGATGCAGTGACACAAAAAGCTCAAAGATAATTAAATATTGATTTTTGTTTTCTAATCCTATATAAAAATTGTCCTGAGACTCCCAGCGGTAGTTTTCACACTCAGTAAAAGAGGGGGGGAAAAGTCTGGATTGGCGGTTAACCTCTATTTCATGTAGGGGGTGTCGGCATGCGGGTGATGGGATGGGGGTGGCTGCCATGCCAATACGTTCTTGGCTCCAGCCTTGAACCTGGCCCGCACCATTACTCTCCTGCTGCTGATGACACTGATCCCCTCTCTAATCTTTCTCCTGGAGCGGACCGTGGCAGGCTGCCTGTACGCCGCATGCCCGATTGATATTCTCCTCACCCACCTCCCCCCATCTTGAATTTACACCACCCCCCTCCTACCCAATTCACTCCCTTTTTTTTTTTTTTACTCCCCAACCCTGATACCTCGCTCCATCTCCTCACGTGCACAGGAGCAGAACTTTGAGGTGACAAGGAGCTCTCTCTCTCTCTCTCTCTCTCTCTCTCTCTCTCTCTCTGTCTCTCTCCCTCTCCCTCTCCCTCTCTCTCTTGCTCTCCCTCCCTCTCTCTCCTCTCTCAATAAAAAACTCTTTCAAATGCTCTCCTCCTTTGCACGCACTCAGCAGAAAAAAAACACTTAACAAACTCACTCACAAATGAGTGCCTTTGGCCATGCAGAATTAAAAAGTTAGCCACAGCTGATCAATAATGTAAATAAAACTGTAATAACATTAATTCACAGTATGAGGTGGAGACATGAAAGCAGATTGCTTCCTCGTGGCAAATCCTCAATCAAAAACGTAATGCAGGAGAGCGACGCCAAGTGAATATGTGCAGCGTGACTGACTCTGGAGCTGCACAGCCGAATGCTGTTGTTGTGCGTGTTGTAATTTTTGTCAGTCATAATGTCCTGTAGTTGTTCTCCATCAACATAAACATGTCCACACTGGTGGTGTGAGGTTTGTCAGTCAGGAGACCTGGAAACGAGAGCAACAACCACAAAAGCAGATCCCCCACACACACTCACACTCAATCATACGCACGCACACACGCACACACGCACACACACAGATGGAGCATGCCCTGCAGGGGGCAGCAGTGACCGGTCTCCTGCTCTGCACTGCCTATGCATTAACTTTTTATCCCCTCCATCATGCACGCAGACAAACAAACACTCCTCTGGGGTTGTGGGCCAATAAAAAGTGATCTTATTAGCCCCCCCGCCCGTCCTCCCCAGGCTCACTGCACCATCGCCCTGCCTCTCCTCCTCCTCCTCCTCCTTCTCTTCCTCCTCCTCCCTCCTTCCTGCACCCTGTGGAACATACAACGCAACCTGCTGTCACCTCTGCCGCCAACACCCCCACCCACCCACCCACACACACACACACACACACACACACACACACACACACACACACACACACACACACACACACACACACACACACACGTACACACAAAAAGCTCCTCTTAACTCCTGCAGTAGCACCTACACCAACCCGTGTGTTCAGCGTTGTGCATCCTGATCCTCTACTTCATTAAATAGCACTCCAGCACTGCCACCGTGGCCTCCACTCGCTGAGTGCTCCCCCATCGGCCCTCTTAACCTCTCTCCCCTCCTGCGTGGAGGTGAATGGATAACCCAGTTAAGAAAAACAGGAGACACAAGAGCACATCCAATCCAGAGATTAAAGGGACCGCGCGCGGCATATCCTGATAGTGGCGTTAGTGCCACAAACACAATGGAGAGCCGCGAGTCTAGGTTCGGGCCACAGAAATACTTCTGAAACATTTTGGGCTGCAGTTATGACATGTTTATTTGCTGTGTCTTTTTTTTCCTTACTTAAGGAGATGTTTATTCAAGGCAGCATGCACAAGCACCCTCATGTTTTATTTACAAAGCCACTCAAGTCGCAGCAATGAACTTATCTGAAAAAACACTCTGACCAGTGCTAAGGTGAGCAGGGATGAAAGGGTTTCCTTTCTGCAGCACCATCCATCATGATTTGTTTAAGTAAAAAAAAAAAACTGTTTACCTGTAGCTTTAATTAAATATCTCAATAAATCAGTTTTACACTCTCAGACTCACAGAATATGGGAACTTTTGAGAAACAGATCTTATCACAATTATTGACTACTGTCAGCCCAAATACTATGTCAAGAATGGATATTTCTCTACTTAATAGATTCCATAATTTGTGGTCTTGCACTCAAAAGACAAAGCGTGCCAAGTGGTTTGTCTCATGAATATAGAAATATATCGCACATATCATACGTACAGCTGCTGCTACATGTTGGTTTTATATGCACAGCTGGTCGGGCGTGCAGGGATAATTCTGTTGGTTACCTGCTGCTGTTAGCCATACCTTAACTGTCGTTATTCCACCGTTATACAATATGTGCTGATAGGATCATTGTATCGAAGCCCCAGGAAATGTTGTACAGCAGTAAAAAAAGAGATTATTCAGGCCAGTGAGTGAAATGCTTCTCGGCACCATAAATAGACGATGGAGTAGGTGGGAATAGTCTGTTTTCTGCGTGAGAGCTCAGCTGTTTACCCCCAGCAATCAGAAATGCAGAACAGATAGAGTGAGTCATGTACACCTGAAACACACTTTGAACGCCTTTATGTTGTAAAAGCAAACTTTTGCTCTGCAAAACACAAATTGGCCCATGCATACAGCTTTCCATGCATGTAATTTTACCAAGTCAAATATGACAAAATGTGACACATGATTTTTAGTCAAGGGGTTTGGTTGTACCACCATTAAAAATGTTGCCAACGGTTTGGATAATGAAATGAGTTAATATGATCAAACTTGAGAAACCACGGACATATGGAGCTTCAGAGTTTGGACTCTGAATAGGAAACAGCAGGAAAAGGTAAAACCAGGTAAATCCAATAATTCTGATTGGAGCAGAATGACAAGGTGAGCTGAGAGCTCACATGCCTGGAGGCAAAGCTGCATGTCCATCTGCTGTTAGAGGTCTGCTTACAGTAGCACAGTATGTGCATTTGTTACTCAACATCAGTCAGAATTACTATATTCTCTGATACAGGATACATTACATTTAACATAAACTTGATGTTCTTTTGGTTTGTGCTTTCTATTATCATTATTGTAATAATACCAATAATAATGGGACCAATAGACTGTATGGTTGGAATTACATTAAGAAAGAATAAAGTAAGATATTCCTCTATGAGTTCACTATTGGCTGTGCAGTAGAAAAATGTAATTTAAAAAAGTACAACACAAGGAAAGATTTCAGGGTATTTCAGGGTTAGGATGAGCAAAACAGACATGATAGACCTCCTTAACTGTGTCTCCCAGATTCAGAGCGTTCCTCTGGTAGGGAAGCTCGGAGGCGTCTGCTGCTCTGCCTCAGCGCGACCGCAAAGACCTTGAGCGCGTGCGCCTATTAGAGCGAAAGTCTGGCTGGATCCAAAATGAATTTGTACATGACGGCTCTGTCAAACATCCATACACCTCCGTCTACCCCCAGCCAGCGGCTCAACCACCCACCCCCTCCCACCCTCAGACAGGCAGACAGGTGGACGGCACGCGCACAGGCAGAATGCTTCTGGAGGGGGTGGGTGGGCGATATTGATTCAATGTCTACTGTACTTGGAGAGAGAGGGGGCCAGTGGCGCTTTTCTTACAAGGCTAACTCTGGACCAATCTCATCACACATTCTCTCAGGGGACTTTTCTTTCTTTTTTTTACCTTCTCCCCCTTTTCTTTCCCTCCCACTCTCTGCCTTGCATTCGTTCTCTGTTTCATTTTTATTCTGTTAAAGGCAAAAAGAAAAAAAAAACAAGGTCGACAAAGGTTGTCCTCCCAGCAGTCAACAGAGGGAGGGGGGAGGAGGGGGGGTACAGATAGCTCTCTAGAAGACAGGCCTGAGAGCCGAGATATCCCACAATGCAGCTGATAAGAAAGTGGGCCATATAACCTTTGGTGGGCACGTGACGGGAATGCAGACGGCGGACGGAGTTGTGAAGAGGATGGGGACGGGGAGGGAGCGGGGAGGCTGCCGCTGCTGCCGCACTTGAAAGATGAAGTCAAAGTCGGGGAAGGAGGGAAGATGAAGAAGGAAGGCGGTGATAAGCAAAAGAAGATGTTAGGTGCCAAAGAGAGTGGGAGGGAGGATGAAAGAGAGATAAAGAGAGGAATCGAGGGGACGGAAGTGCAGGAAAGCGGGATATGTTTTTTCTCAGTAAAAAGCACAGAACCAACTGGCCCGGCTCTATTCTGAATGGCAATAAGATTAAAAAAAAAGAAAAACACAGAGCTGGAGGGACAGAAGTGCTGCTTGAAATGATATTTTACATTGTTTTTGCCTTTATTGAGATAGACTATCAGCTCACATCTTCATCACTTTCTCTAAAGGCAACTGACAGCTCAGTAAAGTCGTGTCCTGATATTTGAGAAACAGTCAGTCAGAGCCTCTTAAATCCTTATCGTTTTGCATCTGCGGTGTTGTAAAACACTGTATTTGAATCTCCCTTTACGCAGTTAAACTGGATGAATTCAATCAACATGCACTGTTGCTGTTTTCACAGCCATCACAGGGGATCATATCCATGGCAATGCTACATCCAGCGGCTCCCTTCCCAGCCTCATGCTAACACGTATCGGCGTGATTTGCTCCAACGTGGGAATAATTGACCCCGAACAATTATTACAGTGAGTGCTCTCATTTTTCTTCTCCTCGGTTTCTGTCGGCAGAGCACGGCGCAGGCTCCCCTCGGCCTCTGAGCCGAGGAGTTGCTGCGGCGCAGCAGAATCACCAAAGACACCCCACAAATGAAGTTCTCCTCTCCATCTCAGGAGACTCCGCTGCCATTTGTTTTCATTATTTTGACAAGCCTTTTTAAGGAGCTCTCCTCTACGGCCTCAATCCGCCTCTCTCCCTGGTGCTCCTCCCGTGCCCCCATTCCCCCCCATTTATTTGGAGCTCATCCCGTGTGAGGTGCAGCGATGTGTTTCAGTCACAGCTCCCTGCCTCGGAAGACACGAGGAGGGGTGGGAGGGGATGAAGAGAGGGACTTCCTCACCTAGATAAATAGACGCCTCCCATCCCTCTCCTCCCCACATCTTTGTGCAGTTTGTGAGTCCTGAGAGGTTCTGCATCTGTGCCGACCGGGTCAGGGCTCCAGCCCTCTGCCGCTCCAACCATATCATCATCAGGCTGAAAACAGCTTCACAACACAGCCAGTGATTGGAGGAATAAACTAATTTCTTCCATTTCCCTTTCCCGCCACAGTCATTATTTACTTTTCAGGAAATGTCTCCATCCTGCTGGAGGTCATACCATTATACCGAGAAATTGAGAATATGTTAATCATCATTTCCATGAATATTCAATGCAGGTCATATTATTCAATATCACCATTACCTTAATTGTACTGTAATCAATGCTGAATTGACATACTCGTTTTGTGTGTGGTTGTGTGTGTGTGTGTTTGTGCACATGCTGAGAAAAGCTGCTGAAAGAGTGGAAAATGTATGAGATAGAAACACAGCAATGCTCTGTTGCACGTTCCCAGACGTGTCCATGTTCAAGCCAACATTTTCTTGTAAGGCCCTAAAAGTGAGGTACCAAAATATCTTAAACAGACTGATTTGTATATTCCTGAAACAAAGACCTCCAACGTCAACACTTCATCAAGGGTAAACAAATCGTCCTTTCTCTCATCTGATTTCACCTCCACTGCATAATGCATCCTGTTTCAAAGCTGGTCTTGATTTGTCTTTGGTTTCAACCCCGCTTCACTGCCACACTAACAGAGCGAATGCGTGAGCTCAAAAGGAAAAGTTTCAATCTTGTGGGAGAGCAACATGTTCACACATCTGGCTGATTGCTATACAGTCGCACAAATACTTTCTCCAGCGTGCATCTGGGTGGAGTTTTACACATGGGACCATGTATTGCCACAGTGTTACGACAAAGGAAAATCAATTTGAGTTATTTCACTGTGTTTCCTGAATCATCATGTCTGTCAATAGAAAGTAATTCCACTCATTTGATTCACTAGCTTTTAATTTGAGCTTGGTCAGCTCCACACCCTAGTTATAGAGCAGGAAAAAGCCCACAATGATCTTGTTCTTTCTTACACAATGTCCAAATCCAAGCTGACTTTAACATGCTTTACAAATCACCTATAATCCATGTGTTGTGTTCCATGTGTGTCTGGGATGCCGTTTGCTGTACTTTCTTGCTGACTAAACAGAAATGGAGCTATGTCAAAACATTTTCAGAGTGACTACAAAGTTTTTCCTGCATCTGAAACATGAGGCGTAACAGTCGGGCTTTGGTGTCAGTCCTACGCCGAGATATTCATCAGATGGATCCAATCACAGTCGTGTACTTTGTCCATCTTTTTTATTGTAGGTCAAACAGCACAGCAGTCTGGAATGGTGTAGTTTCCACCTCCAGTTTCCCATTTGTGAATCGCATCCATATTGGAAAACTTTGCACATCTAGTTTTACCTCCGGTGCCAACCTGTGGCGCCAGAGGGAGGTTGGAGAGGTCAGAGAACAGCAAGAGTCTGGTCTTTGCCTCGCTTCTCAGTGCTGCCATTTAGGTTACTGTTAAAACAATCCTTCCCCAACAACCGATATGAAATACCTCCACCTCAAAGGTGACCCAGAATGGTTGAATGGAACATTTATCCTTGTTCTCTGGTGCTAAGAAATGGAGCACTGGTTACATCAGAAATTTTACTTTTCAAGCCCTGCACAGGTCTGTTTCATGCTATTCAGGCAACCACACATATTGTAGGCCTTATGGCTGTATTGCCTGTCTGAGCTTGGTAACTGTAACTTGTAACTGATAACTACTGTGGAGTGCATCCAGCCTTGTATGCCAGAATCAGAGGAGGAATCATTTAATGAGGAAGAACCAGGAGTGTGTACACTACCATTTCTCCAAGCTGCTGCCTCCTTATCATCTGCTCTCATTTACTTGCATGCCTGAATGAAGGCAGGCACATGCATGTGATCCATGTGAAGGAGGTGTCATGGTTTACGTCATACTCCTCTTTTAGGTCACATTTTGTATCTGTTCAGATTTGCCCATCTTCTAACTACCATTTCAATGTTAGAAATCCACAAACTGGTACTCACCTTGACTACCACCCAGTTGTATGGTCTTGTGCTTCAACACACAAGCTTGAACTTGTGCAAAACAGAGGCGCATGTCAGACCTTAAGTTGTCCTTTCAGAACCGATGTCAAAGGTATGCACAACAAGCTCCAGTGGCTAATTGTGGGTATTAGGCTGTCATTAGGCAATCTCGTCTCTTTTTCTTCCCTACAAAATTTGTTCCTTTAGTAATCCCAAGTTTCTTTTGAGAGCCTGTCATATTTATGATGTTCATAATCATCACGCAAGACAGGTTAAAAAGGGCTTATTTGTTGCACTGCTTGTAAAATTGTGTTATTGTTGTTATTGATTGATTTTATTGTGTTATTGTTATTGGTATGTTATTGTTGCATTGAGTTTGTTTTTGTCATGTTATGAGTACCTGCGCTTTTATAATTTTTGGAAGTTTTGCACATTTCATGTGTTTCTGATTATTTTATGTGGCTTTTAATGGACCCCAGGTTGAGTCGTGACTACCAGGTGTAGCAGCTAATGAGGATCTTAATCAAATCAAATACACAAATGAAGTCATATAATTACGTTTTTAATTTAAAATGTATAAAATGTATATTTTCCTGAATGCTGCTTAATACTTTTGAAACACAAATGCGTTATTTGTTGATAAACCATAAATGAACATGTTCGCCATTAAGCATTGAAAGCTCTCAGAGGAGGCCACTAACGAGAGGCAGACACACGTGGCAGGTTTCAAGTTCATCTTGATTCTTAAAGTACGTGTATGCCAACAGTCTTGTGAATTTTCCTCATGAATGTTAGAAAGTCCTGTTGTTACCTTTGCAGATTAGCTATAACAAGCATGCACGATCAGAAAAGGATGCCAAGGATACGGGAGGGAAAAAAAAAAGGCTGTTTGAAGAGCAGAGAGAGGAGAAAAAAGAGGAGGAGAGGTGAGTCAAAAGAGAGAGAGGGAGAAGGAGAGAGAGGGACCAAAGGCGTCATAGGGATAGTTTACCACCAGCGTTCCTTTGCTCGGCAATGATAGCCAGTGAAGCAGAAAAGTGAATTACCCTTCTACTCCAGCACTCCTTAATTTAATATCTCCGATGAGCGGCTTCAGCTCGGGATTGGACCGGGGAGTGCACATTCGTGCTGTGTCACAAAACATTAGCCACTGTCGCTGCTATTCATTTCTGTATGGTAATTCTGAGGCACACCTCTTACACGGGGCACCAGGGGACATCTCTCTCCAGATTTTCTATTTTGGCCGTTTCATTGGGAGAATTATCATCCATTGATGTATATTTAGCCTCTTTTTGTGGACCCACAGAGGGAAACGTAATGGCTGATTGAATAAAGGGCATAAGTATTTCCATTGCTCATCAATTTTGCCTGTTTTTGTTTTCCTCACAAAGGAACTTCACGCTCAAGAGTAATAAACAATATAAGTGTGAGTGAAACGAAATGCATTAAATGTTAGTTACCCCCGATCTCTCCTGTGCACCCGGGTTTATGTTCATACTCGCCCGTTTTACGTTCAAAACAGTGGCAGGCTGCCAAATGCTTAAACGCTCTAATGATTGTGTGAAAGTGAAAAGGTTACCTGGTGTGTAGCTTTTAGAGATATGACAGAACAGGTTTTATGAGTTTCACTTATCAGCAGTTAACTCAACCAGGAGACGCCTCCTAATGGCTTTGAGCAGGGCGGCGACTCGGTGGGATCATTGTGGGTGGTGACTTTCTTGATGCTGAGAGCACAGTGTTGCTGTATTTGCAGTGGGTGATAGGACCCCCCCCTTGATGACTTGACCCCCCCCAACACCACTACCACCACCCCCCACCACCCTCCACCGTCATAGCAAGGCAATTGGCAGGCAAACAGCTGCTTGGTCTAAGCGGGCTGCATATCAATGGCTCTAATTAATTGGATTAATGGAGAGGGTTCTGGGATTTGGGGAGAGGCTGGAGGAAGCGTTTCAGCGGAAACAGAATTGCCGTCCCTGAGGGCAGGGGGGTCGTGAGGGAGCTGGGAGGGGGCACACGACTGAATATGGATGAGGAAAAATTGAGTTAAAACAGAGGAGACTGCGGCATTCATTAGACCGCCCACCCTCTGAAGTAGCTGCTTAATATGCACGCTATTACTATGCAAATCAGTGATAATGAAACGCAGAGGATTTTTTTAATCAGAGGAAGAACAAGCAGATGTTGGGAGGGCTTGGAAAGAAGTGCCATGAGTGTTTGTGTGTGTGTGTGTGCGTGTGTGTTTGTGCAAGTGTTGCTTGTCTGTGCAACTATGTGAGAGCATGTATACGCCAGAAGCTGGAAGGTGTTGAGTCCTTCTTTGAAAAGAAATAAAGTAATGCAACTGGTTCTCTTCAGCCGCCATGGCGCATGTGCACAAACCGGAGCCACAGTATCTTGGGGCCTCACTCAAACTGATTAATCTTCTCTGCAGGAGTTGCATTAAGAAATCAGAATTAAGAACAGGTTATTTATTGGAGAGATTTGCAGTGGTACCTCAGGGAGAGATAAAGCTTGATCGACTCATACCCGACCAATCTCTGCACTGCCTGCGGTGATGTGGTAAATCCCCGCGGCAGCTCTCCCCAACTGGAGGCTCGACGTTGGGATACACCAGCTGTGCAGGATGGTCTGGTCCTCCTGCTGGCAACACATAGGAGTGTGTCTGTGTGTGTCTGTGTGTGTATGCACATACGTATGGTGAGATGCAGTGAAGTGAGGATGATGCTCTGTGTTTGTGGCATCCCAGCTACGTCAGTGGGTCTGGTAAAGACTCCTGCGTGGAAAGCTTCTCCCTTTAAGTGGCTCCCTGCGGCTCCCGGCTAGCACAGTCTAATCAAGGCATTTCTCTGTGGGCCTGTTTCATTAATTGTTCTCTTTGCACAAGTGGAGGAATCAGGCAGCCCGGATGAAGTCATCGATCATCAGGCAGCTGCCTTTTTAGCAGCCGCTGCCCCGCGGCATCAGGCCGGAGCGCCGTGTTTGGGCTGCAGCGCTGGGCATGGCTCCCATCCTGCAGCGTCACTCCCTACGCCGCCCCAACAGATACACACGTCCTACGGTGTTAATGGAGACGAATTAAGCTGGAGACTGAGGTTGATTTAATCTGGAAGGGATCAATACGATGAGCCATGTGGATTACAGCAGATGAGGATGCAAACATTTGTGCTGTGCTCAGATAGACTCCGGTATTTCAGCCTGCGCATGATTCACATGTGTGGTTTAGAGCAGGGAGAGGATGAGGAAGGAGGGAGAGTAAACAAATTAATGTGTCAGCCCTTTGCCTCAATAGAGTGTTGTCATTAGGTGGAGAATGTCAAGTGGGTCCTCCCTGGTAGGCCATATAGAATATTACAGATCCTGTTTGACTCCCCATGGCACAGTAATAACAACAATCTAATGACGCACAATACATCAGGTGTACTGAAGTCCCACCATCCCCGAGCCAGGCTGGAATTTGATCTCAGGCTTGATAATGAGAATGATGATGATGATGAGGTGGCTGAGTGATGATGATGGTGGTGTCCCTTGTTAGTGTGTCTCAGTCCTAATTAGAGAGGGTTATTACAAGGCTGGATTTAAGAGCCACTGTAGGTATACCAGGCAGACTCAGACGGGTCACACTGATTAACAACCCTTAAATAAAACCCATTTCTCCATACAGACTCAAAGCCATTATATGGGAGTTATTTTGCATGCCTGAAAGTTCTCGCGGCAACAAATCAAATCAAAGTGTCATCCAACTTGGCGCCTGAATATTCTTTAACAATACAGAGAAACAGAGGTCACGGGGTGCAATTTATCAGAGTGATTCCAAAACTTGTGAAATATTCATGGGATGATTTGGTTTTGAGACACAAAGATAGAGGAGATCTATTCAGAAGTTTTCCAAACTTTATATATCCCCAATACACAACACGGTACTGCAAGGGTCCAAGACCACAACTCAGACCATCGTTAAGACTAAATACTACCAAAAAATGTGCCAAAAACCCCGGAAGATGATGTTGCTAAATAGTGTCAGTACAACCTCTGCAACCACAACTACTACTGCATCTCTATTGGAACTGTAGTGTCTTTATGTTGTCTGCCATCATCTCTTGCCTCTTCATTTTTTGGTCTCATACGGGACTAATTTGGTCAAAAGCAACAGTTGCTGATAATGCAGTTCGGTGTTGTCTTTTGCATCCTTGGACCTTAAGTGGAGAATTGAATAAATTCCCACTGTCAGAGAACCCAAAGTTTTCCAAATTAAATGTAATCAATGAATGACTTTATTATATTAATAAGCTCTGCATTCGTATCTCCAATAGCCCTTAAACTAAGGCTTGATGTTTACTCTTGACATAGATTTGAGTAAATTCTATTGCTTAAATCACATGACAAAGAGAAACAGAACTGCTTCACATGGAGATATTTCCAGTGGTCCTGTTACAAAGTAACTTGAAATGCACATACTGTATACTCAGTAATGGAGTCCATGCATGATTAATGGAGATGTGGTTTCTAAACAACATAGATTTGGGGGTCATGGCAGACATGTGAATGTGTTCAGGCTGAATGTCCACACTGAAAGTCAGTGGTGCACTGCGCTCACTGCACTCAGAGACAGAGCCATTGAGCCACAACGCTGATAACCAGGGCTTTGACTGCACCTCGCTACACTTAGACCAGTTCACGCTGCCGAGCCACGGCCGGGACTCCGGCTGTGAAGGTCAGAGAGGATAAACCCTGTTACGCTCCGTCGCCCCACAGGGATATCTCAGCACGCGTGTGTGCATGTATGTGTGAAAGGTGTGCGCCAGGTACTCGGAGGAGCATGTAAAATCATCACACAGCGCAGCACACAGATATTATATTGAGCTGCGTTTGCTCACATTTTCCACCGCCTCCGCCTCCAACACACACAAGCCCACTGCCATGAAAAATAATGCCCCTCTCTGCAGCCCGACACTCACTCTGACTGTTAGTGCTCTCCTTTCTCTGCTGTGACCTCAGCTGGGACGTCAAAAAAAAAAGAATTAACAGAGACAGAAATATTAATCAAGAAAAGAGTAAAAAAAACACCTCTTACATCAAATCCTGCTTTACTGTTTGCAGTGTTTACTTATAGAAAACTATGTGGGAATTATGTAGATGAAAACTATAATATGCCATAAATGTGTAACAGGGAGAAGCAGCATCACCTCATTGCAAATCCTATCCTCTACTTGAAGAATGTTCTTTGTAAGTGAGTTGTCACGATGTATTGTTTAAAAAAAGCAGCCAAATCAAGGACAGACATAGCTGCAGCTATGGGAACAGCTTCTCTCCCTCCAAAGATCACACTGTGCAGGATGCCAGTATATAACTGCACCTTATTTCCAGCTCAGATGGTACTATATAATAGGAAACACTGCTGCCAGAACACTGTTGTTTGTGTCACACGGTTCGCCTTTTGCACAATCCTGCAGTTTTCATCTTGCAGTTTCTGTGTTTTTCGGGGTGTTGTCATGAACACGAAATCTGTTTGGATGTGTGTCTGTGTGTGCTCGCCTTGGTTTTCTTTGTTTGCATCTGGCCTTGGCATGAAAGGGCCGGGAGGATTGGTCAGAGAGGCGCTGGCTGATGTCAGCTGGCCAGTGGGCACACGGTTCAGTCGCATCACATCGCCATCACAGGCCGATTTTGGCTCGACTCCGGCACGCTTGCGCTCACTCTCCTGCCTCTGCTTCCCATCCCCCTTCCCTCCCTAATAACTAACTCCAGTCTCTTTGTCTGCCGCTGCGTGTCTATATGTGAATCTGTGTGCTGGTAATGCTTTGGAACCAATTCATCAGTCATTTTAAAATTACCTGAGTAATTATTATACTCATTCCAAGCGGTCTCACATAAGACTGTGGACTGAGGGCCTTATCCTGTGTATTATATGCAGGTGGTTCACAGTTCCAATTTCACACAAGCCAAAGTCTATTTATTTCCAGTCGAGCTTGTTTTCCTCCTGCATGGAGCGAGCGTGGACCTCCTTGATATCTATTCTGCTTCAATTAGCAACAGATGCCTCCTTGCTGAGCGCGGACCCTAATTGTACGTGATGAGCAAAGCTAATGGCCCTGTGCTGCCTGACCTTCCTACAGCTGTGAGGGAGAACTTCTCCCACAGCTCCTTCCAAGGCCCCAGCCAAACACACACGTGTGCACCGACAGACATATGTTGGGACTTTACGTCGACCAAATATGGTGAACCTAGATTATTAGCTTATTATTATTTGAGAATTTCGGGGCACCACCCTGCGAACAGGGACCAATAATCTGGTTCGTCAATTTGCCTAGTAAATCAGTCAAAAATCTTAAATTACCTCTAGTCTCTCTGAAGGAGGTGAGACCCGAGCACTGGCAAGATGTAGCAATAATCATTTGCATCAATAACGACAGGGTTCGGTTAGTACAAATAATGACACTTTAATAACGAACGAAATGAAATTACATACATTTGTGACTAACTATAACTAACTAACATACAATCCCTGAGATAAAGACTAACCTACATACACATAACATAAAACAAGGAACAAACAGTTGTGTGTGTATGTGTGAGAAATGCGTGTACGCGCACGTATGCGTGCGCGTGCGTGTATGCGCGTGCGTGTATGCGTGTGCGCGCACGTGTGCGAGCGCGTGCGTGTATGCGTGTGCGTGTATGTGTGTGCGTGTATACGCGTGCGTGTGTCGGCGCGTGCCCGTGCTCCCGAGTGGGGGGGGGGTGCGCGCGACGAGAAGAGTCACGTGATCGGCGCGAGGGCCGATCTCGGAACAAAGGGTTGTAAATAAAACAGAGAGACGTTCAGACACGGTCACAGTCTGCGTCCTCGTATATTCATACACGTGATAACGTGATTCAACGACAAAATCTACGTTCCAACGTGTAGGCTCCTAAGCACTTTGCGTTAGTTTACTGAGTCCAACTTTTGCCTCTTACGTGACCACGTGATGTGGTGTGCGTCGGCTGGATTGGGGGTCCGCTCAGTCTCCGGGTTTCGCAGCGTTGTCCGCGGGGGTCCTGGTTCGACGTGCCCGGCTGGGCTGCTGGAGAGGGTGCGGCGGCTGGGTTTCCCCTGGGGATGACGGGAACCTGGGTCGGTCTCTCCCGTTCAGGACCGGGTGTCCTGGATAGCGGCTTCGGGTGAAGCGGTCGCTATAGAGATGAGGTCTGTGGTAGACCTTCAGCAGCGAAGCTGCGGCACGGAAACTTATGCTCGTCTCAAGGAAACCACTCTTTACTTATTTTGGGCTCGGAGCCCGTGGTGCTTTCGTCCTGAAAAGGACGCGATAGTCACCACAACGGAGCGCTGAAACAGCGGTTGTAGAGCGGGATCTGGAGTAGCGGCGGCGGCGAGTCTTCTTCTCGTCCGGCGGCTGGAGTCTCCACGAAGTCCTCGGCTCGAAGTGTCGTTGCAGAAAGGTGGGCGAGAGAGAGACTGAGTGACCCGGTTCGCGTCCTTTTATTCCCCGGGGTCCCCATGCCTGCGGGTGTGGGGCCCCCGCTCTGCGTCCCGAGGGACGAATCAGCTGGCTGGCTTTGGCAGCGAGCCAGCGGTCGGCTGCGCGCGCACGTATCCGGGGAGGAGTGCGGGGGTCCGGTGTCGGCTTACAGGTCCCTGCCCCGCAGAGTCATCTGGGCAGCGCGTGTGCGCCTTTGTTCTGCGGGGTGGGGGTCGACACAGGACACGAGGCTTCTCCTTTGTCCAGGACAGAGGTCTTTGTGTCTCTGTGTTTGTTTGTTTCTTTGATTTACTCGTTGTGTTGTTTATCTGCTTGATCCACTCAATCTGCAGCCTGTGTGGTCCTGCAGCAGTCCCAACATCCCCCCTTTGGCCTGAAGGATGGGGCGACCCCCGTCCTTTGGGGCAACCCTCAGGATGCTGCAGTCCATGTGGCCTTGACCTGACGGAGACTTGGAGACTGACATGGTTAAGGGCCAACAACAACAACAACAACAATCACATGGTCATGGCAAGGGCATCAGTTGTTCAGTACTAACGCATTAACTAAATGACTTATGGTATTTGATAACCTGGAAAATCAACACGTTAGTATAATGCACTGGTCATGCATATATGGTTAGTGGTGGAAGTTAGTGGAAGGTTATCGTGAGTGGTGTATTGGTTTGCCCTGACTACGCTGGACCCTCTTCATCACTGGTTGAGCTTGTCTCCTCCAGTGATGCGTCAACTGGCTTGAAGGGCTTGACCTAGTTCGTTGGGAGCCATTTGTCAGGAGGTTTCCTGGGCTTGTGGGCTCTGAAACAGTATGCCACTTGTGGGGGTTTCTTTATGGTTCCCAGCAGGGTTGTTTGGTGGAGAGACCGGGGGCAGAGCATCTCGTTCCCTACGTCACACCTGTGGTTGGTGTAGATGGTGGTGAGGCTGCTGTCCTTGTCTTCTCCAGAAGGTCTGGGGACTGGTTTAGCTGAACCTGCCAGGGAGCTTGGTCGGGTGAGGATGCCCCCCCTTGGCTGTGGCAGTGTTTGGCTCTTGTCAGGATCGGGGAAAGTGAGGGAGAGTTGAGAGGAGGTCTGTTGCTGTTGGCACACCTTGTTGCGAGGGCTCTGATCGGTGGCTGTCTCATCAGGCTGGAGTGCAACAGAGGTATCTGGGCTTGTCGATTCACTCGGCTGTGTGGCTCTGACCACATGAACGCGGTACATCGTGTGCTCAGGCAACAAACCAGGTGGTGGCTTGGGAGTCTGGAGTTGATTCACGGGAGCAGGTTCGGGTCCTGGTTCCCGTGATCCTTCTTCTGCAGCTCCTCGGCCTAGTCATGCTTGTGTTAGCTCCTCTCCCCCCTTTCCTTCCTTTTGCTTCCATTCCAGGAATCTCTGGTATTCGGGATCGTGTACTTTCGGAGGGGGACTTTGTCCGTCAGCGTGTCTTCGCTGCTCTTGGTAATGCCTGGGCTGCTCTTTGTGGCCTCGGTGCAAGTGCTTTCTTTGCTTGTCTTGCTGCCAGGCATGTCGTGCATCCCCCCTCCAATGGCTGTCTTTGTCCATCTGGGGCTTGTACACTTGCCGAGAGTTGTACGGTGACATGGCTGTCCCAAAGTTTCTTGAACGGGGTGTTTCTGCATCTTCAAGGGCCAGGTGGTGTGCCTCTGGAGCTTGTGATGCTAACACTCTGGGTTCTTCTTCTTCTTGTCTCCCGTATCCTTGCAGCTTTGTTTCCCAGAACATCTGAGCGTATTTCTTCATGTCCCGGGTGTTAGGTTTATTAATCCAACAGTGCATTGTAACCTCTGTGCGGATTGACTCGTGCAGGTTGTGGAGGAACAACGACTGGAAGTTTTTGTCCTCCTCTTGGCCTGGAGTGTTTCTTCCCTGGAAGTAAGCAGTCTTTAGGCGCTTGAGGTAGTCTTTGGGAGGTTCACTCTTCTTCTGGAGTACTGATAGGGCAGCAGTCATGGCAGTCGCTGGGTCGGAGTAAGGTGAATACTCCTCCCGTAGAGCTGTGCATAGCTGGGCGTAGTCATCTCTGATCAACAGCTGCTGTGATTCGATGAAACTGCGCACTTCTCTGCTTGTCGTCTTCCAGATGAGCTTGAGCTTTTCTCTCTCCGTCGCATCTGGTAAGTCCTGCAGGCAGTGTTCTATTTCCCTAAGGTAGTCATCAATAGTAGAGTGCTTATTGGCGGGATCGAAGCGTTCGATGTCTCTTGCCATTGACTCGATGGGTTTCAGGCGAAACTCCTGGACCTTGGGCTGTATTACAGGTTTCGACGATGCCTGGCTTTTCGCCCTTGGCTCTGTCTTTCTGGGAGACGGCTTGCTCTCAGTGTCCGTTTTGAGGAAACTCGGGTACGAGCTGTCAGAGCTCGAATCTTCCTCTGAGTGGGAGGAACTTGACGACGGGTCTCGTCTGGCCGCTCCCCGCCTTGTCGGGGACGGCTTCGTCTCCCGTCTTTGTTCCTGCTCGGACTGATATTCCACCTGCCGTTGCTCTGCCTTCTGCGCCTTTCGCAGTCCTTTGAGTTCTCTCTGAAGCTGGTCAGCTTCCTTCTCGAGGAAGAGGGACCGCTCCTTCTGCTCCTGAAGATCAGCCAGAAGGCGGGAGCGAGCATCTCTCTGCTCCCGTACCTCCATCTCCAGGCGTACAATTAGCTCTTTTTGATCTTGGCTGTTGCCTTCCAAGATCCGCAGACCACTCTGTAAATCTTCCGATTTACGGTGATGGAGCAGCGTCAGGTGGCCCAGTACGTGGAGTGATGAGGTGGCCTCTGTGGGGTTGGTGCCACGCTGTAGCCATTCCCGGATCTGGTCGTCGCAGTCGGAGGATGACAGTGTACGGATATTCTCCGCATCGTCTGCACTCAGCTTGCCGATCCGTACGACCAGTCTTTGCAGATCGCCTGTCGCCGGCGTTGGTGGGGACCTGCGGCCTGCTCTCTTGGCTCCTGGTTTCCGGCTGTCGGTGTCGCTCATCTTGATGGAGCGTTTGACCTGGGCACTCAAGAGGAGACGCTTCACCAGTTTTCAGAGGGTCCCTATTCTAACTTCTAAACTGCTCGTTCTAGTGGTTAGTCACTTGCATGCAGTAACAATGTTAGCCACTAGGGGTCTCGGCGAGTGAGTCGTGAGTTTAGGGGTTTATTCCTAAAACTCACGCTCAGAAACTGTGCGGGTTAGAGACAGGGTCGTGCCTCTGGTTAGACACGTTAGAGGGAAGGTTGTTAGTGTTAATTTATGAAAATATGATTTTTGGATTTTACTCCAGCAAATCAATTTTCATAAATGCGTGCAGTTATTGACACATATGATATTGCTATATTTCTTGCCTCACACGGGGCACCATTTGTTGGGACTTTACGTCGACCAAATATGGTGAACCTAGATTATTAGCTTATTATTATTTGAGAATTTCGGGGCACCACCCTGCGAACAGGGACCAATAATCTGGTTCGTCAATTTGCCTAGTAAATCAGTCAAAAATCTTAAATTACCTCTAGTCTCTCTGAAGGAGGTGAGACCCGAGCACTGGCAAGATGTAGCAATAATCATTTGCATCAATAACGACAGGGTTCGGTTAGTACAAATAATGACACTTTAATAACGAACGAAATGAAATTACATACATTTGTGACTAACTATAACTAACTAACATACAATCCCTGAGATAAAGACTAACCTACATACACATAACATAAAACAAGGAACAAACAGTTGTGTGTGTATGTGTGAGAAATGCGTGTACGCGCACGTATGCGTGCGCGTGCGTGTATGCGCGTGCGTGTATGCGTGTGCGCGCACGTGTGCGAGCGCGTGCGTGTATGCGTGTGCGTGTATGTGTGTGCGTGTATACGCGTGCGTGTGTCGGCGCGTGCCCGTGCTCCCGAGTGGGGGGGGGGTGCGCGCGACGAGAAGAGTCACGTGATCGGCGCGAGGGCCGATCTCGGAACAAAGGGTTGTAAATAAAACAGAGAGACGTTCAGACACGGTCACAGTCTGCGTCCTCGTATATTCATACACGTGATAACGTGATTCAACGACAAAATCTACGTTCCAACGTGTAGGCTCCTAAGCACTTTGCGTTAGTTTACTGAGTCCAACTTTTGCCTCTTACGTGACCACGTGATGTGGTGTGCGTCGGCTGGATTGGGGGTCCGCTCAGTCTCCGGGTTTCGCAGCGTTGTCCGCGGGGGTCCTGGTTCGACGTGCCCGGCTGGGCTGCTGGAGAGGGTGCGGCGGCTGGGTTTCCCCTGGGGATGACGGGAACCTGGGTCGGTCTCTCCCGTTCAGGACCGGGTGTCCTGGATAGCGGCTTCGGGTGAAGCGGTCGCTATAGAGATGAGGTCTGTGGTAGACCTTCAGCAGCGAAGCTGCGGCACGGAAACTTATGCTCGTCTCAAGGAAACCACTCTTTACTTATTTTGGGCTCGGAGCCCGTGGTGCTTTCGTCCTGAAAAGGACGCGATAGTCACCACAACGGAGCGCTGAAACAGCGGTTGTAGAGCGGGATCTGGAGTAGCGGCGGCGGCGAGTCTTCTTCTCGTCCGGCGGCTGGAGTCTCCACGAAGTCCTCGGCTCGAAGTGTCGTTGCAGAAAGGTGGGCGAGAGAGAGACTGAGTGACCCGGTTCGCGTCCTTTTATTCCCCGGGGTCCCCATGCCTGCGGGTGTGGGGCCCCCGCTCTGCGTCCCGAGGGACGAATCAGCTGGCTGGCTTTGGCAGCGAGCCAGCGGTCGGCTGCGCGCGCACGTATCCGGGGAGGAGTGCGGGGGTCCGGTGTCGGCTTACAGGTCCCTGCCCCGCAGAGTCATCTGGGCAGCGCGTGTGCGCCTTTGTTCTGCGGGGTGGGGGTCGACACAGGACACGAGGCTTCTCCTTTGTCCAGGACAGAGGTCTTTGTGTCTCTGTGTTTGTTTGTTTCTTTGATTTACTCGTTGTGTTGTTTATCTGCTTGATCCACTCAATCTGCAGCCTGTGTGGTCCTGCAGCAGTCCCAACACATACATACACACACACTCTCACCAGACGCTCTGTGCTCCCCAATATTTAAAACCAAGGGTGGCTCGGGGCGCTGGTGGTGGGGCGAGCATTGGCGACCGCAAATTAGCTGCTGTAATTGCGAATCCCTCCCTGTGCCCGTAATTTTTCAGGCCTGTTTGGTGCAGTGAGGAGAGTTTGTTTGTTTTGGTGTCAAGGCGATTTAGAATCAGAACGAGGACCTCTGGCGCACATGTGGACCCCCAAGCCAAATGGCATCACCATAGCTTTAAAAAGTCCCACCCCCCACCCTCCTCCACCCGCCCCCACCCCCTGCTGCACAGTGCAGCCCCAGAGGGAGACAGTGAGAAAGGGCGGGCGGAGCGAGAGAGAACTTAAGCATTTTGTCTGACTTTCATGGTTTTTGCTGCTGGCTATTACAAATAACCAGGAGCACTGTAAGAAGTTCTGAGCCCCTCGACAACAGTTTAACAACAGCTCTGATACAATAAATATCTAAAATCACTGGCATGTTCTGGGGCTCCTTTCCAGCGGTGAGCCCCCGGAAATATTCTGGGTCACCACGTTGTAAATAACCATCAGGGGCACAATTAAATAATCATTTGAATGTTCACAGGGAATATTGCATTTCTCTATTATTTCTTATGGTGCATATCCTCCTGCACTGGTTTGCCGCTGAGGAGACAGTTTTACTGTGTGTGTGGTGCTGCACGTACCTTTTCATGACAGACAAATACAAAAGTGTGACGTTGTTTTTGCGCCGTTGCTCTTTGTTAGGTTTCTCAAGCACCAATATCATCATCATCCGCCACAGGAACCAATTTGATCCGTGCCAGAATGGAATTTAACAAAGTCTGGAGCTTATTGTTTAGCATTAAAAGTGGTAACTCTTCAAAACCCTCAGGCTTATAGGAGAGGCTTAAGCAGAGCTTAAGTGTGTGAGGCAGAGTAAGCAAGCTGTGTGTGCTTGTAGACCACCGGGCAAAAGAGTAAGCCAGCGTTCGGCTTACTGAAAAGTCCAATTTTTTCTTATTTACCAAAGACAATGACTTGCAGATGATTTTGCTCTCCTCAAAAATTTGCAAGCTAGCAAGCAACCAAACAAGCATAAATCACATTAATTAGTTTTGCAGCTGTGGTGCGGTCCTGTTGATGCCTCACTGGCTTCAGCGAGATAAGAAATCCTTATGCCATAGTGTAAATACAAACAGCACACCAAGATTGAACAACAAAGACCAATTAGTGCTCTGGGATGATAATTTAGGCTCATATTTAGATTAATTATACTCTTGAGGATCTGAAAATAAACATTTGATTCAAACCTATCTTAATCAAAGACACTGAATTACCTGAGTAAATCCTCTTTATCCTGTGCTTAAACTGCGATTTAATCTCGTTCACTTCTTCTGAATCGTGAAACAGGAATTGACTGAGAGGTTGTTGGATGTGGAGGATTTGGACTGCGTTTACAGGTACACGTGCGCGATATTGAGATTTTCTTTAGGGCAGTTTCGTGTGAATACCTGCAGCTGCTATTTTGACCCTGCCTCTGTCTCTTTTATTTAGTGTCTGAGAAAATAACTTATACATAGACTTCATGTATAATGTAGAGAGAAAACAGACCGTGTCCTTGACGGGGCACATTTCTGGACAAGTTATCACCTGAATGAATACGCGAGTGTGTGAGGATTGTGTGGATCGGTACACAAACCGTAGCAGTGGTTCAAAGATGCTTTTGCAGCCTGCTTCTTTGCCTGATCACATGGAACAATGCAAAAACAATCAGAATTATTAAAAGCCCAGTCAAGTTTTAGATCATTCAGAAATGGTGCAGCAGGAGTGTTTGTGCGATGTAAAAATTCAGCCCATGCAGAAAGAGCATTTTTCATAGTTGTACCACTGCTGAGAGTTGATATTTACACTCCAGCAGTTAAAGCTGGTAGGCACAAACCGTCTCTCCCATGCTCTCTTAACTAAGGCTAACCATGACCTGTAGTGCATGTGCTTGTGCTGTTGCTTCATTGTATGGTGCCTCCATTATTGTATTTGTACAAGTTGTAATGCAGCCAAACAGGTCTGGACCTGCATATAAGCTCTGCAGGCGCTGAGCTGCAGTACCGGGTAACATCAGACTTTTCCACGAGTCGCAGTCGTTTTGCACTTGAACAGTAAAAGTCTGTTAATTTGGGGGTTTGGGAGCTGCTGGCACGAAAGTGACATCAAAGCCTGACAATATAGTTGCAAGATGATTTCTGGTGAAAGCAGTGCCAAACACCAAAGCAATGACTGTTTATCACTGGAGTTGGTGCCAAGAACCACAACAAGAATCCTGAAAAAAAATATGGACTTAATTTATCACTTTAAACAAGTGAGTACCACCCACGTGACAGCATGTTTTCCCTCAGTAACAAATGTTTCTGTTAGAACTTTCTGGATCTCTCACTGAGAGCTGTGTGCGGGATTAGCTGCTGACGGGCTGCATCAGACTGTGCGATGACCACAGTGACTGAGTCACGGCGGAGTAAAGAAAGGAGAGGAGAGAGAAGGAAAAACTCCAGCACCTGATCTGCTGCGTTCTTCACACGTCCCCGGCTCCGACTGCTCACAGCTCAGTTGTCAGAGCTGCACTGTTTGACACATGCCAGGGAGCCCTCCACACAGATGGAAGGTTTCAACCCAAGGCACACATGTTAATGCTTCTCTTTGGAGCTAAATGAAGCCTGGGCACACACTGTTCGTGACTGCGTCCTTTGGCCACCGCAGTCAAGCAACCACATCGACCAGCGCTGGTCAGGACCCCGACCACCAAAATCTCTCAGTGGTCAAAGCTTTCTTTTTTTTTCCATTGCGCTATGCAGCAAACATATTTTACTGTTTAGAAAAGCCGATGATGAGAATAACAAATGGATGGAAGAATCGCTGCTCAAATGGTATCAAGTGAAACCATGCGGGGCTCCAGTTTGTTAAAGTCTTGGCCTAGGTCCTGAGTAGTTTCAGTCTGAATGGGAACGTCTACCGAGAAGCCGTAAAGAACAATTCCTCATTCCTCATAAACCTCCTTCTCTTGGCAGATCACTATCAGACATGTGCATCCCATGTCTCAGCACAGCGAGGCAGGGTGGTAACGTTGGATTGATATGATTTGGGCCCCTCCATGTGCTGATGATATCATTATCTAGTTGTAGCCCTGATCGGCTCCATGTGTTTGCGGGAATGCAGCAAGCTGCGAAAGAAGACAGCTCATTGCCTCCACGGAGAAGAGCCTCATGTCTTTTACGAAAATGAAGCTCAACTTCTTTTAAACTTTCAGAACTGAAACACTCCTCGTGGAAATTAAAGTCATTCATTCGCACCTATGTCTGACATGAATGAAAAAGCTAATCATGACACTGTCTATGGAGTGAATTTATATGCCTAACCACCATTATTGAAATTTAAAGCAATTTCACCTTAATGCATCTTTAAAAATGAAACAAGCAGTGAGGGAAGGGATGGGGATGATTTAAGCTCAAATCTGTATGAAAGAATAAGTAATTACAGTAATTTAATGCTAACTCAGCAGATTTTAAATGCAGTATCGTTGTTTGTTTGTGCAGGGGCCATTTCAACATGAGGCACTGTTAATAAAAAGCAATTTAAAAATGCATTATATTACATTGTTATGTCCGTGCTGCTGCACTGTACAGTCTGACGTGTAAGGTGTTTATCAGTGGAAGTAATTACGTGCGATTGTAGCGCTGTGTTTGCCTGCTTCCGTGGTGGTCCTGTTGAAATTGGGTACAAGCCTGAATGAATGTACGAGCATATTCCTTTTGTGTGTAGCAATCTGAGATGACTCTTGAAATCTTCTCAGTAATTGTGCCACGTACGCAGGCTGCTCCGTGTTGATTAGTGTATTGTTTCCTAACCAGTAAGCTGTGAGTCAGTTATGAAAGGGCTGTGTTAAGCCGTAACGACAAAAGTGCTACGGATGTGATTTACAATGCTTCATAACCATAATTAATACAGGCCTTAATGATGTTAAGTGTAGCAAAGCCTCTAACACCATTTGTATAATTCATGACCCCTGTGTCGTCATTCTTCTTCGTCTCCGGTCGACGTTCCCTCCTGTGATCATGTTTCCTCTGCTGGGAAAGTTGCTGTTGCCACAGAGATGGAAGCGGGAAAACATCTTTCTTCGGAAGCAGTCGAGAAACGGATGACTTTTAAAGGTGATCCACCCGGCCCGCGCCACTCCGTTTTCGCACATTTCTCCCTCCTCCCTTTCATGTTGAAAATGAACATCGCGGCAACGGCGAGAACGATAGCGGCCGCGTTCTTGGAATTCAACATTTTGTTTCCCACTTTGTCTGTGAGGTGCAAATAGCAACATGTGCTCGAGGGCAGGGCATGAGCAGCCAAACAGCTGTTGAATTAAGTAAAGATTTTGAGCAAATAGCTCGCTAATTTGCAAGCTTAGAAAACCGTGGCGATAATCATGAACCAGTTTGTCCAAGCACAAAAAAAAAGCCTACAGTAAATGCTAATCTGGGCCTGGACTCAAAGAAACATTAAAGAAAGTGATCTCATCATGCCAATGATGGCTGTAATATTTTGCTAAAAGTCCCCTTGAGTTGTGCCAGCGGTGGTGCCTGTGCTCTAAAAATGTCAGTCAGAGAGAGGAGGTTAACCCCAGCCCCGTAAGAGAGCTGATGGAATATTACACAAATAGACGGACTGTATCTGATCCCAGCTCAGCATGTTGTAAGACCATCCCATTCCAATCTTGCCTCTCTCTGTCACCTCATTAAAAATACAAAGAGGGTAAAGAAGGGCCAGTCCCGAGCAATCTCCGTTAAAGCTGCCAGTGAATGCAGCGGCGTTAATGTCATTTAATGCTGTTTCATCTGAAAAGCCACATTAGAGTCAGATTTAGTAATCTGGGTTTGCCCATGCTCGTCTGTATGATGTCATTATGCTAAACTGACCTTTACTGCCAGATTAGGAGGGGTGGAGGGAATAGAGGGAGGCTTTGGAAAGGGAATTAACAAGAAATGAAAAATGGTATATTTGGCATGTGGCTGATGAAGTATTCAGCAGCATTTTCAACCTAAGTGCCATCGACTACAAATCAGAATGAGAGTGACAAAATGCCTCTTTGTCGTTTGATCAGCTCATAACCTCGTCTTTAAATTAATGTTTAGCTCTTTCAGGAATTCCTCGTGTCAAAGCTTGGTCTTTTTCCCTCTTCCTTTACACCTTCATGGCCTCAACTCAAGGAAAATCTGATATATATGCTTGGTTGTTAAAAATCCACTGTGCTTTTTAAGTTCATTTGTTCCGCTGAAAGGCTTTCTGATTCTTTTCAGTCTCCCGGCGCTCCCCACAGAACGATTCCTGTTCTCTTTACATTTGGACAACATCTATCAATATGAGCTGGCTGAGCTGCTGCACAGGCTGCATGGAGACGAGGAGGAGGTGCAGCTCACTCAGCAATCCCTCACTTCCAAACTAGAGGAGAATAAGCACTTGGATACAGTCTCTTTACCTTTAACACTAAATCTGAACGGGCGGACACAAAGGTGGCAAGAGTGAGAAAAGGCCTCTGCCAGAGGATTAATAAACCTGGACTTAATCTTAAACTTGTGCACATATTGATCATCTCCGCTATCTTCAATATTCAGGGCGGTTAGAGGTCTCTGCTCGGGAAGATGGATGCAGCTATCGACTGCAATCACAGCTTCTCCCCTCACTCCATCACTAGCAATTCCAAACTGGACTGTGCACATCCAGGGCACTTTACACTGTTGTAGCCTGGCCCGGGGGAGAGAGAGTAGAGATCAGAGCTGGGGATAAACACACAGAGTGAAAGGGGTGGGGTGGGGAATGCATGGGGATTTTTCACTACGACCCTGGTCAGCTTTGGTGCTGTTGAAAGACCTCTCAGAACAGGAGGGATTTCCTCTTTGCTGGGCTCGTGCTGGTGCTGTAAGACAGGACGTGTCACTCCGGTGGAGGCGCCTGTTGGGCATGGAGGTGTTGTGATGGAGCTATGCTGTGACACATCAACAGCAGCATCACTGAAACAGCCCCCAGGTGATGGTGCTGAAGGATGAGATGAAGGGAAGAGAAGTGGTGACTGCTTGGACTGAAGGAAAACAAGAGAAAATATTAAAAAAACTGCCCAGAAAGTAGCAACTGGTGACTACTCCTAACAGCAGGGGTGTCATGTCCATTCCATCGCAGGCCGTATCAGCATTATGGTTGGAGTTGTTACTGTAAAACAACCAACTCCTTTTTATCCATCATTTCATTATCTTGCCTGCATTATGCCTCAGGTAGAGCATGCAAACTCCACACATAAAGGGTCCCAGTCCGACCAGGAGTCAGATATGTACTGTCATGTACTGTCATGTACTGTCTTTCCATGTGTGGTGGAAATCTCTGTAAATAGAGTGAGGAGGAAACAAGAGACAAAGACATCTTCATGATTTCTCGGGAAAGGGTGGACTTCCACACAGCCAGAGAACTGATGCAGGAGTGTACACCAAGCTCCAGATACACAGCTCCTTTCAATTTAATATGCAAATCAGGTTACACAAAGGTTCAGCACTTCCCTATTTCTCCAACATCAGCTGATCAACAATGGTTTGCCCAGTTTGCCTGGGGTCACATCAGACCTCGGATGACAACTCCATATTTGGTCTTTCCTTAAGTTGTTTTATGATCATCTGCAACCATATGTGCTGATGTGATTGTTTTGCAATTATGCTTTCAGCATAACAGACAAATATGCTTTCTACACAACAGGAAAGACCTGTGACTGGCACTAGTTCTTCTTCTTCTTGCAATGGGTGCATCTTGAGAGGATGTGTCTACAACCTTGTTTTTTATGCTTACTGAGCTGGTTTGTGATCAATGCTTTGTACTTCAGCATATTAGAAAGTAATCACAAATAAATGCAACTTTTCCATTACACACGACTCGCTTCTTTTTCGTTTCTGCATTTCATCATTACATATTACATACAAGTATACAAATGCTGTGCAGCTTGCATGTTTCAGAGTGCTGCATTTAATTTCCTTTAATGCAAAGAACAAAGACAAAACTTTGTCAGTGAATGAATATATGAAATCCAAGCCTCTTGCCTTCTCTTTATCTTTACACATATCCTGATCACCTGTTGTTTGCCTTGTCAATCACATAAACAGACATTAACACAAGATTCTCCCGGGACCAAAAAAAAAAAATTTTAACAATGTGATCATCACTGGTCACAGCATCATGATGATCAGTGTGAAAGCTCCTTGTTCCCTCTGTTGATTGGGCTCTCAGTCAAGCTACTGTGATGCTCTCCCTATCATTTTACCATCGTTGGTCACAAAAGACGAGTGTACTGTGGGAAATGCACTTGGTGGTCGTTGCGACGTGTAAAGACAATCACACTTGTTTTAAGGACGATGACACACGCACCTCACAGACAGTTGATGTGTCACCTATACACTGTGACACCTCTATAACCAGAACGTATGCGACACACACTCCAGCACTTCCTCCCAAGCTGCCGTGCAACTCTTGACAGGTCTGGTTCCTCCTCTGCTGACATGATAAACACTTACCACACAGGGGGGCAGATTCGTCTTACACTTCCTTATCATGTCATTATCACAATGTCATGTCATTATCATAATTATTATCATGTTATGCTCTTCCAGGGAGAAAGTAATTGATGGGTCAGCTAAACTCTTCTCTGAGGAGAAGGCACCCTCTTCTTAGTGATCCCAGAGAAACTGCCCACGGAGCATGTTTGCTTTGTGTGTGTGTGTGTGTGTGTGTGTGTGTGTGTGTGTGTGTGTGTGTGTGTGTGTGTGTGTGTGTGTGTGTATGTGACCAAGCTGTGCCTGTCAGCACTGAGCTGAGGCCACCAGATGGTGGTAGTGGTGGAGGTGTTGGTGCTGGTGGTGGTGATGGGTTGGGGGGAGGCCTTTGATTAGATGTAAAGCTGCAAAAAAACCCGTCACTTCAGACGAAATGGAAGAACAGAGCAATTTCCTGCAAACAGGGGTGGGAGGGCGGCTCCGATGAAAACGTTCGAGGCCGGAGCAACTTTGTCTGTTTTCCCTACTCCCTGTGGGAGGCTCTGCTGAAATGAGAGCTCGCTTTCGTCAGCGCTGGTAAATGGAGCGCCTCCATCCTCCAGCAGAGCCACCATGCTCCTCTATAACGGCCAATCTCCTCTTCAATTGGGCCTGAAGCTGGACCAAGATTCAATCCAAGAGACAATCTCTTTGAGACACTTTGGCTTTACCAATGTGTGTCTATTGGAATGACACGTTTGTCATTGGGTGTCCATGTATGCGGTTATATTCGTGTAGGCAAAGAAAGTGCAAGTCTCAAGAAGTCTCCCATGAAGACTGACAGGTAAAAGATGCATCACGTTCTTAAGCTCTTGCTAGTACACAACATAACCCTGTTTGAGTCACAGTTTATTTTGTTGTGCAAAGATTGGATGTTTTCTGTCATTCTGTCTGCCTTGTCTAAACAAACAGCAAATGCACCATGGAGGTGGAAGTAAAATCCTTCTTCTGTCTCACCTCTTGTCAGAACTGTGCTCTCTGAAGCCAACAGCAGCGTCTCAGCAAAGATCAGGGTGACAGAGACGGTGACAGTGGAGGGAGTGACAGTTATGGGGCCGGGAACACTCCCGTGCTCAGTGCTCGTGCACTATTCCATCATTAGCCAATGAAGCCCTCATAAAAGTGAGTTATGTGCCACGAGAGGGGAGGTTCCATATGGCACAAGTGATCCAGAAAAGCAACGTGTCGCAAAAGACCCCTAGAGCCCAACAAGTCAGCTTTTACAGGGGCCTCCCTCCCCGTCATTAATTGATTTTAATAACAGGCTGCGAGGGGCAGAATGCTCTCATTCATTGGGCTGATGGGGCTTTTCCCAGGTCCCTCAGCGAACACTGCAGCACTTAGAGCTGTTTGTTTGGATTGCCTCTAGTGTGTGTGGCTCTCAGACCGGCTCGGTTACTCAGTGAGACACATACTCAATGTCCCAGCCATTCACTCACTCGCTCGCTCAAACATTTGTTCATTTACCAGCTCAATAATTTCTCCACTCAATCACTGGCCCAGTCATTTATACACTCATTTATTCATCCCTCCCCGCGTGCTCACCGAGGGCTATCGTGCTTTAGTGCAAGGGTTCATGGGAACATGATCAGTGTCTCATAACAGGTCTTGTGACCCTGGAGCCGGCAGACACAGACACTGCCATCGTGTTTTTGATGTAAAAAGAGGAAGGTGTAGAGGAGCGAGGCCTGTACTTTCCACTCAGACTCAAAACAAGTCTGTGTTTTGCCTTCGACTGTGTCTTTTCAGGGAGGTGGGCTGAAAAATCCCTCATTTCGCATATTTTTACTCATTACTTTGATTTTGCAGGAGTTTGACTGAAGCCTAGGTCGGGGGGGCCTGCATGCTGGATGATGGGGAGGGGATGGGGAGGGAGCTGGGCCTGTCATAGCAGCATAATACTCCCATTACTCCTGTGCAGCAGAATTACCACTGATGGAAATGGGATTTTGGAAGATATATGGAATGTAATTATTATATACATATATGCATGGCCTTTTTATTCTGAAAAGGAGCTTTGGAGCGATATTTCCAGGTATGAGTGGTTTGTGTGTGTGTGTGTGTGTGTGTGTGCGTACGTGTGTGTGAAATTGCATGTGTACAGTAGCTGTGTTAATGTGTTTGTTACAGTGCGTGCTCGGAGTGACATGCAATTTTTTGATACGTTTTTCATGCTGCTTTCTTGTATTTTAGAGGGGCCACTGGCGTTTACCTGCCCAGCGTCTTGCCCCTGCGCCTCTGTGGCGTCTCTCCTCGGGGGTCGACCCTGTGCTGAACAGCTCTCTGAAGGCGCAGGTCTGCCACTCCTGAACAGACAAAGAGGGTCATGCTGACTCATTCCAGCAGTGAAGCTGTTTGGCAAGTTATCAGCCCCTGGAATACCAATTTTTCAGCCAAATAACACACACAGAGAAACCAAATTTGCCTGCAGTGTCTAATATTAAGATAAGAAACAGAGACTATTTGCTATTATGCACTTAGTATTCATGTGAGCAGAGGAAAATATGACATCTAAGTTGCATAAAAAACAGCACACAGTGCTCATGATATAATGTCCCGGACTGGATTTCTGTATTATTATAATGAGCGTGCTGCTGAAGCATGCAACACGACAGGAGGAATGAGGCAGTATGTATGGTTTTCAGTGTGGTGTACCTTAGGCGAGGGGCCTCTGCAGGAGGTTTTCTTTGGAAAGCACCTGGGTGTGAAAATAGGGCCTCCCAGTCTGGCCCGAGAGGCTGTGTAAACAGAGGTTCCAGTCGGGCCAGCCTGCACTGGACTGGACCTCTCCAAACAGAAACCATGAGTCAGCCCCAGGAACCCATCCACGTTCCTCCTTCAGGGATAATCAGCCAAATGCCGCCTGGAAAATGTTCTGGCTATAGGGCTGGCGAGGCTGTATAGGAACATGTTATCCTTATAGGCCCCATCTAGAGGAGCCTCCAGAAACTGAGGATCATGCTTGTGATTTTCAACCTTGATTGCATCATGGAAAAGTTCTCCTTCCCTCAGCTTTTTTTTGTCTTTGAATGAAACAAAGTGTGACTTCATGCATGAATGCTACTGTCCAAATCCTAAAGATTTAACTTCTTAGATGAAAGGAGAACAAGGGGCGTCTGGGTCTCTTGTAGCCACCTTCATGTCCGTGTGGTCGAGTGGAAGACTTTATGAAGGCATCTGGGCGTCTGAGCTCTGCAGAGAGGGAGACTTTCCCCTCATCTCCGGTCTGCGTGAGTGGAGAGGCAGGGGCCCCACACTCCACTAAGGAATATTTATCTTTCCAGCTGGTTAGATGGATTAAATGACCATCCCGCAGAGAAGCGAGAGGGAAAGAAGTAGAAAGAGAGTTTGAGAGAGAGAGAGAGAAAGAGAGAGCGAGAGCAGAGGGGATGAAGTAAGTTTTTTGGGGGGAGGGCAATGTGCTGCAGAGAGAGGCTGAGGAGTGGAAAGATGCTTACCATCTCATACTCATGAAGAAAATAAAACAATAAGAATGACTTAGCAAGTCACATTTACCCCCGGCTGTGACAAATACGATTGTGACTTTGTCTTCTCTCACTGGTGGGGGTGCGAGACATGCAAAATCGCATTCTTTCACACACACACACACACACACACACACACACACACACACACACACACACACACACACACACACACACACTCACACACACATGCGCAAGTGGTTACACATGCACATGCACACACGATGACATACAAACACGCAGAGCTAATTAACTTCCTGACACATTCACAGAAATTCATTTCAAAGACAGAACGCATATGTTCATGCAAATGTGATGAGAACCCGTTAAATGCTCAAATATCTGAGGCAAATGGAAAATATTTCTCAATTACACACTGCCTTTGTCAATTTAATATGACTTTAGATTTTTCTGTATTTCACACTGCCAGAGCACCTGCTGCCCCTGATAGCTGTATGACAAGGTCAAAGCAAAGTCAGACTTATTAATATTAATTGATCATATACGACATTTACTGTCTTTGAAATGTGTAGATGTGGCAGCTTTATAAATGAACTTATGTTTCTGAAAACAAATACATGCAAAAAAAAAATCACAATCATCCGTCCACCTTTTAGGCATATTCATGGGCTTATACATTAAAAAAGGACAAAAGTCTCATTACCAGGACTTTCCATTTTTCTTTTCATTCACCGTACTGGGCAATACGTATAATCAGCCCACTGGTGTAAGCACATAAACCGCAAATAAAGGAATGTAATAACATCAAAGACCTGCCCTGTGAAATGTGATGCCGGGGTATTCAGACAGGAATGTTGAATGGGTGGCAGCTATGTGTGTGTGATTGTGGTTATGCAAAGTGCAATCTAAGTGGGGAGCTGAAGTCATGGAAATTTCCCTCTATAAAAGTGAAGCATGACAATGGATTTGGAGCATCAAGGCCCGCGGGATTATGGGGATCACATAAATCCCCCCCTCACCATAATTTTAGCAAACCACATCAAGCTCCATGTTAAGGGTTAATAATCCAGTTCCCCACCTCTTCCTGCTCCCTTTGCACCCAACCCCAAATCCCTAACATTAACATGTGTATCCAGATGTACTGAGCACAATATGAAGACATGAGAACACGCACACATACAACACAAACACACACATAAACAGACTTGAGGTGATACTGCTGCACATACACAGACCGCAAACCTGGCACACACAGCCTTACACACACACACACACATATGCACACGTAGGCGCACACAGACTCTGACTGTGTTTTCAGGTCCCCCCACCAGCTGAAAGTCCCTCACCCCACCCCACCACGCAGCCCCATCCCGCTCCCACTCCCAGCACTGCATCAAGCGGAGCTCTGAGGTGTAAGAGCAGAGGATCTTGTCGGAGGAGCCTGAAATCGATCGATGCGCTACAACAGGCTCAGCTTCTCTCTCTCCAGCCCTCCCTCCACACCAACACTTCACTTAACTGTGTGTGTGTGTGTGTGTGTGTGTGTGTGTGTATGTGTTTGTGTGTGCATGTGCGCGTGCGTGTGTGATGTGCATACATGTCTGTGTGTGTTTGACTCTCTTTTTCTCTCTCTCCCCCTCTCTGTCTCAGTGCGTGTCCACTTTAACATCTGTACTAGTAGTAATCAACAGTTTACACACACACACACACACACACACACACACACACACACACACACACACACACACACACACACACACACACACACACACACACACACTCCTCTTGCCGTTTGCAGAGAGAAGCATGCCATGAGGAGAGCTCTGGCTCCTTCCCTCTATTAGCCTGCTGTCGGAGGGAAGGCAGGGATAATATATAAGCCAACAGGATTAGGAGGCAACAAAGCATCAGGCTGAAGACCCCCCCCCCCAACACACACACACACACACCACGTCACCCCAACCCGGCCCTGGGGTCTGGCCGAGGACCCTGCTGCTGCGTGGCTGTACGGAGCCTAACCGATCCCATCGAATCCATGGTCTGCAAATGCTGCATGTCATCCCAGCCAGCATTCCTGTAGACCATCATCCCTCTTATTTACCCATCCTGCTAATAGTGACAGTTATAAGATATATACTAAGATATATGCTGGCTGGATCCTGGACATCCTCCATACAGGAGGTCAAATCGAGCACTCAGGCAGTGCTACATTCACTGATTATAGCTATGGGTCCTCTAACTGTGGGAATCGCTCCTTTCTGACAGGCATACCCACTTTCACCACCTATACTGTATCTTGTCCAGCATTTGCATTTCAAAAGAGTGTGTAAGCACCTACATCATGAGCTTGATGGCTGCCTAACAGCAGCACGGCTCCCTATATAAGGTGTTGAGCTGGAAGTAAATCCATGTGATTAATCAGGTCTGAAGCTAAAACATAATAATAACCCCCTTTATATTAATGCGCAGCTCATGGCTTGAACAGCTCCGTGGAAAGGCCATTAGTCACCAGCTCCCTGCAAAGCCACAATTAAGCAGTCGCATATTACTCTCTCTCTCGCTCTCTCTCTGTTTCCAACTTTAATCACAGTGCTGTCTCCTTTGTTATGTATTCTGTTCCTGGGTGATCGTGTCTTCAGGCGGTGACTTGGACAAGGAAATCATTTTATTTTCCTATTTGTTAAGCTGTGTATTAACAGAGACGGCATAATTCTTGAGCTAAGGTAGAGAGCGAGAGCAGCTTTGGATGGAATATTAGCTTCCTAAAAAGTCAGTCTATGCAAGGCATGTTTAGCAATATAATGCAATGCTTTTGTGGAATTGCTTGGAAACACAGCAGCATGTATAGGAACATTATTTTAGAATGTTTCAGAAGTGCGTTTTGCACCTCATCACCCACTGTTCTTTCAACTGAGAAAGTGGGTGTATGAAAAGGGGAAAGTGACAGATTTTATAATTGTTATAGAAATCTTATTTGAATTCAGGAGCTTACTGATTTTTTTTCTTGCGAGGGACACTTTAAAAAGCTGTCATGCACACCAACCACAGGCATTTTCCCCCTCCCTCTCTCGCTCCCCTCCCCACTCCCCCCTCTCTTCCTAGTTCTCCTTTTTTGTGATATCCTCTAATTTTGCCCATGCCTGGGCAAATTTGTCGCGGCGCGTGGGCCCATTTGATTTCATTAAACAGAATATTTAAGCATAAAAATTGTTTAATCGTCTCATGTCATTAGGAGATGGATTTCATTTTGCATACATTTGCATACTTCCCCCTCAAATTAAACCAGGCAAATATGCAAATGCGGAGGCCCAGGTTATGGCGGAGGTGTTTATTGTCATCACTTCAGGCAGTTTCACACTGCAGCGCCTCCGCAGAACAGGGGTGACAGCAACATCTGGACGCCTGGGGGCTGGGAGGGAGGAAAGGGTGGAGGCACAAGGTGTAGGTGTGGGGATGAAGGTGTGTAAAAGGCTGCTGTTCATTTTTGCCATTTTTTAACACCAGAGCGCACTGATACACTAATGCAACTGCTGCAGCAGACCAAAAAAAAAAAGAAAATTAAAAAAAAGAAAAAAAAACCCAGATTATTTGTCATCTCGCCATCCTGGCTGCTTTAATTACCAACTTCATCCCCAGTGCTTTAGCTGCTGCGCTAAAATGCATAGTGAGCCAATGAAGACATAAAACACAGCACTGTTCTTTCAACTGTAGCCTCTGCATGTGTTTTTATCAGCTGTTCTGCTGCTATTGTCCACATGGCTAAGCACTGCTGCTAATGAGGCAGTAATTAGCAGCAGCGTAACGCTTCCTCACCCGTGCTTAAGTCCTTGCTCATTTTTTCCCCCTGCACTGTAATTTTCTCATGCTGCAATTTCAGGCATCACAGCAGAATTTGTTCCAGCGCATGAAAAGGTTGAGCGTGTGGAGATGAATAGGGCAGCGCACAAGTGATTGCAACTTTTTGGCAATATGGAAAATGTAGGTCTGGATTACACCCCGTTCCTTCTCTAATCAGTAGAATCCAGTTGAGGTTCTGCTGCCCGAGTGGTAATGGTAATATTTTCATGAATCTATGAGAGTCTCTAAAAAACCACAATCAGTATGTTTATCTAATGATTATGCGCAGCCAGTAAAATTAATGGACAACAGAATTGCAACCTGTTTGAGAGACCCGCAACAAGAAGAAGCGAGAGAGGAAAAGTGGGGAGGGGTGGGAGCAGGACCAACTCTTTATGGACCCCAGTGGTCTATAAACAAGCTGCGGAGACAGATGTGTGAGTGTGTATGCCCACATGTGTGTGATGGGAGACAGCATGTTACTGTACTAGTTTGTTGGAAGTGACACTGAGGGATCCTGACAAACCAGCACCTTCATATGAGTCTGTCTGAGCAGCGTTACCTTGCTGCAGCCGGCTGCAGCCCCGCCCGGGGTCCGGGTGACGGAGCAGGGCCGTGTAGTGACTCTGCAGAGTGACAGAGGCCTGACGACACTCGGCCCCAGTGGCAGGGACTGGGGTAATAAATCATGGGCAGTGGCAGTCAGATAAACGGTGCTCTGAAGCTGATTGGGAGGAGAAACTATTGTGACGAGTGTGTGATGGTGAGGAGGCGCCGACGACCTGTGTGAATAAGGGTCAGCACTCCGCAGAGGCAGACCCAAACAGCCCTCTGCGTCTTAATTTACCCTGAAAAGCCATTACAGCCACTCGTGCTTGCTTCTTCCTGACCTCCTCCTCCTCTCGCCGCTCTCCTCACAGGCAGTGGAACAGTCATTCGGCAAGACCTCTATGGCCCTCAAGCACAAACTCTGAAATGAGCTCTCCTATCTGGAGACTGAGGAGCCGCTGTGTCCCTCTGAGTCAGACTAGGAGAGACTGAGTGAGCAGCAAGCTGCTCAAAGACGCTCCTCTGATTGGTTTCAAGTACACACTATTATTGGCCTGAAAATGGAATTGAAATGTCCAGTTTGTCATTCTGATTGTTTTGGCCAAAATTAGCCTAAAATTAGCCAGCAGAATATTAAACTTCCATATTGCTTATATTCAATCCCATTTAATATTATGCTATTTGCCTAGATTTCACATTCAAAACTATTTATACTGTGACGGTGGACAAATGAATTGTCCCATAGGTCGATTGGATGCTGGTGGCCTGTTGTGATAAGACACTACATTCATGGGGTCATAATGACAAAAACAAATTCTCCATGCACTCTTCACTTATGTTGTTGAAACGCAGACTGTAATTGTCAAGCACCTGACATAACAGACTCAGTGAGAATAGTGTTAAAGACCAAAGACAGCAAACTAAATTCAACTTTGCAAGAACACACCATCAGAAAGATGTGTGCGCTGCATCAAGAGTGAATAGTATGCCCTCTCCCCTTCCCTCTCTCTCTACATCCCTTTTTCATTCCCTCCCTCACTAGAGCGTAGGCCGTCCTCTGTCACCAGCGGGGAGGATAAATGTTTACATTGGGGTGGTATGGTCGCACCATTTTAAGGAGGCACAGGATGCTTTTCAGTGAAGGAGCCAAGTGTCCTGTCCTCACAGTCACCACGTTTAAGGTAGAACCAAATACCTTTTATAAGACTACAGTAAAGGGGACATTGGCTGGCATCATGACATTATGTACTTTGATTTTGTTAGAATTGCATAATACTTAGAAAAAAAACAGCTTGGATGTAAAACTTGTATCAAAAAGTGGAAGAGAGCACTTTTATTTTTTTTCATGTATCACCTCAGTAGAACAGTCTATATGCTGTTTAGTTGCCACTCGCAATATATATTCAAAATATATTTTTTACATGAATATTTAGATTTTTTTTGTAAATTTCTTCTGATCTTGTTCTTGGAAGCAATGTGATGCCGCACTTAATCCTGCATGTTAATTTATGTTAATTAAGAATATACCAGAATATTCCTACTTTGACTAAATAAATCCACCATGGTTCAATCTAGTCTGCAGAACAAATGGTTGTTCAGATGCAACAAATGCAAGCTCTTTCAAGCCTCTTTTTATTTCTAGGATTTATTTCATTTCCAGTAAAACCTTTTAACACACAGACCAATTGTCATCCTGCACTTTCAGCCTCATCAGACAAGGGGACTGGCAGAGCTGCTCTCCAGATTCAGTGTTAATTTGAAAGGTTGCTATGCTCATTTGACTTGTTTAGCCTACAGCCGTTGGTAACATTAATGTGAAAACGATGCAGTTGTTTATTTCTTCCTTCGCTTTTTGTCCGGTTTGCTCTTGTAGTCTGATTTTCACAGCTCCTTTACCTCCCTCACTCCCTCGCAAGATTAATTTCAACACCGCTTGGGTCTGAAATCTTTATTTCAACATGTATCTTCATTAAAAAGACAACCCTGAAAAAAATGAAACCCCTGTTTTGTGCGGACAGCGCAAAGCTTTTTTTTTGCAATTAGGAGCAGACTTCTTGCTGTTAAGTAATTGCTTTGACTGCTACTAAAACAGGTTGCAGTGAGACTCCACTGGCAGCGCAGGAATTAAAAGGGCAGCCTTTATGAGTCACAGCGTTCACCGGAGCCAGCGCAAACACTGGGTGTTGGTCTGAGTGTGCTGTTGTGCTACTTGGCAGAGTTAATAACTACTCTTTCAGTGAGGAATAACAGTCATCCCTCTTGATCACTAAAAAAGCTCTTCAGAACTACTAATTTGCTCCTAAACTTCATTTAGTCTGTACATTGGTACTTCCACAAATTTTCATTGAGAAACGCACACATTTTCCACTGAATCTACTGTTGGAGTCACCTGATATTAAATGTGCACAGCCTGATGATATTAGTGTTACTCTGCTTTGAAAACCTGTTTTGTTACTGTACGATAATCCACAGTTGTGACATTGTATGGTGAGAAAATCATACCGCTAATACCTGAAAACCAGCTCAATAAAGGCATACATCGCTTTTTAGCGGCTGCATGGATTACAGTCTTTTCAGCGGGAGGCATCCAGCAGTCCAGTCCAGATTACAAAGACATACATTCAGCCCGTCACTGTTTCCTAACAATATGGTGACTAAAGCTTGTGTACAGAGGCAGTGTGCAGAGGAGGAGCTGCATTGTCTGCAGGAGCTCATCTGAGCAGCACCCTGGCGACTCTCTCCCCTGAGTGACGCCTGTCAGTGACACTCTATCAGCTGCCTACACGCTGCCAACACCCCCGCTGCTTCACCCCTCTTTGTGTGTTTCCTCTCTGCTCCCTCTGTGCACTGCCTTGCCTCCCCTCTTCTCTTAGGACTGGTTCTCTCCCGTGTTGCTCTCTCCTGCCCTCTGTATCCTTGTCTCTGCTCTCCCTCCCTGTGTCTTTCTTTTCCAACTGGCTCTCTTTTAAACTCTCCTCCTCCCATATCCTCCTCTCTCCACCCTACTCCTTATCCTAGCTTTTCCTTCCTATTCCCCGTCGCATGATTAGATAGCATTGCTGTTTGTGCACCGGCTCCCAGTGGACAATCACACTGTGAGGGTGGACGCGGGGAGGGAGGAGGCTGGAGGGGGGGGCTGCTAAGGCTCCATTTTCTATTAGAACAAAACATGCCTGTGGGGCCCGCAGGCATCAACTGGAAATGCAATCTGCGCCTTTGAGCTGACACCCAGGGTGGGGTAGAGGTGTGGTGTGGGGAACAGGGGCCGCTGTTGTGTAGCAGGACTCCAGAGTGAATGTTATCGTCCTCGGGAGATCCCGGGCTGCTTCCCTAGGCTCTCACCCTCCTTCAAACTTGGACACCTTGGGGAAATCAGCTCCCACTGGCCTGCAATGAGAAGGGCTAATTCTGAGCGCGACACCCGCTGGCCTTTCCCCTCCATCACAGACACACGCGACGTTCCACAGCGTGTATTGATCGAGGGCGACTATTTCTTTAAAAAGTCCCCATTTCTATGAGTGTGTTATCAGATAGGAGTGTCATCCTCCAGCGTGCAGCAGATAAGTGAGAGGAAATGTGTAGGAAGGGGGAAGAGAAGGACGGAGGAAGGGAACGCATAGGTGGTTGGTCTCGGCAGGGCTGGCGTGAATGCAGATTGGGAGTTCCTGGACATGCATAATTCACCACAGGGGAGATAGGAGAGGAGCCGGGTAGGAAGAAAGGGAATAGACGGGTGGGTGAGTGAGAGAGAGGAGAGAGGGAGGGAGGGAAAGGGGGAGGAAGGAGAAAGAGGAAAATGAGCAGTGCGTCTCAGGCAGCGTCAGCGTCTACAGTGAGGAGGTAATTAGGGAGCTGTCACTTGTTCCTGTCAGGCACCACTCCCGCTGAAACATCGAGTGTGTGCGTGTACGCATGTGTGTGTGTGTGTGTGCGTGCGTGCGTGCGTTTGGTTGTTCTTGTGGGGGAGGGCTGGAGCTTGTGTATCACTGTGTGCGCGCGTGTATGTTTGAGAATGCATGCGGTGTTGCATGTGTATATAAATTGTGTGGAGGGGAGCGGGGAGGGTGCTGTGCGAGTTGAATTCAAATGAGACAGAAACACCAGAAGAAAAACAGAATAAAGTAACAGACTCACTGCGAGGGAATTGTAATAATGGTGGATAAATATGACTCAGAAGTACACAGCTCAAAGTATTAGCAGAGGGTAGACGGGAAGCAAAAAAAAACCTCAGGTATTTGGACAGGGACAAGGATGCAGAGAGATAATGACGGATTGAATTTGCTAAATGATATTTGTAGCCAGAAACAGCTTACACGCACAATCATAGTCCCATGCCATGTCAGGATAAAGCCAGTAGGAGATGCATCATAGGCATGGATAATTGACATGCTCCTCAAATACTGTGTATGTATTGAATAGCCAGTGTGTGTGTTGTTACCCGTCTACAAGCTGATTCAAATCTCATGTTGTCACGATAACAGCACGCTAGTGTTTCACCTGGGTAGTCGTCGGGAAGACATTTGACAGATCTTTACAATGTAAAAGCAGAACGTGCAGTCTTTACATACGTACAGACATATGTGACATGTGCACACTCAGACAGGAAGTGTGATGCGTGGGTATTTAAAGCTGCGCATGCCTTTATAATCTGCAGCGCCTCAGGAGACAGTAGCTCGCCATACGACTGAATCAGTGTGGGCCTGTCGGTGGAGTTTTCACTGTGACACCGGCGCTCCCTACCACTCACTGGGTGTTCCAATTAAAACCCACCCCTGCCAGGAAAGCAACAGCTCTCCAACAATACTCGGGCTCTCCCACGCGCATGCTCACGCACGCTCCATGCATGTGCACGCATACGCACGCCGCTGACAGACCACAAACACAGTCAGGCTGACGATGATGGATGGTGTGCATAACCTGGCTGGTGATATAGACTTTGGCTAAACGGCCCCGGCCCTCCCCGGGGGCTTGTCCTCAGGCAGGTGGCGTGCTTCCTCCACACAGGTGGTTTACCAGCAATGTGGAGGATAATTATCCCGCAAGAAAATTTCTCCATTATTAGGGGTGGTATAGACTCAGAGACGGCCACAATAATGTGACAGTGTAATCTTTTTCACACCTTCACACAGTTTAGTTTAGTTCAGCTCTGTCCGCTGTGGTCTTAATGCTGATAAATGCTGCTGATTATTACATGAGGCAGCTAATTGGCAAGTTGGGAGACGCAGGGAAAACAAGCTGATGATGCAAAACAAAAACATGAACACAGGCCCTTCGCCATATAGGACACATGGAGATGAGCATAATAACCGAGATAACAATTTGTAGGAGCTTCTGTGCATTGGTTTTCTGACTCGCCGATTGAGTGTAAACAAGACATATTGTGCTGCAATGTCACAGAGTGAGATGAGCCATTTTCCCTCGGCCGGCCCATAAAAGACTCATTAGGGCACTTCAGACGTATTTGCACTGCGAGGGGCTGCCATTAAACACATCACAAGGCCTAATAAATGCATTATTTAAAAGCTGTGCTCCAATTACTAATTGATTAGAGTCGAGCGCCTCATCAATAACGCAGAAGCAGCCCCTTCAAATCAAAATACACATGATTTATACATGAAAGACTTTAAAAGGGATAAGTTCTCTGCTAATCAGTCATAAATGTTTTAAACACCCAAATTTTTACTCATGATTTAAAAAAAAAATTGAGAGCCTGTCAGTGCACTGCCTGCCTGCCTGTGTGTGTGTGTGTGCGTGCGTGCGTGTGTGTGTGTGTGTGGGTGGGTGTGTGTGTGTGGTTGGGGGGAGCAGTTCTGAGTTTGAAATGTGCACTACAAACAGAGAAACACACGTCTGTCCCTCTGGGAATCAGTATCAATGAGGCAGAAACATAGCATGAAGTAACCCTTCAGTCAGACATGACAGGTTTATAGCAGGCGAAAAGAAGTGAAATGAGTGTAAATTGCTTTGCGCTGAAACTATTTACTTAAACAATTGGCACGGCCTTCCCGTCTTGCTTCAATGCAATGGGTCCATTTACACACTAATGCAATATTAATAACAGAATTATTGAATTAAAATGCATGTTTAAGTATGTCATGTACAATTGATTTGAATAATTCAATAATTGTCTCAGTGACTCTCCACAATGAAATATAAATTTTTCGCCATGGCAGACCAATAGTGACAGACTAATTCTTTCTGTAAGTGTGTTTTCATTAGATATTTCAATTTAACAAACTCACATACTTGTCTTCGGTGACTCTGGGACACAGGATCGCTACCTGAGAGCCCTGATAATTATGATTCACAGTGTCTGTCTGCACCAGGAAACTTACAGTCAAGTACTGTGCTGTACATGTGAAACACCAAATGAATGTGTGAATACAGTTGCATTGTCAAGCCACAACAAAACGGTCCCGCAGTCTGAAGTCTGGTTGAACCGAGGGCCTTTTTTGTAGCGTATGTATGTTTGCCCTGTTAGCGTGTTTTTTCTCCAGGTACTCGGGTGTCCCCCACAGTTCAAAAGCCTCCATTACGGTCGGCTGGAGACTCTAAATTGTCCCTAGGTGTGAGAGAGTGAGAAAGTGAATAGCATAATGAAGTCCCTGTCTTCGCACCATGTGCACTCGAGATAGGCACCAGCAGAACCTCATGACACTGTTGGGGAAGATGACGGGTAAGATGATGGATGGATGAATGTTTTTGTGCTTTGCTTTTCTATATGAAACAACGTAAAGTATTCTGGACGTTTCAGCCTCTGTGAATCATACCTGTTTCATGAGTGACCATAGTATGGGAGCCAACCTGGAGCAAAGCAAATAATAAAAATCAAAGAGCTGAGCCTCAGATGAGAAGAGCGGGGAGGAGAGGCCAGAAAACGAGAGAGAAACCTCAGGGCAGCTTTTAAACAGACTTGAATAGAATTGAAACAGACGGAAAGGAGAGATTATCTGTTATAACTTTGCAAAAGACACATGACTCTTCATTGGAGCTTTCACAAGAAGGGTTTATACATACAGGGTTCGGTACATGGGGTAGGTAGTCCAAGGAAGCAGAAGCACAGAGGGATCAGGCAGGTTGGGAATATCAGTCCAAGGGGCAGAGGAACACAAATGGCAGGCAAACAGAAAGTCCAAAAATCCAGGAAACAGGAAAACACGACAACACAGGAGAACATATGGAAAATGAGGGACACTAGAGAACACAGGAACAAGTGCTGGAAAGTCTGCCACAAAGGGACAAGACAAACTGGCAAGGAACACAGGGGAGACACTGACTTATACCAGGGATTAGAGAACAAGTAGTGAGACATGAGGGAAAGGAGGAAATTGCACAGTGGGAAAACAGCAGGTACACATGAAGTGGGTGATGAGACAAAACAATAAAACAGGAATCGTAACATTTTCATGATTATGTTGTCCTCTCACACAGTTCTCACACGTGTCTCCTCTTCCACCACTGGATGTTCAACACTGAATCATTTATTGTCAACATTGATTTCACATGTTGTGATACCTCAGCAAGTTAAATTATGCAGTAAAGCAAGTGGAGGCAACTTTATTTGTATAGACTAGAATCAAACAGAGTGCATCAGTGGGATCAGGCCCAAGCTCAGCAAACAGGCCTTAATGGATGAATCTTGTTATATTCTATCATTTTCTTGCTGTCAGAACAACAGTGCATTGATCTCACTGTACTAACAAGTATTGGCCATGCAGCCAAAGGCTGGTAAAGCTTATTCATGCCCCCCTATTGTTCTCCATAAACTATTATAACAACAGACTAGAGCTCCTCACGGCTCTGGTTCTTTATTTCTTTGTGTTTAAGAACCTTATTATGTGCATCTGTTTTAAAAAAGTACCTTTAAAAAGTGAGTGTAAAGTGATGAGCAGTTTATGAAGGGACATACTGACCTAAATGCTGAAGAAAATCAGAGTATTGAGAATGTTGAGTTAATAATCCTGAAGCATAAAGTAGAAAATCTGTACAGGTTCTGCTTCAGGTCAGATTGCATCGCTACACTGCTCTTTTTTGCTTGCCTGTGTGTGTGTGTGTCTCCAATAGCCAACACACAGGTGCTCATGTTGATTGTAAAAATAATGCAGCATGAAAAGCACCCGAAGAAGACAAACCAGATTTTACACACAAATCATCATTTATTAAGTCACACCTGACAGAGAATAAATCTCGTCAAAGAGTCTGATTCTCCACATGACTCCACCTTCACGTCGTCTCAACAAACCACTGTTAGAGCTGCAGACTATAACACACAGGCTTCACAGCCACCAGCTCTCTGCTGCTTAACAAAGCATACCAATGAAATAGGTTATGGCAGGCCATCCTGTTCACTGAGCTGACAGGCCGGAAAAAGGAGGAGGGGCGAGATGAAGAACCTTTGGGCTCCCATGACTTTGTACTTTAGTGGTCAGAGCGTTCAGATGTGAATGTGTCTGTATTGGCCAACCTGAATACATAAGACCGGTCAAATCTGTTGCACCCTCTGAACAAGCTTTACATCAAGCCGCACCTGTCAGTCTCGGGTGCATTCAGACCAAGACGAGGCAGACAGCTAGGTTCCTCGGGGTGGGTGTCATCACTGATCAAATAAAGAGCTTATGAGCGTGAGCAGCAACTTTGCTGAATCATAAGGCAACTCTCCACTGTGCTGCTGGAGATCCGCAGAAGGTTGGGCCAGCTTTTACAGCATTTAGCGGACCGCTGTGAGGCGGCTAATGAGGCCGAGCTCCACTTCTCGTGTTTACTGTCAGCCCGATAACGACTGTGTGATGAGCAGCGGCATCAACATTGATGATAATGGGTTCGCTGTAATGTCTGCCACTGAACTAATCAAGGCGATCAAGTAATGAAGACGCGGCAATTAATGGTCAGGATGTAGGAGAAGATGGAGGAAAAGGAGGGGATGATTGCGATTACGCTGATGATGTTGACGCCGAGGAAGAGGACAGGAGATGAAGGAGGAGCAACGCACCGGCTCTGGAGATTCGGATGCAGCCACTTCCTCGAGTTGTCTGGCTGAGCGCACCGTGCCACGGGGGGTTGTCACTTTCCGATGAAGAGACAGGTCCGCGCCTACGACGGAATCTCCCAGCAGCCACTGCGGCGCCCCATGGAAGCTAATGCTAATCGCCGGCACTGGTGTTGCCCCCCCCACTGTCAGCTCACTGAGCTGGCTCCACATCACCAGGGAGCTCCACACACACGCACACACTCACACACACACACACCATACATTCCAACACGGACAGCTTTGGGACACACAAGGGGAAGTGGATGGATGGAGGATGATCTTGTCAAGTTTGTGTGTGTGTGTGTGTGTGTGTGTGTGTTGTGTGTATGGTATGTATGCTCCACTGTATGCACACGCATTTACACCACACACGTGCACAAATTCTGTGATGACACTAATGTGTGATAGTACTTTAAATATAGGCATATCGTTTATCTGCTAATGAATAGAGGGAGATGAGCCTGTTGAATATGGTAATTTGCTGCCGTATTAGCCTCCAGAGGATAGCTTAGACTGAGCGAGGATGTGTGAAAATGTGTGTGCATGTTAGTAGGTGCACAGCGTATTTGCAACCACAGTTCTCCAAAAGTCAGGACGCTGTGTAAAACATGAATAAAAAAAACTGAAAAAAAACGAGCGCAGTCATTTGTAAACAAATTGTGTCGAGTGACAACAGTTTTACATGGCGTTCCTGAGCCCGCGCGGTAACATCTTGCTGCCCCTCACCGCATCCTTTGTTGTCCTTTTGTAGCCAATCAGGATCCCCTCACCTCTCGCCTGTCACCAGTGAACCTGTTTAGCTGTGACTAGACCCAAACAGGTGTTTTTGAAGCGCTCCACGCCTTCCACAGTCTTTTGTTGCTCCTGTCCCAACCTGTCAGCACGTATTTACAAAACGTCAATGAAGTTAAAGCGCTATAACACTGCACTACAAATGTACATGAAAAGGTATAAAATCCACCCTTTCTTTTTTTTATCATTTCAACATCTAAGTATCTTTGGAGTCAGGGCTGAACTGTGTATTGCAGCTCTGTGAGTCTGAGTGTCTACTCTGGTGCAGTAACTGCCAACTTACTATCTGCCATCTACCCCTGTCTGTTTGCTTATTTAGGAAGACGCAGTGCTTGTGAATATGTCTATGGCTGTTTGCATTGCCGTGTTTGCGTGTTTACCATAGAGCATATTTATCTATGGATGGACTCACTAGATCTCTCTTGTAGTCTGTGTGTAACCATTTGAACTGGGTCCTCATGTATGGATGTATCAGCCCTGGCTGCACATGTGAGCTGTGATTGTAGGAGTCTGGCCCTCCTCCAACAGGTCTGTTTTTTTTCCAGCCTGGTGTTGTTTGTGTCTTTCATTCAAGCTTTTATTGAGTTGTAGGTGGAGCAGGTGACAGTTTTATGAATTGTAACTCTGTATTGTCAGCTGTAGCAGCAGCCCAATATTTTTTTTGTGTGCTTGCGCATCCGCTCCAGAGCCCAGCTGAAACAGTGGTGAGTGATTGAAAAGACACATTAGCTTTTACAGGAATTGCTAACGATCCATCCTGCTTGTCTACAGCAAGTTAATTATTGCATTAAATATTAATTTTTCATCTGTGACACCCTATTGGCGGTTTTCAAATACAACTGTTTATAAAAGCTTGAGATAACTGGAAATATTCCAAAACTCCATGTGTCACACATCAGCATATGCACAGGCTCAGGCTTCAGGTCATCACTAGACTCGAGCACATCTGAGCAAGGAGACACTGTCTATCCTAGGCAGCAGATACAGTCTCATGTCTCTCATGTCTCATCCTTTCGGGGTATTCTGATAATGTTGTTATGGCATCTTGACTGAGAAATGTACCTGCATAGATAGTAGTCAGAGGTTCAGAATGTTTAAGCAGTGTGTTGAGGTACTGAGCTATCTGACAGTGGCTAACTGGCTAAGTTAGACTACCTGCTGTATTAAGCTATCTCCAAAAGACTGTAATGGGAAAACTGATGGAGGCATCACTACAGTCTCCGGGTGACCCAAACATGAATGTTCTTCAATTGTGGGAGAAAATGTGAGTTCCAGGAAAGAAACACATGTAGCTATGTGGAGAGCATGCGACTCCACACAGAAGACACACTCCAGACAGTGTGTCACACCCTCAGTTCTCCTTGGCCAAGTATTAATAAACCTTTCGATCAACAGACATCTTGGACGCAAGTGTACATTCTTCTCTGATGAATGGGCTCCAGATTTAAAATCCACCACAGCAACGCCACACTCAAGCACTGATACCTTAAACAGTTTGCAGTTTGCAAAGGACCTTGTGTCAAGGCCCCCCCCCCCCCTCCTCCCAGAGGATGAATTCTGTGGATGATATACTTGAGTGGTATGGCGTCCTTGTCTGCAACACAGAGCCTATGGTGGCGGTTCATATGGATGAGAAGTGACAGGGGTCGGGAAGTGAGGAGGTGTCTGTCATATGCGGCTGTGCCTTTGACCTCATGTTCTCATAATAAGGGGTAAGGACTCTGCTTTGTCACTCCTAGGTCAGGTGACAGCGTGCTAGGCTTGGCAGGGGACGAGCAGACAGCAGTGAATCTAAACAGCTATTTGGAGGCGGGCGCAGTCTCACAAGGGCAGGACGACACACACTGTACACTACCGCTGGCTACACACTGACGGAGAAAGTGAAACATGAATTTTCAAGTTCCTTCCCTTAATCCTCCTTCTCTCGAGACCCCAAAGCCATACTTACCCTCCCACTTCTCCCTCCTTTTTTTTTTTCCACCACCCGTGTGTCCCCTTAATATTCCAATCGCCGCACGTTAGCGCAAAGGCCGAGAAATGGAGAGATGCCAAGCAGCCAAAAGGAGCATTACTCATCAGGGTCATGCTCCACTGCGCAAAACACAATGCCTCATACATCATCATAACTGCCACCCAATGACAATTACAATTGAGATGGCAAGAACTAGGAGAGAGCTCTTTAATTTAACATCCAATTATTACAAGTTATCACCCTTTGATCAGTGTAATATAATAGAGAATAAATGTTGCATGTGACACAAGAAATGGGGGAGTGCACGGTGTCTGCGTGTGTGTGTGTGTGTGTGTGTGTGTGTATGGGGGGGTCTTTAGATTGTTGGGTTTTGGGTGGTTCTGGTTGGTGGTTTGGGAGCAGAACCCCTGGGTGAAATCAGTTTCCTGTTATGAGTCACTTGACACCCTCGCTGTGGAACATGTGATAGACGGGGAGGGCGTCGCGCCAGAAATAGCTATTTGACATTATCGCATTTACATATGCACAAACGCTGCGGGCTTAACTACCCCGGAAGCTTCTAACGAAATAAAAACAAAAGACGAGAGAAGGCAAAGTAGTAAATAATATAAAACTGTATCTGTAAATGTTTCTTTCTTCTCTCCTCCTCTGTGCGACTACAGCATCTTCAAACAGTTGAAGCTGACTGCAGGAAGTCAGCAGGCACTTGATCATGAAGCGGGAAACTTTCCCTGTGATATTGTACCTGTCATTTCAGGGATGGCGAAATCTTGCACATCTTCCGTAGATCAATCCAGAACAGGCTTGCAATGGCATCCAAACATCCACGTTATTGATTATTTAGCGCCACAACAATAAACCAATATGACCTGTAGCCGAATTGTGTTACCACGGGAGATTAAGTCATAAAACAGCAGCCTGTGCCAATAAACTGCACTGTTTACCAGCTTGATATATTCAACAGAGTGAGAGATTATTTCTCTGTCTTTAATAGGGCCTTACACGGGCATGTATACTTCCTGTGGATTACACATAAAGGTTGGTGACATATTATAGGAGGATCATCGTTACCCTAACTACTGTAACTAATGAGGCAAATTAGAGCAATGATGTCGATGGTTCTCAGGACGGCAATAATCATAAAGATGAGGAGGAAGTGTAGGACGGGCTTTTATTGTCATAAAAAAATGGGAAAGGGGCCAGAATCCGCCAAAGTTTATCCTCTTGCATTAATTGCGGGCTGTGAGTTCCCCTAAGCCTCTTTGAACATAAACTAAAACAAACACACTTGACTCACTGTGGCAAAGCATAGCAAAGTAGAGTAAAATCCATTTAGTAATTAAGAAAATCTGCATATCAGTATTAGCCACTATTAGCATAGTGTATTAATGATGAATGTACAAATTCGCTTTTCACTGTGATCAGAGGTTGGTGTCGTGGTGGAATAATCAAAATAGGCCTTAAAGCTTTTAAATCCTAATTCAAATATATATGCTAATTAATCTGGATTAATATATAATTTATGTAAATTATGCATCTCCTTTTAGGATTGTGTCTATTGTTTGTTTTAGCAAATGTAAGCATCAGCCCCACTGGCTGCACTAAATGTTTATATCCAAGTTCCCTTGCTTCTTTTTTCTCCTTCTCCCCATCAGCGTCTCTAAGTTTTCCTTTACCTCCCTCTTTCTATTCTTTCCTTCACTCTGATTTTATCTCCCTCACAACTCTGCACTCTGATCCCAGTGGCAGGTTCCTTCAGCATTTCAATCGGGTGCTAAAAATAACCATCTTTTCTTTTATTCACACTGGCTTTGCTATAATGCAGCCACTCTGAGCGGGCAGACTAGAGGTCAATCCATTATCTCACCACTACCCGTACAAGTTGCTGTCTGACTCCTCAGCCAAACACAGAGGCAAACCTCACCGCTCTCTCTCTGCTACACTCTCTGTACACCCATTTAGCATTTCCGCACCCCCACTGCAAAGGTAAAAACCGCCATTTCAGAGAGATATGTATCTAAATGTGGCAAGATGGTTCATATGAGCTTTCTTGCCTTTCATACATTTTGCATTATCTGAGGAGAAAATATAAGATACTTGTTTGTGCAAGGTTTAAAGCCTGACTTGTTCAGTCTAACATCTAATCTCTACTTTGTGTGCATTACTTATGTAGTAAATGTTACAAATCATTTATGCTTTAATGCCATTAATGTTTTGACATACATCACTTTATAACTGCATGCCAGCGCTCCCGGTGCTTTAATTTCCATATGGCTGTGGCACTTTATTCTCCATCGGCAATAATGTGATTCTTCCCCTGCAAAGATGAAAGATCAATATCCTCTCAGGTCTGTGAGTTAAGGGGGAAAGCAAGAAAAATAAGACCATACGCTTCATCCCAATTGATATATGTCTCAGTAAGATGGTGAGGATCATAATGAAATTGTTGAAAATGTACAATTTATGTGTCAATGAGTTAGCGTCAATGAGGTTTCCACCACACTCCCCACCGGCCATTGTCAAACCAAAGCCATTAACACGTTCTGTGGGCAACATTAACCTTTCCGCTCGGGCTTACCAATATCTCATCACTGCCCAAGTCTCACTGGCCAGCGCTTTGAAACACGGCTCCTTTATGAGATTGCTCATCTCCGAGGCCTTTAAAACATATATACGCATTAGAAAAATGATCATTGATAAAGTCCATCATCTGCTGCGTTTTCTGACAATTTCCCTGAGTTACAGCCACTCGTCTGCCTCCAGCCAGCTCCTCTCTGGGGGCTCGGGAAGGCCTGCGCTCCTCCCCGCTCAAAGCCACGAGACTTTCTCAGCAGCCATCAATGGCGCGTCATTGTCTTTAAGTGCATGTCGCTCCTCATGTTTAGGTCAAGAGCTCAGAGGACGAGATGGCCACTCACTGGAACAATCAGGGGAAAAGTATTGATCGGCCAGCATTTGGCCGCCACCGTCTCATATGCATTATCACTGGCTGGACAAGGTGAAGCTGAAACAATGTGCAACAAATCATAAATAATTCTCAAACACTGCTGTTTAGCAAATTGGTTGCATACATTTTCTTTTAGCCAGATTTTTTTTTTGTCGGCTCAGTCAGTGTGCTTCCGTATTATTTTACAATTAATAAAATGGGGTGTTTAAGTGTGAGTGACCACTTTAATAATGACGATCGGTGCTTATGTAGGAGTCGCTCCCATGCTAGAAAGGGTTTTTGCATTTACCAGCCTAATGTATGTGTGTGTCTGTGCATCAGCGCCTGCCGCTCTTTGTGTGTGTGTGTGTGTGTGTGTGTGTGTGTGTGTCAGGAGGTTGATTGTTGTGGTGGTGGTGTTCGTGGCTGCAGGGCTCCTAATGAAGGTGTGCGTAATAAAATCAGTGCACTGGGGTCCTTGTCTGCGCCCCGCCTCCCTCAAACTCCATCTGATTGAAAATGGAACAGCTGTGATGATTTAATTTACATGTTAATAACCAACGGGCCTCGAGAAAATCGTCCAATAAACGCCTTTTTATTACCGTCTGTATCTCCTGCGACGCAAGGGAATGAGTGAGGGAGGGATTGAGTGGGGGGTGGAGGTGGGGGGGGGCAAAGGGAGAGGTGTATGGGGGAGAAAAGGCGACATTAATTAATTGTTTTAAGCGATTCTATTAAAACAAAAATTATCTGGCGGAGATGTGTGTGGAATGAACATGGACGAGTTGGCAGCGGCTAGCATGCGTGGGTTGGAGAGTGGGGGGTGTGATGATGAGCGTGTGTGTGTGCGTGTGTGTGTGGTTGTGGGAAGGGGGGGGGTAAATGACTGTGTCTGCCCCTTTAGTGCTTAGATGTGAATTATTCTTTTCTGCAGATTTTCATGAGCTCACTTTCAGTCTGGATTTTCATGATATCCTGACAATCTGATTTCATCTTGTTGCCGTGGCTGAGACAGCATTAAGTTGTCAGCTTGGAGGGAATATAGACTTATTCATAGATCTGTGTGTGTCTGTCTGTGTGTGTGTGTGTGTGTGTGTGTGTGTGTGTGTGTGTGTGTGTGTGTGTGTTACACACGCATAGTACAGTGCAGATTGCTCCCAGCAGGGTGCATATTTTTATGACATTCTGCATGTTGTCGCAGAGAAGGTTGTTGTAGTTTTACTACTCGTTATTAACATCACTAACCTCATCTTTATCATTGCCATCACTGCCATCTTTACCACCCTCTTCATCTGCGAACCCACACACTAATACCATTCATGTTGCTTTTAGTGGATCAGTGTTGCATGCTGGGAAAGAATTCTTGACCACCATGAGTCCAGATTCCGAGTCCTCTGTGGAGCTTGACTGGTGGCTAAATAATCCTCTGTCATTAACTTTTATTGGCCTCCTGGGCATAGCTGTTACATCACCAAGGCTAAAGTGCTAATAGAAATTCAGGATTTGTTGAAGTTTTGCCTCTTGTTTGCCTGTTTTCGTGATTTAAGCTGTGTCCCTCCCCTTTCTTCATTCCACCTTTCTCTCTAAAACCACCCAGGGAACTGAGAATTCCTTCCCAAACACGGAGAATAGAGGAAGAGAAATAAGGGTTGAACCAGGGCTCCCTGCGCTCATCTTTCCCACCCCTTTTCATTCTCTCCATCTTTTCTCCTACACCTCCTGCACCACCCCTGCCCCCTCCTCCTCTTCCCCCTCTCTGTGGCCCAGTCCTCAGAGAGGTGGCCCTACCACCGTGGCCATTCATGTCATTGTCAGAAAAGCCACATGGTCGCGTCTCCCTGCTTCTCCTGGGACATGGGGGGTGCACAGAGACAGGGTCCTCACTGGGTGGGAACAGTAATTAAAGAATAGAAGCAAAAAATATAAAGAGAAAGAACAAAAGGCAAATGAACAAAAGGAATAACAGATTAGGCTGGGGGGGTGGGGAGTGGGGTGGGCTTAAGGTCCGTGGAAATCATCAGGGAATATTCCCAGGCAGTGTACAGTACTGCACAACAGCTCAGTGGTGGGATCTATTAATGATCCAAATACCTCCAAGCCCTTCTACTACCACTCACGGAGCGCTGCAGGGGAAGATATGTATGCAAAGATAAGAACGCAAAGGGTTTGCATCACCACATTGTGTTGTGTTGTGTCGTGGAGAAACTTGGAATTTCATCCCACTGTCATGAGCATCCTTGTCACCTCTTTGATCACTGGGTGTTCATTTTATTGACTTGGCTTACTGCTGGTGTGTGACATTAGAGAACACAGGTTGGCTGGGGTCCTCCCCGTCCTCCGAGAGTTGGCACAGTCAGAGCTGTAATGCGTTTGGTGCCCTAAGGCCCTGTCATGCCAAGACGGAAAGCCAACCCACAAACAACACCTAAAGCTGTTTACCTTTCAAACCTTAAAGCAAAGAGATCTGACTGTGACACTGCAGAAAGCCAGAGAAACAGAAACCAAATTTATGCTAATAGAATATTGTTTAGTGGGCTTTAAAAAACATTCCCCCGCTATGTTGTGTTCGCAGCTGGGACTGCCAGGGGGAGAGAGAGGGATAGAAGAAGAGATAGCAAAGACAGAGATAGGGAGAGAGAGCGAGGAGGTAAACAGAGAGATCATGCCGACACGTTGCACATTCCAATACGGATCGGGAAGAAAAGTTCTGGGGTGGTTCCCAGGAAGAGCTAACTTTGGAGAGGTAAAAGGTCACTGTATCTGGACAATGACGCCAGCTCAGCGTCTATTGACGGGGAGGGGCCAGGGGCATTGTGGGAAGGGCACGGAGTGGCTCTTACTGCCAGTCATGGTTGTGTAGTATTTGCATGGGCTGCCAATCACCTCAGAAAGGAATGTGCTGGGGTCAGAGGGGTCAGGCAGGCGGAGTCGGGCCGAGAGTGAGCACAACAAGCCCTGACGCATCAGGGATGACGGGCAGGGACGTGTGTGGATGTGTGTACGTGTGTGTGTGTGTGTGTATGTAGACATGTATTGCTCCCATTGTGGGGACATACATTTGTTAACCCAGTGACATAAAGGCTACTCACTATCCTTATGGGGACAAAGTAAGGTAAGTGTTAGGGTGGGGGTACGGCTTTGGCAAATAAAGGACAGGGTCAAGAGAAGTTTTCAGGGACTGAATGTAAATCAGTGTAATAATGGAAACACAATGGTAGGTGTCTATGTGTGTGTGCGTGTGTGTGTATGAGCAGGTAAAGCCTCCCTCCACATCTCAATTTAGAACAAAAGCATCTATCACATTATCAGTGCAGGCTACTCCAAGTTTGTCACCAGGCCCGTCATATAACACTGCCACATGCTCTGAAATCAAACTCTTTGAACCCTGAAGCTACTTTAGCTGCGGCTACCATTTCAAAGTTTGTGTGACAATCCTAGTGGGGCCCAGAGCTCGCCCCAACCAGCCTCACCATCTCACTCTGACCGCGAGCACTTCTGTGAAATGGAAGGAGGAAGAAAGCAAATTGTTTGTGCCGTGGGCCCTGACAGGAGGCAGCAGCACCCCGGTATTAGCTAAGGATAAAAGTAATGGGATTTGTAGTGGTGAGGCAGCGCATGTCGCAAGGTGCTGTTGATGGGTGATAGGGGTGAATCGCCGCCTTTAAAAGCTGATAAGTATCTATGTGAGAGAGGGAACAGAGAGCAGGGCAGGCGGCAACACAGGCAGCCACGGATAAATACCTTTTCCTGCCCCTGCTCCATGTGTCTGCATCATGTCATATCCATGTATTTGTCTCCTATCAACAATTTAATTACCTCGTTTTTGTTTTTAACTGCAGACTATAAGAAGTTGGGTCCAGGCTAAATCAAACCACCATGCTTGCTCTAACTGATTTTGGTGTCAAGCAGTGTTGGAGACAATAAAATATAATCTGTGTTTTCAACATATTGCTGCCACCATTACAGGAAAAAAAAATGCTCGGCTTCTTGTTAAACCAGAAACTTTTCTCATGTTAACAAGATTTTTTTGTTATGACAAGATGTTTTTCATGCTATTGTGACATATTTTTTCATCATTGCGTGATAACAAACTATTTGTGTTTTTACGAGATATTTTTGCTGTTATTTCTAGCAACTTGCGCATTGACACTAGATATATCTAGATCAATCATGCAGTATGCTAAACACTCATATATGATCCCTTGTCTGCGTCGTCTCCTCAAGCGATGATGGATCATTTCCTTGTTTCGCCAGTGAATCTAAGTTTGTTGTTATAAAACACTTCAGATACATTCTGTGTTATAACAGCTGCTGTGTAAAATGATGAGAATGTTTTGTGTACAACAAGTTAATTAGTTATCTGGGAATGACGGGAAAATAATTAAAATTTTACATGAATTTGTGCAAATGTTTATGTCTTTGTAGCAGCGATACCATAAACTGCACAGTGTTTTTCGCCATTCAAAACATGATGCTCGAATTATCATTCTGGATAGCGCAAACCCTCAAAATACAACAGCTCACACAAAACAACAACAGCATCGACACACAGCAACAACAAGCATAATTTAGTTTTTGGTTAATAACCGGTATCTTCCATGTTTACGCCTCAGCTTTTCATTACTCTGGTTGGAGGGTAGTGCAATTTAATTACCAGATAAGCAGCGGAGCGGCTTCAGGACCGCAGTCAAATTGCAAAGCTGTCATTTAGCACCGCTCTCTGATGCTGCGTGCGCTTCATTTCCCCTCGCGCTGTAGCACCTCCGTGCAGCTAAGCCCGACTCAGACTGTATGAATGTAACAGAATACTGCGGGAGGGAGGGTGTCGAGGTGCTGTCGAGCCAGGCACTTAGCGCCGGGCCGGGTGCAGGCAGCGGACAGCGGCGCGCCCTGCGACCGCGTCCGTGGGAGCGGGTCAGCGCCTGCAGGCCTCCGGAGCGCGGGGCGGCGGCTGAGGCTGCCGATCTGTGGCTGCACAGAGCGAGAGCTGAACAGCAGGTGGAGGCATGGCCTGTGTGAGCGCCGCTGTCCGAGCTGCACAAGCCAAGTAAGTGTCAGCTCAGGTGGGCTTGTGAAGCGATCGCATGGAGGATCACTGCATTCAATCACAGCTCCTCTAATCAACTGGTAATAATTTGGAATATAAGAATGAGCAGCGGCTCTCGTCTGTTTATGGAGTTTTTTTTTTCAGCCAACTGCAGTGCGGACACACAGCAGAAGGGCAGTAAAAATAGTGAACACAGAATATAAATAAATACTACAATTTCTTTAATAATATCAGATGATCCTCTCTTCAAGTTTAATCAAACATCTTAATATCTGGTGTTTATTTTCTCAGAACGCCAGCAGAGCGTGTCCTAAGAGCCTATCATGCTACTGCTCTGCTTCCCTGTCGGCCACAAACTGGAAACACTGCTTCTCCAGGCCACAAAATTTCATCCTTTTTAAATTAAACCTACAGAAAAGGCCCGAACCCGCGCGTTCGAAAAATATACAGACATGTTATCCTTTGCATTCAAAATACACATTCTATCAGTGAATGTTTGGAAAAAGAGGTGAGGGAGTGAAAAAAAAAAAGGAAAGGGAGCAGACTTTCTCATATTGACTCAGCGGGCGCTACGCCACGCAATTAGTCCAAACTACGAAGAGAGAGGGAGGCGGGGGAGAGTGAGATAACCCAAAAAATAAAAAGCTGTCTGTGGAAAATTTGGAGCACTTCCCAAAATACACAAACTTTCCCGACGAGCACATTTCTTAGGTATGGTGTAATCTCATATGGCTGGCCTTTTCTGAGCCCCTCCGTGAGACTTCTCTCTTCTCTCCGCTCGGCTTTCCAAGCACTCCCAGCCCCCAGACCTCACCAGTCTACTTCACAGTCTGGCCTACTCTCAGGCCCCCAGCCCCTGCCTCCACAAAATCCCCTTCCAAAACCCACTGTCCACACATGGCAATCATTAGGCAACTCTCTTAAAGAGCAACATTATACCACCAATTGCAGCCTTGCATGAAATTTTGATCACTTAAACCCATCTTAAAGAGGCAGCAGCCACTTTGTGCTCCACAACCTCCTTTTCTCTCTCTCCATGAATGGTAATGCACTTACCACTCAATAGTAACCCCACCACCCACCTACCCCCACCACCCCACTCCCTCATTGTACGAGCCCAACAAAATGAGGCTTGTAGCCACTTATGAGAAGCAGCTCCATTAAGGGACACTCTTTAAATAAACCTCATGAAGAAAAAACACAATGCATTGCGATTATGCATCGGTTAGTTAAGGGGTATTTTCTGCTGCATTTGCTCCTCACGTGAAGAAATGTATACAAAAACGGGCAATTCCTGGATGCAAAAGATAGGATTTAATTACACAAATCTTGTTTTGGAATGGTAATCTCTGCTCGCAAAGCCGTTTCTCAATAATCCAACTTGTTGTGCCGAAAGAAAGGTACAACGCACAGCGAGTAACCATAGAAATTTGTTATAAACTGAGTGGGGGGCTACACGGGAAGGTGGAGAGGAGAGCGCAAGAGCCAAAAACCCTACTGAGCTTTCTCGTAAACAATGATTAAGACACCTCAAGCGGTGGCGTGCCCACACTTTGCCACTCACCTCACACCACTGGCTAATTAGCCGGGGCCTCGCTTTTACTGCTGGCTTCAGTGTCATAAAATTAACACGTTTTGCAAAACAGCAGAACTGGGCTCAACCTGAGGTGCACGTTTAACAAGCCTCTCCTGGGTGAACTATTTGTCTCGCATAGAGGAAAGAGTATAGTCCCCACAGGCCAGCAATTGCCATCTGTGGGACAGGGGCTAAGAGAGAGAGGGGAGAGGGAAAGGAGAAAATGCGGAGAAACAGGCCTCAAAAAAAGAAAGAATGTGAGAGGAGGAGAAAGAGGAGAGGGCCTGACATTTAGCAAATAATCCCTATATTACTTGAAATTGTTTTGCTGATGTTTCTTGGTCCTGTTATGCAATTGTATTGTTTCCCTCTGGAAAGAATGCAGAATTTGCAGTTTATGGTAACACTGCAAACACTCACAAATTCGTGTCACAGACTGACTGGTGGGATTTCACCAAACGATCATTATGATACATGATGATGCATTATGTTTGTGACGCCTTTTATTACTATTATTGTTTTATCACTATTACTTAAAATAATGCATGCAGAGAGGATAGGAAGGAAAAGGAATGGCAAGGGAAGGGAAGGAAAGGAAAGGAAAGCAAAGCACTGGGTGAAGAGGGGGATTAGGGCTCCATGTGGAGCCGTTTATCCTGAGGAGCACCGGGAGGAGAGATAAAGCTCCGGAGGGCCCCACGCGGCCCCTCAGACAGACCCTGTGCCAGGGGAACAGCTTACCCTGCCTTGTGCCCAGCAGATGAATAGGATTTAAGCAAAAGTAGATTTTCGTGAACTCTTCCCCTTCCATTCATCCAGTGTCTCGAAAAACTTTCCGCGCTGTGAAGGCGAGCCACAGCGGAGACAATGCCGTGTTGTAGATGAGCCGGGCTGGAGAGGAAGACATGGCCAGTTGCTTTGGTGTTGAACGAGTTCAACTGGCACGGTTGCCAAGATTAGGAAATACATAATAGAAAACTGATTCATAATGAAACATTCAGTGTTCACTTCATACACAGAGTAATGTGAATCCAATTATGCTTCTTTTTATTTTGATGTACTTACTGTAGTCTTAGTGGTGGAGTCTGGAAGCAATAATTTTACCATCATTTTTTAAAAACCCATCCAAGTCTAATTACCACACAAAATAAGCCTGGGGGAAACAAGGCTTGTACAAAAGGAACATCATAACATATTTACATATTATGGCTCTTTAAAAGACAATACACACAGGAATGTTAAGGAGGGCGTTCAAAAAACAGGAAGAAAAAAAACCCTGACATTTAATCACAGCGTATCTACATTACGCCACAGCAGCACTAGTGTTTGCCTTATCCTGCTCTAACCTGTTTGCAGAAGATTGCAGCACAGCTCTCAGTTTTAAATCAGATATTCAGCCGTTACTCGGCCCGTTCGATTTTCCCCACTAATTTTTTTTTTTCTTGTGTGGCTGCATATTAAGAGGCGCAACGTCGTTTGGAATGCTGGTTTCTATTTTTGAAATGTTCTGAAACGATGTTTGCATACATTTGCATAGCCAAGTGCAAATTGAGCCATGAATATGCAAATGCAGAGCTGATGTCTGTGGCAGCCTCCGCTCTGCCAGGTTTATAGAAGAATTTGTTTACATACACACATACACACACACACACACACACACACACACACACACACATGCACACACTCACGCACACACACACAGTTACATATGCAGATTTTCTCTCACCCCTTCCATCTCTGCGTGCTCAGGGAGGACTACTTGTTTAAAACATGATTCAAAAAATCATTCATTTGCTTGTATTGCCTTATTAAGTTGGTATTTTGAGTGCTGTTTTTCTGTTGATGTGCTGGCCTGTACGCTTTTCCATTGCCTCATTAAGGCGTGAGATGGACTGCGTACTCGCATAAAGGTCCTCTAGCTGACACTGAGACTAGACGCCAGCTCATGCTCTGCGCAGCCGGCCCCTCAAAATAAAGTCTGACTTAATTTGTTTACTGTATCTGTGGGCACTCGCTCTGCCACCCTCTTAGCCTCCCTCCCTCCCACTCTCCCACTGTCTTTCTCCTTCCTTTAACCTCAGAGCCATTAGAAACGTTTGACATGGGAGTTTTAAATAGAATTGTTGCGAGCACAAAGTCTGCAACGTGAACCGAAGTTGTAGTAGTTGCTGCTGGAGCTTGTGAGGGGAAAAAAAGGGGGAGAAAAAAAAGGATCATCCTGCAGACTCACAGAGTGCTATAAGTCATTCTGGCACTTGCAGATTCAAAGGGGTGGTTCATCCAGATCTGGCCACACTACATTATTTCTGCCGGAGTTGGTTCTGTGTTTGGCCCTCTGTAGCTCTGACACTGGCAGGCAATAGTTCATCCACCAATTGATCTGCTACTCTTGAAGTAAATCATCAAAACCCTCTGTGATTGGGCTAATATTTATTTTTAGTTCCAGGGGTAAAATAAAATGAAATGTGTACAATGAGCCTGTAAGTATAATGTATAATTTCTTACCACCTTATGATTTTTTTAAATGATTTTCTTTTTTTTTACTGGCCTCAGATTATAGGTGGTCCGACATTTGTAATCCCCCATCCAGCCTTTAATGGCTTAAGTTGTAGTTGCTAGCTGATTGGCGCTGTGTCCGTGTACAGTGTTACTGGATAAGGGGGAAAAAAAACCAACCATTTAATTAGGGAATAGGAGGGGGAAAAAAAACAAACCGTGCATTTAAGTTTTCAATTAACCCAATTAAGGACGAATGGATGAACAGCCAGAGACACAATAGGAGCCGTGTTGCTGGCAGTGCTTGCCTTTACTGGTGCACTTAGGCTTCTGTAATATCTCCGAGGTCTTTTTCTTATGATTCTGCGCCTCCATTTCAGATCTCAGTGGGGATCCCAAACAAAGCCGACGAAATCTGCACATGTACTCCAGAGAAATTATGCTAATGAAGGGAAAACAAAAAAAAAAAACCTTATCATGACGCTCCATTCCCCTGAGCCCCAGATTAAAAACTCATTCATTTGTTAAATATTTGACACATCTATGCTTCAGCTTTGAGCTTGGGGATTTGCAGAGCACTTCATATCAACTTGTGTGGGAGAAATGCCCCCCTCTGATCCTGGCACAGACAACCTGGCACATTTTCAGGGGGCCAGACAACTGTGTGTGTATGCATATGAGAATATATTCCAGTGTGGTCTTAGATGCCTCTCCGCAGACAACTCTTTGTTTACACAGAATCTGTGTTTCATATACAGATGCAGATACTCATGTGTGATCTCACACAAAATTTTAATCTTATTATTCCAACAAAACCTGTTTGTTTATTTATCGCTGTCCAATTGCTCAAGACGCAAACTACCAGAGTCAGATTGCGTAATATGTCCGAGCAACAGGTGCTGACCTACTGTACTACGCCCCCTCATTCCTTCACACCGGGCTGTGTCTAAACGCTGCAACCAGACTGGAGATGTCTGCTCTTCAGGTTAACATGTGAATGAGACACAGAGCTGCGCAACCATGAAGGAGCGACGAGGGGAAACATGGGAGACGTAATGCAGCAGGGCACAAAGCCATTACGCCTACCCCAAAAATAATTCACTGGGGACAAAGCAGCTTTACAGCTTCATTCCGGGATAAGAATAAAAGGAGGGAGCTGGGATTGTGCAAGTGCGGATGTGTGTGTGTGTGTCTGAGTGTGTGGGGTTGGGGATTCAGAGAAGGGGAGGGAGGGGGTGGCATAATTAGATGATCACAAACTGTACCAGCGGCTCAGTTTTCACTCTGTGGTCCAAATTACAAACCGTCATATTTTTAAAGTCATGCTGACATTCTTTCGTCCCCGGCAGCTGCCAAGAACAACCGGGGCCGGGCTTGTCTTGGCGCCTGATCAAAAAGAAGGACCCGGTTCCAGTCACACAGCAACTGAAAACATTTACACAGCTGGGACCCTCGAACCCTGAGGCCGCCCTGCCCGACTGCAAGGACCTGCGCTGGTGCATAGGGAGTGGAGGGGCGGAAGAGGGGGAGGTGGAGGGGGACCAGGTGCTTCTGGGGGAGTTTAGGAGATCCAAGGATGGAGCAGAGGATAATGACCACTATGAGCTCACTGGTGCTCACCCACTGTGTCCCAAAAGTCATGTTTACCTCCGCCCCCCCCCCCACGGTTTGATGAAAGCACACATGAGAGCAGCCCCAAAATACCAACAAGACACACACACACACACCACACACACACACACACACACACACACACAGAATCAGCAACATTCAAACATACTCATTCATATTTGTGAGAACCAGGTGATGGCGAGTACTGACAGGATTGTGCTTATTCCTTCATGTCTGTGTGTATGATTGAGCTCTGCTGTCACAAGTGCTTCTGTTTGGAGTCGTATTTGTGTGTGTGTAAGCAGAGATTAAAGTTGATTTCTTGGTGGATCATAGGATATAGTCGCAGATAGAGTGTGCTATGCTCTGCTCGCAGTATATCTATAAGCCCAATGTACAAACCAGATGAGCTTCACCTTTTATGCATACATTCATAAATTTACCAGATGTTTGCATTAATGCCATTCACAGAGGGCTTTGACTCCTTCACAGATTTTTTCTGCACACTGGAAAACCATCAGAATGAAATACAATATTGCTTTACTCTGGCTCTGTGCCCTGGTCAACAGTTCAACGCAGGAGGTGGACGTGCGTACACCTGTTACCAGCAACACTGGGAAACATCAAGTCAGAAAGTCCAAGCAAAGCAAAATTTCACCCTCTAGTTTAGTTTTATGGAAATGCATGGGGTTTTGATTGCTTTAGCACATGAGCACATTAAGGGAGAGGATGTCAACAAAGCTGGGGTTTGATCCAGCCCTCCTCTCACCTCTCAGTACCAAACAATCAGGGACGGGAATGGGGGGTCAAGTTAAAGTCTGCGTTTTTAAGCACTACAAGTTTTGAATCCGATCCAGGTGAGAGGGAGATGGCTGAGGGGAGTCTGCAGTATGAAAAACGTATGGGGAGGAAAGATAATGGCTGCATGTGGGGGAGGAACGCAGCGGAGAGCGGTGAATCCAGGGTTGGGTTGACCCCTTGTGACCTCATCCCAATAACCCTGAAAGCTCAGAGGAACAATGACATCACTCCCTCATTGCAAAGACAGAGAATTTAAAGCACAGAGCAGTGCTGGACCATCACTTCACACACACACACATGCTATTACAGAACTATTAGACCACATTTATAGTGTGTGTGTGTATGTGCATGTGAGCATTCACCACCATGGAAACAAGAGAAGAAGTGGGTGGGAACTTCTCCTAAGTAGAACCAGATTTGATTTTCAGACATATATGCCCACCTTTTCTTTTATGCTTGATCTCCTCCTGAAAACCTCTCATGTGAAAAGCATTTCTCAGGGAAAGTCAGACATATGAACTGACATGACCATGACCTATTGCCTCAAACACCTTATAACGTTTTCCCTTTACCTATGTTTCCACAGTTAATCCTGTAAAAACAGGCATACAGTATGTCATGATTTACGATGGCAAAAAGTGAGAAGACTTAAATATCTCAACACCACAGACCACCAGACGGCCAGGACGTAATTTATCATTGGTCCCGTGCAGTCACCAAAGAACCCTGGGCCTGATATTTTACAGATATTTCCTGTATTTCGTGTAATTCCCAATGTTTCTCAGCATTGTGATGCAATTATGTGCACCATGCAAACAACAGAAACATTGCATTACACACACACACACACATATATATACATATATATAAAATAAAATAAATGTATCTTCTGTAAGTTTGAACAAACAAGATCAAACCAGTTGATTAGTGATCTTTACAGGTGAGTGCCAGCACATTACCTGGCGGGGTCAGGGGGGTAGCTGTTTCCAGTCAATGTGCACACAACTAATAGGCTGCTGGCTGCACTTTCTCTGGACGGTTAGTAGCATCAATCTCCTAATTTACTGTTGGCAGGATGGATAATAACTTTATTTCCATTTCCAAGCAAGTTAAATGATTTTCTGTAGAGAAAAAGGTTGTGGCTGGACTGTTCAATTGGCGCTGAAAAAACTTGAGACATTTCTGCGTTTCAAATTTGTTCCTTTTCCTCCTCATTATTGACAATGTGATGAATTTGTCATAACTTAAACGTGCTGAGATGATACGGCCAGCGTCGTATATGGCACATCACGCCATTCTCACCTTTTGCGGGTTGGATGGTTTAGGCCTTTAATGAAGAGCCTTTAAAATGGCAACATGCTAATTGTAGCAACTATCTGACTGGTGTAATAGTGCTTTACGAGTTATGTGGTGGGTAATAAAGTGACAGTGCGTTTAGCTCCAAATCATGCGGAAGACGCATGCTGAGCTGTCTGACGCTGGCAGAAAGGACTGCTCAATTAGGGAGCAGATTTAAGATGAGAGCGCTGATTCTCCAGCCCAATTAATTAGCACTAGAAGAGCGGAGAAGCAGCCAGAGAGCAGAGCAGAGATTTAGCCAGGAAGTGCCCACCAGGGACACGCTCTCCTGCTCCTACCTCCTCACCCCGACTCTCCTCCATGCTCTGTTTCTCTCCTTCTCCTGCTCATTCTTTTAGTCTTACACTGTGCTCCTCTGACTCCCAACTCACCTTCTGCTCCCTCTCTGTCATTAACAGTCCTGTAGTGGTCCAAGGCGCCAGTGTAACAGTCTGCTTTTGATAACATACCCGCTGCACTTTGTCCAATTTGTGTGCATTACAAATTAATTGTAAAATCTTCTCATTAGGTAAATCTGAGGAAAAACAACAGTGCCCTGAAGAAGCAGAGCGGGTCTACTGCAGCAAAGGCTTGTTTTAAAACCTCAGCGCTCACAGACACACAAAAGGCCAGTGGGTCCATCGTAATGCAAAGTGATTGTTTTAAGCCCAAAGAACCTCTAGTCAAGATCAAACAGCTTCCAAAGATATCAAATGACTAAATTCCATGGAAATGCATGTAAAATGATGCTAAAGACATCTAACAATTTCCATGTGATGTCATAAAGCTATAAAAATGGCGTATAGGGTTACGTGAACGTAAGTCTTAAACCATTTAATGTTTTAGTGAAGCACTGGCAGGAGCGGACAGAGAGCAGAATATATCTATGACATTGTCACCAAGAATGGAAAACTGTGTTTCATCCATGGTCTCTTAAATCTACATAAACTGACTTTTTTTTGACGCGTGTTTGGGAAGAGTGGCATATTTACACACCAATACATAGTATGATTATCACACCTGTTTTTCCTCAGCTTCACCATCTCCTTCAGGAAATATCTCTTGAGTTGCTAAATAGCTTCCAACTTTGTCTCTTTGATGTTTTTCACTAATGGAAGGATAATGGATGGTTTTCTTGAGCTTCAGGGCTCTTCAAACACAGTGACATCTGGTGGTTTATAAAACTGAGAGCAGCCCTTTCAGATTCTTAGTGAATACTACAACATGTTACTAATTTCAACAGTTTTAGTCTCGGATGTGGGAAATGAATGTCCCTGAAGCCCCTGTGCTGTTGTTAAATGTGTAAAACGCTGTGTTTAATGTTGATCTTATTGTGCAATACACTATGATAAAATAATAATGATATCTTGCATAAGGATATTCAACCCACTGTCCTCTGTGGCTTGTGTTTAAACTTCATAAAATCTCTATGCAACATTTCACAGAGGCAGTTTTGCTGTATATATGTTACTTTTATTATATTATTCCTTGCTATAAGGCGTATGTGTCATTATATTGGCTGTCTGTGTATAATAGTCATTAACATGTTTCTCAATTCAGCTTCAGAGCCCTGGTTTCCACCACCGTGATGCTGGTGAGAGCTGTGAGACTGAAGGGAAATAATAATGTTGCGTAAAACTTGAAGCAGAATTAGAAAAGGATATTAAGCTGTGGGAACTGCAGGTTAGACCAAGCCTTGGGTCAAATGATTCTGTCTGAATCCAACACAAGAGGAGAGAATAGTAAACCGAATGAAGCCATTAATGAGGTAGAAGAGTGTGTTAACTTTACAACTTCAAACTGATGGGAGGCCAGTGATAGGACTTGCATTACTTAAAATGTTATGCAATGTTATCACTAACTGTTAATGTGAAATTTGGCTCTTGCCAAGATGTGTCAAGACCATATCTTGAAAGTTGTAAACTTGACTTCTTGACTTGTTCAGCTTTGTCCTGGAATTGGATGGTGTCAATATGAAGACTATGGAGCACACTCAGTGGGGATGTCTGCAGTCACGTAGACTAACACAACCAGAATAGAATAGAGTAGAATAGACTAGATTAGAGTAGAATAGAATAGAAGAGAATCTGACTTTATCAAGCTGACCAAGCCCCAAACATTCTTTCTAAATCTGTTGTCCCAACCCGACATGTTTCGTAATGGTTCAGGTTAGAAATCCGCCCTCTGCTACGTCTTCACATCCCATTTGGTCATTTGATCCATTTTTAATGTAAACAGACTCTAAAAACACTGGAAACACTGTGGTTATGGGGAAAAACTTGAAAGCGAATCATGCCGGGGGAAGCAGTGCAGATGTTTTATTGTTCATCTTTAAATGGTTTAAATAACGCCCTCTGAACGTATCAATAACACCTCTGTCTATACATGTACAGTGTGGTGGCACAGCACAATTAATGATTCTCCCACAGTCATTTGTGTCTTTGTTGTCAGAGCTAATGCAGGTTTCATCAAACCAGGCCATAGATCTGTTATTATAATGCTTTTCAGATTAGTTTATGATGATGCCAGACCTTTCCCTTGGGCCAGTGGCGCAACAATACAGTGGAAACCGATTATTTGAGCCTGTGAAAAAAACCCAATCTACTGCATACATATTTATTATGGGATGTAGCCGATACCTGCGATGGATTGTCAATAAGCAAGGGCTATGAATATATTGTGTCTGGACCCATGACCCTGCCCGCCTGAATGTCAGATAACTTGCACTATTACTGCGACAGCCCCCCGACCATCTATCAAAACACAGCCAAATGTCAATATCAGAGGTCCGTCCCCAAACTCTCAAAATTACCCTGGTTAGAGGGAGGAAAATAAAAGCCAATCAATGTGTGGTCTCAGAGGATGGGCCAGTCCTTACTGTGCTGTATGAATTTTTGATGCCTCTGCTGCTTAAGCTCCAGACTATCAATTACGAGATAAACAGGGTCTAGGTGATTGTTGTCATGGTGCACAGGGCTGCCATCCAATTAGATCTCACGCCGACTAATGTGTTAATATCTTACATAATTGGTGTTTGGGGCTATTTTTTTCTCCCTCTCTCAAATGCCACGCTGATCCTTATAGAGACGAATATTACACCATTAGCACAATCTTATCTGGGCAAAGTATTATGGATGAAATATATAGAAAAGTACTGTATAACTCAAAAACCCATTCCAGTGGCCTGACAGACTATCTCCTGTATGTTTCCCAATCATCCTTTCGTCTTAGGTTTCCCTTTCTTTCCTATTGTCAAGCCAAAAAAATATTAATCAATACAAGAACATAATGTTCCTGCTGCAGATCACTTGATTGTTTTCAGGAAATAAATTCCTATCCTTTTTTCTTCCTGAGCTGTGAAGAGACTCAGATAAAACAACACCAGCTTTGTTGTCAGTTTTTTTGGGGAGGAGAGTCTGAGAGATAAAATCCACAGAGACTAGGGAAATAAAGATTTGGGACAGAAATAAGTAATGAGAGAGGGGAAAGTAAAGAAACAACAGAGTAGATAATATTTGTAGAGAGCAAGAGAATAGTGAGAGAAGAAGAAGGATAAGGAGGGAAAAAAGAGGAGAAAGAGAGAAGGGAGCAAGGGATGAGACGGCTGCCTGGAAAGACGATTAGTATTCATGCGGCGTGGCGCTCCAGAGAGGATTAATGGACTCTGATGCCTAATATCCTGGAGAACAATTAATTTGCCCACAGTTTTGTCATGGTTGAAAGTCAAATGCTGGAACAGATCGATGCGCACAGCCGCCAGTGAAATCGCGGCAGCCCCTTCTGCCGGGCGCAGAATTTTAATTTCATCATCATCATTTTCCCCGGCTGCCACCCTCGACGAAGCTGTCCCTGACATGGCTGAGAGGGCCGCCACATCCCAACAGGCATGGTGCACACAAGAAGCACAGTGAGTACACAAACACACACACACACACACACACACACACGTCTAGAGTATGAGAACTCAAATGTATGCGTACACACAAACAGACTCACACTTCTTTGATACAAACAGAGGCAGGCCGACAAAAATCTGTACTCGCACTCACATGAATTCCATTCTATAGACCTGTGCATCAATCAGTGATGCAGGATGTGCGGACAGAAATACAGACATTTCGAATCTCTCCTCTGTCCTGACTGCATGGCTAACCATACACATCTCACAGTATATCTTCACTTTCATCATCCACAATACTCCCTGACAGCTGAGTCTCACCATAGAGCGGCTCACGTGGTGGAATATTGCAAATGGCACACCGAGCAGACGCGGAGAAAATGAAGAGATGGTAAAATGTGCTTATAGGGAAAAAAAAAACAACAAAAAAAACCTTTCCACACATGTTTCAATTAGTATTGAAGCCAGACTGTGAAGTCGTGGTTTAATGTGGATAGCATGTACACGTGATGTCATTGCTTTACACGGAGCCACAGCTTTAATCAGACAACCAAAGACTAGAGCATGTATATGCCTACATAGGGGAAAGTGACAGATCTCAGACGGTCATAATAGCAAACACTGACCGCTTATCTAAAAAAAAAAAAAGAAGATAAAAATGATGTGATGAATCTAGATCCTCACCAGGAGCGGCTCTATGCTAATAACATCAATAACACAATCGCGTGTCGACATCACCACCGGCAACACAGCGTCGATCGCCACGCATCGCCGCGCCATCGTCAGAGGCGGTAAATATTTCATCAGGGATGCAGATGTGTCAATTAAAGATACGTAGAGACGCAGCAAGATCCCTCGTCTGACTCCTCGCTTTATTTGTCTTTTAGCTCCTCTGCCTAGCTCAAGGATATTCTCATTAGCACATTAATGCAACACAAATGAGAGGGACACAGGAGACAGCCACGAAGCCAAGTGGGAAAAAATAAAGATGTGCTGTTGGAGGACGTGCGTCACTTCATATGGGCCAGCACAGGAACCTCCCCCTAACAACATGTCAGTAATTCAGCTGCATTTCAGGCTGCTAAGTAAAGAAACTTTTATAAAATTATCCCTAAAACCGGCATGACAATGTATAATTATGTGAAAGTTGATGTAGTTCATAATCAATAGGGAAAATGTGTTTTTCCCAGCCACCACATGAATCCATACACCCTTTTTCTTAGTCGCTTTGTGGCTGTTGAAGTTTTTGACTCATTATTTCACTCCTGCTGATGATCTCCTCTTCTCCTCATGACCATCCACTCATCTCACTATTATCTCACAGTGCCTGTCTTCATACCCCTGGCTTTTTTTGTCATAGTTACCCTCTGCGGGGGAGAGAAACGTAGACATCATTCTATGAATTATTAAAGGCGGTGGTGCTAATTTATTTAATGAATTAAGAAGAGTCCGGTGGGGGGTATTTCAATAATGGAGCACTGTTAGTAGTGTTTTAATAAGGATGGCACACACTGATTGGGTAATTACATCTCAGCTCTCCCCATGCTGCTTCACTCTGGGGCCACAAGAGGAGGAAGCGATGTGACAGTGGAGAAGTTGTCTGGCTTCTATATTTATCATAAAACACACATCACGACACGGAGTCCCACTCACCGGCCTCCCATCAGAGATCAAATTGGGTTGTGCCTCGCAGCAGTCAAATGAGAGGGTTATTGGATAAATGGCCTCAGCGCACAATCAATCAACAAGCAAATGTGTGTGCGTACGTGTCGACCGGCGTCATGTGGACAGTGTGTACACTTCATTTTTGATAGATGACGGCTTTGGGGGGGGGGGGAGTCAAAGTTTTTTTTTTTCTTTTTTTTTGTCAAGGGAAGTAGAAATAGCTAAAAGTTTTAACATGTCCTTAAAAGAAAGTAAGTAACCCTAACCCTAACCGGACGACATAACATTACATATGTTTGATATGAAAAAATGGATAATCCTGACTTAGACTCAAGACTCTTATGTGTCTTGAATTGAGATAAAGCATACATGAGCAAAAGCATACAAGCCTTGATAAATCAGAGTGGCGGAGGTCATGTAAGGCATGGAAATCGGTGACACTTAAAGCTAATGTCAGATAACAAATCTTTATGGTTACTGTGCAACAGCACACGATAAAGCCATTCATAAAGACATTCATTTTGTTCTAGATGCTTATGAGAACTCATAATACCCTCTGATGCATTATAACTGCAGCCATAAAACATTAGAGATAAGTTTAAGCACCACCGACTTCAAACGTTCATTTCGCACCAGAATTGCATAACAATCACCCAAGCAGCTTCATCGTTTGCTTGGTGTTGGGGTGAAATGAGAAATGACCATTGACCATTTCCTTTTTTTTTACCGATGGAATAAAAGGTTTTCAGTACAATTAGAGGTCCACAGGAGTGTAAAGGCTGTCCATCATTACATTGAGCTGAATGTGGTGACATTTCAAGTCATCCTTCCTGTGAAGCCTCTGTTTATCAGAATAACCTACATAATTACATTTACAGATTGATGATATTTAACATATCATACAAGACTAATGTGATGCTTCCAGCTGTGACTGCCACAGGACCTGTAAAGCATCACTATGTGTGGAGCAGGACCAAAGAATATGTCACAATATATCATTTTAATTTGATATGTCAGTGTAATTAAAATGTTGTTTATATTTCAGACTTGAATGCTTTTTAAGAAGTAGCTTATGGTGGAAGAAGTGCTTCCACCAAAACTTTGAGTAAGAACAGCAAAAACGGTCATTGATATATCTTAATGATAAACTAGTTACAGTAGTGGGTATTTAAATTACAAAATAAATTAAGTTTTACTGGTCCGGTTACTTAGATGAATAAATTATGACATTATAGTTTTAATCAAAATGTTGGCTGCAAAAGGCTAACAGCTCAATATATTTATTCTGTAATACCTTCTTCCTGTTAAAACACTTAAGCAAAGATTATAACATTAATACTTTTGCTTCACGTGTAAGCAGCAATGCCTCCTGTACATTCCCAGACTTCTCCATCAGGATTGTTTACAAAGAGCTGTCTCCACGTCCAGACAGGCTACGTTCTTGAAGGAGTGTGCGTTCATATTCTAAGTGCTGTGTTTATTTAAAATGTTAGAGGAGCTGAAAAGTAGAAATTATATCCCTTGAATTGTATTAATTTTCTATGGCAACGATCCATGTGTCCGTAGCAGACCAAAATGTGAAGAACTGAAATGTTGTGGGAGGTGGGAAAGGAGAGGTAAAAAAAATAAGAAAACAGCAAAAAAACAAATCTACACATTTTAAATAAAAATTGCAACTCGTTGACTGTTTGCAGCAATGAAGCATTGAGGTCTTGTTTTAAAGAGAGGGAATGGATGTAAAATGATCCAGCTGTGCAAGAATTCAAGGCGGGGGATTACAGGAAAGGTGTCTAACCTTGTATAGGGTGAGAGAATTGATCAATCCTGTTAGCGCTTGATTTTTAACACTTCTGCCACTTAAAACAGAAAAAAGTGAAGGACCATAAAGGAAAGTAGAATGAGGGAGGGAGGAAAATAATCATTCCTCAGCAAAAATGTCAGGCATGGTTATGAATTTTTTAGAAAGCAATAAAGCCCACAAGCCTCGTCTGGCTCGTGTGTCACCGTTCAACACATCCAATAGCTTGCAGTGAAACATACTGTAGGGAGAGAGAGGGGGGATGAGAAAGAGGGAGAGAAAGACAGAGGCCAGGAGTGGTGTGTAAGGGAGGGAGGGAAAGAGTTAGAGAGAGAGAGAGAGAGAGAGAGAGAGAGAGAGAGAGAGAGAGAGAGAGAGAGAGAGAGAGGAGAGGGAGAGAGAGAGAGAGGGGGAGAGAGAGAGAGAGAGAGAGAGAGAGAGAGAGAGAGAAAAGACTGTCTATAATAGGGGGCTTCATTGGTCCAGGCTGGGCCTGTAATGGGACTGGATCCCGATCAATAGAGATGCTCCTCAGGCCATTCGTAGGCGTAATGACTTTAGGTTTCTCAATAATTAAGATATTGTCACTGTGCTGACTGCAGGGTCAGCCAATCATTAACCCCATGTTAAATATGCCTTTGTTTTAATTGCTTTGCCTTAACTCCTCCAGATATGCAGGGATGAAAATTAAAGGGACAGCAACCCTTTTTCTGCACGCACGTACGATGGTTGGAGAGGCGGAGAGAGACAGGAGCCCTGAGGCGCTCTTGTATGTACTGTTGTGGCATCTGTTTTTAGTATGTAACCAAGCTATTAATTGTCCCTATTTTTAGCTCTGGAAATATATTCTTCTTTTATATAAAGGCATCGACAGCAGCTCGGAATCATTTTCTCTTCTCTTTAAATACAAAGGTGTGCTTGTGGAGGTACGACATGAAAGGAGGCAACCTATTTTCCTTGCTTTTGAACACTCACTCTGTCGAGCACACGCTCGTGGAGGCCACGTTGTGCCGTTTTCATTTGTGCATTTCAAAGTAGACGGACGGTCTGCACGTCTCAAAATTCGGAGCACAGCGGCCGAACGTGGAAGCGGTGGCGGTAAAAGAGAGGTACTCATCTCTCGCGCGGCTCAGACACAGCCCCCTCAGATGGTAATATTCCTACCTCACTTCCCCCATCCCAGCAATCACTCCCAGCCATTCCTGCCCCAGCTGGGTGATGAGAAACAATGAATTTATATCCGACGTGCTGCCATTCTTTTCTCTCCTCTACACAGCCCCGTGTTTTCCTCTCTCCCCTCTGCTGCTTTGCCATTGGCGGTTGGTAAATGGACTAAAGCGCCACTCAATAGGCCGATGCACTCCGTCAAGGCGAGGGGGCTTGACCTTTCCTGGCGTAGGGAAACGCAATTCATATCGGCCCCAGACCAGCTGCCCGCTAAACGAACATCTCATCCAATTTCCAGACGCTTGCAACACAAAAAACAGGAGTGGGGGTGGGTACGCGTTGGGTGGTGGGTAGGAGGTGTGTGGGGGGGAGAGAGAGGGGCTTGTGGGCAGGGAAGTCCTGATGGATTTTAGATTGGTTTCTCAATTTCTCTTCACGCAGGGGAGGCTGGGGGAGAGATGAGACAAAGAGGAAAAACAAACACCAAATACGTGAACACACACACACACACACACACACACACACACACACACAAGGCAGCCGGAAAAAAGGACACTTAAACTGACCTCTTGATTTACTGATTATTTATTCACTTGTCGATGTGTTTATTATGCGGAGTTGTTAAATGATTTTATGGGATTTCACTTGATGTATCTCACTGCACCCATTTTTTTCCGTCTTCTTTTTTTTTTTGGACTGAATCTAAATCATCAACACCAGACAGACTATTAATGACGGACCACCAAGAGAGAGACGGTTACTGTGGAGACCACATTCCCCCAGGACTTACTCATGACAAACACACAAACAAGAATAAAAACACACACACACACAAATGCACACACATAGGGACTCACAACCACACACGCACTGAACGCACACACGCTCACAGTTGGGCGCCTGCGAGCCCACAAACACTCACACAAGCATTCGCTGTAACGGAAGGTGTTTTAGTGCGTGCGCGGTGGTTCATTCAACACTTGGCTGCTTTTAAAGCACGATCATTTATTAAATAAAAGAAGTTGGTGTGCGCTGCAAAACGGCAGAGTAAATTAAATGTAGGATTTGTCATCATATACACACGCAATGCAAGACAAGTCCATTCGGATGCTGGGCAAGCAAACTGTCTGGGAGAGAAATGAGGATCTGTCCCGACCACGGGTATATTTTTGCATGCGTGGCCGTGTGTGTGTGTGTGTGTGTGTGTGTGTGTGTGTGTGTGTGTGTGCTTTTGTGCAATATGCGTGCAGAGAGAGCCAAAGAGAGACAGATCAAAATACAAAAGACATAGACAGGAATTAAGAGAAAAAAATGTGCCATGCATTACAAAAACAATACAAGTCTTGGTTCCATTAATTGGACTTACCATACACATGTGTTACCATACAGTGTAGAAATACAGCATTTCTACACATATGTGCCTATATTCAGGTTCCCTCTTCTTTCCCTCTTTTTGCTGTTTGAATAAATATTTGACGCATCATATATTATTTATCGGACACTAGCTTCATTTATCGAGTGGAAATAATACAATATATATTTCAATTTTGCCACGGCTTATCTACATTTTACCACTTGCTGCAGGGGATGTCACAGGCCTCGCTGGCTGTTACAAAGACGCCTGTGCTGTGGCGCACAGACAAATGTGCTTATGCACATACAACGACAAGCGCACGCACACACACACACACACACACACACACACACACACACACACACACACACACACACACACACACACACTCACACACTCACACACACAGGCACAAGGAGGTAAACAATTCCCACTTTTGAGAGCTAGATATATGCCTTGGGCAACAAACCAATCATAGCTCTGCTGTATGAGCATGTTTTTTAGATAAACAAGTGGTATTGGTAATTTGGCACAGCTCCCTTGGCTGCAGCATTGTGTAAGCAGTGTGTCCTTAAACTGTGAGTATACCAAATGAGCCGCACAGCAGCACCAAGTCACAGGCAGGGACACAGCGCCTGAGGTCTCCTGGGTGCTGCTTTTCCCCACAGCCCTGCGTCTGTCTGGCGATGTCTGCATGGCAGCATTAAGCCCGGCCCAATTAAACCTATTTAGAGAGCCTTCAGCTCGGGCTCGCAAGGGACTCACCATGACATCCTACCTTCCAGAGACATGTGACTTCCTGCCTGTAACAAAGACAGCTCGTGTGGTATGATGTAACCCTTCAGCGTTTTCCTGAAATGTGCACTTTTCCACACTCGTTTTTGATGTTTGTTGTTCTTATTACTCAAGTATCAATGATACCTGTTTTTGGGGCGACTGTCCTCGTAGCTCCCTTCATTCTTGGTGGTAGTGATGGGAGGGATGTGGGATGTGGGTTGGCTACATGGATGGAGATCAGATTTCCTACACCCCACAAAAGCAAACACAGCTAGTCGGCAGTGTGTGCCGTGCATCCCCGGAGTCCAACTGCTGCTCTGAAACCAATTTAGCAGCCCATGCTGGAAGGAGTAAACCCCTGCCCTCCTCCCTCTTTTCTTCTATCCATCCATCCCTGCCTCCCTCCCTTCCCTTTTCTCTCCCCTCTGTCTCTGTTCACTTCTCCTCTCCCTTAAGCGTTACTCTTTGGAAGACACAGTGAGACGGAGGGAGAGGGACAGAGGAAAGGGTGGGAGAGTTTGGGCATGAGAAGGGGGGAAAAGAGAGGGGAAAGGGTTCTCTTCTTTCTGAAATCATGCTCTGGATCGGTCTGGAGAGGCCTTAGTGTGTTTGGATTGGCATGGCGGCTGGCAGACGACAGGGGGAGGTGGAGCTGGAAAAGAGTTATAAATAAACATTTCAGCAGGGCTGGGGAGAGGTGTCGGCAGGCCTCAGGCCACGGACCGTCCCAGGGCTCGTTGGCGCCCCTCCAGGTCACATTACAGGAGTAAACTGCTGCACAGCAACACTGTGTGTGTGTGTGTGTGTGTGTGTGTGTGTGTGTGTGTGTGTGTGTGTGTGTGTGTGTGTGCGTGTGTGACAGAGAGAGACAGGCGAGACCTGAGAGTGGAGTGCGTGTTGCTATAGCTGCAAACTCAATGAGGGTCTCACTCCACCGACCTCAATGCACAGAGAGCATTAGCATATTATTACTTAAAGTCAAATTCTCCATTCACACTTTCCCTCATCGAGGATATGCAGAGTCTGAGGAAGACTGCTCATTCACTCAAATCCATTAGACACAACATGACAAAAGGCTCAATGCTGCTTTCGCATATAATTGCGCAATTAGTCTTCAAACAGGTAACTACAATTGCCCCATAAGAGGATAGGATTTTTCAGCTGATGACAATGATGATTTTAGTTTATTCACTTATTGTGTGCATCTGTCACACTGAACCACACTCTCCAATTGTTCCAATTTGCATCTTTAAAGTGCTGGAGAGTGGGCAGGGTCAGCAATGACCTCTGTGCCCCCACCATCCTCCCCCTGTGCTTGTCAATGTTTTGCACCTTTTCTGTGGTTGCTGTCTGATAGTATTTCACATTTCACACTACAGTAGCAGTAATCACTACAAGAGCAATAAAACCCCACAGTTATACAGTAGGTTCATATTCAACACATCAGAGCATTTTGTACCTACCTGTCCAACAGCTTGTTACATGCTCAACTGCTTAAACATCTTTCATTTGCTATACGGTGGTCTACAGAGATGCAGAGCTGTGCCCTAAAATCCTTTCCTATCCAAGCTCAATTTGCAGTGTTATGCTCATCACAATCTTTCAGGAAATACAATTGTAAAAATGTTCCTTGGCCATCCTGTCTTGTTCTTTTATTTTTATTACAGTCATATATCTGCCAGGCTGTAGGCCACAGCCAAAAGTAGGTCTGATGGTGCAATTCAAAGGGCAAATTTAGTGTGCCCACCCACAACAACTAATACACCCTCCTTCACAATCATCCTGAGTAGATAGCAAAAACAGTGTGCGTGCCACAAATCAAATGTTCAAAAGACACAAACAATACTGAGGAGTTATTGAAGAGACATGCAGTAGACACAATGATACACGCCTAAGCATATATACATGTCTGCGACAGCAAGGAGGAATTTTCCCCAATCCGTAACATCAAGGAGGAATAAGATGAAAAATGGAAATGTTGCAGTTCTGCCAAACACCTAACTGGCATTTTGAGAGGAGCCACAGGGGTAAAGTGCAACACAGTGAATCCAATCCTGGGACTGAGAACAGACACCCAGTACTTTGCCCTCCTCTGCCCAGGCTGAAAGCTGCAGACTTGGACATCGGACTAAGAAACCCTTGGCAGCAGCACTAGGACTCTGCACTACTCCTGTTTACAGGTGCCAAAAATGGATATCAGTGCAAGGTGTGGCTGGGAGAAAGGTTGCAGGAATGAAATGTACTGTGTCTGTGTTTACAGACAGCCCCTGTATGGGATGTGTCCCACCTCACAAAACTAAAGATCCCTGCAAGAATCTGCGTGTAACTACACACTAAGCTTTTTGACTTCTTTGTCCAGTATAAACTCAGCCTCCCAGATGGTTTTCCACCCAATCAGGCCTCAGCACTCCCCTCAGGTTCCCCTGTGTAAGTCAGGGTCACGGTTGATGGAGCAGATCCCACAGTTCTGCTATAGGAAAAGAGACATTTAGGTTTCATGGTTACTTATTGCAGGCAGATTTTTATGGTTGCATGTTGGCAAACAGAACTGGTGCTTTTGGCCTGAGCTGCCCACATCTGTGCTCCACAGGGGTTATCTTATGCCTCGACTCCAGCCTCTGCATAAGACAAACATGGTGCAGTGATTATATGGATAACAATCGATGGAACAGAGCAGAAGAAAATGTCCACTTACTGTACCGCACTTGGAGGCAAACTTTCTAGCAGCATCATTCTGGAGGTTAATTTGGGGTGTCCCGAACGCATGAAGGCTTCCATGAAAAACAAATCCTCCAACAGAGAACCAAAACTGTTTTTAAGGCAGTGAAACAAAGAAAACTATGCGGATGAACGGTGGATCCTGCAGCATTTTAGATTAAGATAAAAGGGAAACGGAGAAGGGGAAAGAACTCTAAAGAGAAAAAAACAAAGGGAAGCATAGACCACAAAACGCTATGAAGTCAGAGCAAGCCTATCTCTTCTTAGTAAATTGTGGTTTTGCTCCACAATTTAGTATAAAAACCTGACAGTGTCTTCCGAGGCCAGTTAGCAGATCCCCCTCTGATATGAGTGGAGCTTCACCACGTGCTTGGCCGGGGGTGAAGTGACTCATAAACACTTGGAGGCATGGGGGGGTTGAACATCCACCTGCGGAGAGACGGCACAGCTCACAGGGCAAACAGACGCAAATGACCCTCTGCCTCTCACCCAGACGACAGGAGAGATTGACAAAATGCTTGTGTGTGTGTTTGTGTATGTGTATTTATTCTTGCATCCATCATTTGTTGCATTTCCAACCGCTACTGTGCTTAACTCCTGAATTTCCCAAAGGGTCACTAAGGTTTATATCAGTTTATATTATATCAGTCTATAAATCAAAGAGTCAAAGCTAAATATTAACATGAATGATGTTTGCATTGAGACAGTTTATGTCTAAAAGCAACTTTCTAGAGTGAAAAAAAATATTCAACCAAATTTTTCTAAACATCAAGTTTAGAATTTCATTTAAAACAAAACTGTCTGACACTCAAACTCTGAGTTTGTTTTATTTTTTTCTACATGCATTTGGAAAACGTGCAAAAACACAATGTGCACCCTCTGAGTATTTTATGGTCTACGTCCCGTTTTCCACACATATATGTTATTACACATCTGTTTTTTTCTCCTTTTTGTTCATTCAGAGAGAGAGAGAGAGAGAGAGAGAGAAATGGGGATACAGATAGGGGGAGGAAAAGCAGTGCAATACTATTACCATTTCCTGTTTCTGTGGAGCCAGGGGTCTTCGGGGAGCAAGCTGAGAGGAGTCCTGGCCGCCAGCCTCCTCTGATGGGCCAAGACATACTGTGGAATGGGGAGAAAAATCATGAAACCTGCCTGCAAAGAAACCACTTTTAAATAATCCCAACACAAGGCTCGAAGCGCTGCCGTCCTTACACACTGCGTAATGAGAAATTAGCGTAAAATCAGATAAGAACCCAAAACAATCACAGGACTGGTTGCATATTGTGGTTGCTTAACTGTGGCCACATTTTCTGTGAAAAATATTTTTTTCCCTGAACATAACCTCTCTGTATTTTCTTTGTTGCACTTCTGGATAAAAGTAGTCGACTCAAAATACTCGCTCGAGGCATCTCATCTTTTCAGCAGTGAAGCAACTGTTTCTAATTAAATTTTAGTATCATTTCCCGAATAGTCTTTACCAAGAAAACATTCTTATAACTCTGAGTCTTTTGCACTGTGGGTTTTCACTATAAACACTCATAATATTACACCACAACTTTATTGCCAAAAGAAAAAAAGAATCGGAAACATTAGCAATGGAGTTTGCTTGGTGAATGCTAGATGAAAATATGCACGGCATCAAACCGTCGTATTCTAAAATATACACTTCATAAAGTTAAGAGAAATTTCAATACTAGTACATTAATGTGTCAACGCTGGAGCTGTTTGTGTAGGAAGCAGTCGATAATAAAAACAAGCCTGCCTCTTTGGAAGCAGTCTGAAAATAATTACTGGGAGACAGAAACCATGATGACCATATTGCGTGCATCATACGTCATAATTCCTGAAATTACTTCTGGTTATCAGGCACAAATAATTAAAAGCTTAAACTACAGAGTGGGCATTTTTACTCTGAGGCATCAGGGACACGGTAAATAAACTGGAAACTGGAAATCTGTCTAGTGAGGAATAAGCAAAGCAAACAAACACAGTTAAATGGGAGGTAAATGTTGAGGAGCCCCTGAAACCTCTGGCCCACCCTGCAGGGGAGAGGAGAGCCCCTCTCTCCCCTAACACGGTGCAACCCAACACAGCTTCCAGTGCTGCCAGCATGCTGCTCTCCTGACAGGCACAGCCTCGGAGGCCCAGAGAAAACAAACCGGCACTGATTGTGAAAATAGTGCCGTAGGGCCCTCCTGGTGCCCACTGCTTATCTCGCACAAGGCGGGCTTTGTGTGCTGTGGGGCTCCTTGCTGGCCCTCAACCACCCCACCAGGTGGAGACTTCCAGGGCCAAGCTCTCCTCCCTCGCCACCCCTCCCTCCCTCCTTCCCTCCATCCATCGCTCCCTCTGCCTGCCCTGGTGCGCACCGTGCCGCCTCCGTTGAGACCGCTGTGTATATTTTGAGAGGGGAGCATCAGGAAATTGATCCACAGGCCTCACACTGGTCTGTGGGTGAAAGCAATTCCTTAGCAGTTGGAGATGATGAGACTTCCCGGCCGTGAAACGCCAAACATTATTTCATATATGCGGTATTTTGATTGAAACTTTCATGTCTAATAATAGCCTGATGACACTGAGGATGGACGTATGTCTGAGCAGAGGATAAACTGTGTTTATAGCCGACAACTAACTGAACCTTCATGTGGCTGATTACAGGGGAAACACACCATCTTCATGTTTTAAAAATGACTTTCCACTCCGATAAAGTGTATGATGGAGATTGGCTCAGAAAAAAATTCTGAACTTACAGTCCTAGCCTGGGGATTTCCCATCATGCATTGCACTCCTCTTTCTGCATTTATTCTCATCGAATCAATATACCTCACTAAACCAACATCACACTTTTGTTTGTACTTTTTTTGTTTTCTCTACTCTGTGCTTGCCTCAGAACTGTACAGTCTGGATCTGTGATTGGAAACCACACATGGAAGATCTTGACTTCTTGAAAATAGCACAAAAGAATGCATTTTCCCATCCAGCGGACCAATCGTCTAGTTTAGCTGCACATAAAGAGCTGCTGGATTTGTTGTAAGTGGAAATGTAGAGCAACTATTAGTCTGACAAGCCTGGATTAGTCCCAGAATAATGAATAACTCACATATAGAATATGTCAGATATCTAAGATAGACAATGCTTAGAACGAATATAAATCAAGATGTCTTTAGGTATTTTGTGGGAAACCACACTATCACAGACAGGGAGAGCAGTCTGTGCATTCCACACCTGCTCCAAGAGGTCACCACATTCAGGAAAATTGGAAAAGAAAGCTGGAAAGTCAATTGCAGCCTGATCATCTTTTCAAGCTTCCTTGTATTATTTCCATTAACAGACATTGTGCGTGTACAAATATTCATCGGCACCCACCCAAGATAAAGGAGCTGGGATGTAAGACCACTAATGGGGTAGCATTGCCACCATGGTTGCTGGGCACATCTACTGGAGTGATATTTGACAACAATCAAATGGTTGCCTGTCCGTGTGATGTTCAGCCAAGACAGATTGTCAGGGTAAGAACAGATGCTTCAGTGTTGCTGGCTTCAAAAAAAAAGCTGGAAACAATATTTGTATCGGCATCATTCGAAAGTCAATGATAACTCACCCACATATGAGTGATGTTTTCCCTGAGGTCACGAGCCAAGTCAAACCTCCAGCTGTGCCAAGCTGGCTGTGTAATAAAGGCAGTTACCCTAGGCTATTTACTGAGTCCATCAGCAAATATGTAAAAACACAGTCTCATGCCAGAAACCTATTAGTGTTTAGAAGTTAATTTACTTAACATCCAGTCTGATTACAGCATCAATAACAAAGACATGCCTCCCATGAACAGAACAAGAAGAACAAACCAGCAGATGAAAGTCAGTGAAAAAGTTCTGTCGGACTCATGTAATCACAGATTTATTGCATGAATGCTGGTATCATCCAAAGGAATTAATGTATATTCAGTCAGTTTTGAGGGCATGTTGGCTGTGGATGAGGACCACAGGCTGCTTTTCAGTTGTTTAACTTTTTTTTGTATAAGATTGATAAAGTTCAAAGTTTTTTCTCCACTACAGATTACAGTGGGTCAGCAGATTCCCTAGTATGGGGAGTGTACCAAAGTCCACTCACTTTGTGGACTTGAAGGAATACTTGTTAACCGGTGACGTTCCCACCAGCCAGAGCTGTAATTTGTGTTTGTTCTACTTTTCCAACGCTATCAAACATGGTAGCATTTCAACAGTACAGGTGTGCCCGGGCTGGATCTGGCCTGGCTCTTCTTGCAATGTGCTGAATTTAAGGCAGCTCTGGGTTCGGTTTTACAGGAATCCATCTGACAGACGAACCCGTCCAAACCCACCAGTCACCTCAACCACTTGATTGATGGGGCCCGATGTGGGCAATACACAGTCTTTCAGCTGGTTTACATGTGGGTGGACAAAGCGCTAATTGTTGTTGCCAGTTGAGAAAAACTGAGTCTTCTGTTACGCAAATGCCTTACATAACGTACAACCGAGGCAGTTGTTGGTGAAAAACCTGGCCGCTCTGGGAGTTTTTTAACAGAATACCTGCCAACACGCCAGCTGAACGTTGAGGTAAAAAAAAAAATCCAAAATCTGATCACCACTGATTATTTAGATGGCTGAACTTTTTCTCCTACCGCATTCCACAGCTGTCAACAATTTTGAAACAATTTAGAGTCATTTTGATGAGTTTTTTTTTTTCTCAAGTAGACTCTCGCTAGTTTGTTTGCCAGTAAGACAGCAATCTTTTTATCATGCAGTCATTAGTTGACGCTAAGCAAATTGACGACAGCAGGCACCTCCAGTTGACAAAAACAATCTTGGAGATTTGGGGGATGATTCAGGGAGATGTGTGCGATTGAAACCAAAAGCCTGTTGATTATTATCAAAATTAAAGATGAAAATGTTTTCTTACTGGCACTACATTACATTATCAATACACAATAACCCTTCCAGTTCAAAAGTCAATCATGGCTGTTGCTTTCCAAACATAGATGTAGAGAGTTTGAGCGAATTTAAGTCAAACATGTTTTTCAAAATAATAAATCAAATGGAACTAAATGGCAACATCAAGCTTAACCAGATCACTAAAAAACATGGTGACTTTGAAAACAGCTGTTATACACATCCAATGCTATGTATATAATTATAGTTAATATATAGTTAACTATCTATCTATCTATCTATCTATCTATCTATCTATCTATCTATCTATCTATCTATCTATCTATCTATCTATCTATCTATCTATCTATCTATCTATCTATCTATCTGTCTGTCTGTCTGTCTGTCTGTCTGTCTGTCTGTCTGTCTGTCTGTCTGTCTGTCTGTCTGTCTGTCTGTCTGTCTCTCTGTCAACAACATATTTACAGACAATTATCAGACTGACATGAGCTCTGTCAGTGAGGAGAAAAATCAGCCTGATAATTGATTTGGTCTAATAGCTGCGATTTAGCCCCGCTGGCAGCTGTGTACACACAGACACAAAGTGCACCTTTGCCGTTCAATCTTTCATGCAACTGGTTGCTGATGGTGAAGTGGGGGGTTGAGAAAGAAAATAGGTAAAAAGAGATGGAAGGTGGAGGCAGTCAGACTCACTTTGTACAAGTAATGCAGAACTAAGAGCAACAGACTTCTTTTCTTTTGCTCCTCTGCTTAGTTTTTCCACCTTATCCTCGAAAAATGCAACCCAATGATCAAATTTGTACAATAGCATAAGGGGAAGCTAATATCTTCCATATGGAACATGAAAATGCTGAGCTGAAAAGGCTTGTTTGAGGCGCTCGCTGGTGCACCAACCATACTTCAGTTGGAATTCATTAGGAAGTTGAGGCTACATTTTTCTTATGGAAACCAAGAGAAATGAGAAATGTGGATGAGGCTGTTTTTTCCAAGGCCTTTGGAGAGTGTGTAAGTGATCTGAGACACTCAGGGTGGCGTCTGGATGAGCCTGGGTTTGGATCAGGACCCTGCATCTGGGGCACATGTGCCGTCGACAGGGACAGAAAGACGGGGATGTAGAGCCAAAACCTCTCTCTCTCTCTCTGTCTATTTTCCTTTTCTTAACTGAAAGATCCTGTGACTTCCCAAACCATGCCACAAATCTGTGCATATTCTTTTTTGAAGCAGCATAATTTGGGTTTTAAACAGCTCTCATGGCAATGAGCACAGCAAGCAGAATAAAATTACAATTAAATGTGTTTATGAAACGATGCTGTCGACACGCTGAATTGAAAACTGATCTCTGCAAAGACCAGATTTGCTTTGCAGCTTAATGTGTTTGGTGCTGGAACGGCAAGCCCATGCAGAATAGTACTCGAGGAGAGACAGAGAAAAACAATAGTGGAGAGATAAACAAAGCGGGAGCTGTGGATGTTGTGGTTCCTTGGCTGAACACGCGACATCTAGTCCCCCTCGCGGTCTCTTGGCATCTCTCTGGCTCGCCCTCCATTAGCAGCATCGGGAGGCCCGGGGCAGCTGACAGGAGTGTGACCGGAGATTATTGTCCTGTGTGCTTGTTTGGGTTAAGGCTTTAGATGGGGAAATGGGATTAGGATAGGCCCGGCTGGAGAGACGCACACTAATGGGAAGCAGAGGAGCACTCGCCTGATCCTGCTGCACTCACAGAGAGCAACCCTGTTATCCCACCTGATTGGATTAGCCCCCTGTTAAATGTGCTATGATAAGGCAGGACCACTGCTGAGACTCTCCTCGGTGCTGCTGGGGAGGAAGCAAACAGATACTGTACAGGGAGCAAATAGATTCCTCCACACTGCTTTTATTGGATGAGATCTGTGTCGCGTTTGGAGCTGATTTGCCTGCGATGACACAGTGATGGCACGTCTCGATAGGCACAATGACATATATTGTCCTTGTCGCCATTCCCACAGTTGCTTCAATGACATTTCTTGGATCTTATTTTAACTACTCTTTTGTCCGCTGCCGGCTCCCGGTGGACCACTGCACCACAAGGCACTTGACAGTAACTGCACCTTGCTTCCCTGAGCTTTTTATACGTATGCAAATCTGCAAGACTCAAACTCTCTAATTGCAGCCACTCTACCAATCAGACAGTAATTACTGGTATCCTGCCTGCCTTTCCTTCCAATGGCTGAGCAGCTAATTTGAGCCATGGTTTAAACAGCTGGAAAACAGCATCCTGTGGCAAAACTAGAGGCCTGTGTTTGAGTGTGGATGAATGCATGTGTGTGTTTGTGTTTGTTTCTATTTATGTATGGCGAATGCCGCTGTCTGAACACATTCTGAAACGATGGCGGTACTGCGGTATTTCCCAAGAATCGTCTCCATAACTCCAGCACCATCAAGATCGTCTCCATCGATGTGCCAATTCTACCCGACCGACCTGTCAGCTCAGTCCCCTTCTCCATGATTGATTAGCATTTTATTAATGTTTCCATTTGCCGGTTCAGGTGAGACAGCGTGACACACAGCTCCTACTCTGGGTGATGATTGGATTAAAAAGGTTACTGATCCCATAATTGCTTTTAAATTACACTCTGTGTGAGCGTGTGTCATTAATGTAATGATTATCCACATCCCACCAATGTTACTTCAGTGAATCTTTAGCCATTTAGTCTTGATAAGGTGACATGTCACACACGCACGCATGCTCACGAACACACACACACACACGCACACTGTCAAACAGACATGATCTTTTCAGACAAAAACATTTCAGGGAATCTGCCAAGAAAACGTCAAATCAAATGACAAGAAGAGGAAAAACCACCGATTTACACTTGGCTTGGTCAGTGTCAATTTCACCCACCTGCCGCTCACGCGCTGGCAATTTCAGTGAGGTCCTGTGTGACAGCCAGAGCCCTATACAACAAGGAGGTACTGTAAAAGTACATATAATCAGTTGGAGCAAAGCTGCCACATGTCCAGCTGATGGTCACTTAAGGAATTAGCTCTTGGTATACAAATCACTATAGGCTAATTAACTAAATTGTTGTGCATGTAAAGAGGCTTCTACCCTCCATAGAAGAAAATGCTGCCACAGCTACAGTCACAACTAAGCTGGTTCATTTTGAGCTTAAAGATGAGTGCTGCAGCTTTATAGGAAATACTTCTTTCCCCCATGTTTAGGTTCCTAAGCAGCTGGGAGAAAAGCCTGTTTTTATCTACCTTTCAACCACTTACAAATGCTCATTTTTCTCTTGTGGTTTTATTTTGTATCACTTTTTCCCTCCAGAGTCATTTCCACAATTGCGCTACTTTTCATTTACAGGCTATTTCCTGTTGCATGTTTTCATTTTTGTCTCATCTCTTGCTCATTTGCTGCAGATCTGTGACTTTGGCACAAACAGATTGGGAATGTGCTGCATTATGCTGATTTGCCTGTAATATTATTTTGTAAACAACAAAAGTGGAACATTTGAAACCGTCAGCCGTAGTACAAACGACACACGTGGATTTGTGGACTGCACAAGCTCGGCTTGGCCAACGCCCAGACACAATGACTGCTGGTGTTAGTAAACTATTAGAAAAGAGTTCACAAGCATGACTTCATAACACAAACTGATGAGGGGTTTGCTGTTTGTTGGCTTGTGTCATAGCGTGGGCAGCGTCATGTAGACTGGAGGCCAATCTGGACTCTATTCTGCTGCCTTGAATTTTCCACCAGCTTGTGTTTTGTTCATGCAGTAAAGTCCTGGGATGAGAAGCACTTTGTGTTCATGCTACTGGTAATGACTGTGTCAGTAGATCTTCTGGTTCAGGTGGGCACAATAAGTGGTTCAGGATCTAAATACCATCTGGGTAATGACCCAGTGACTGCACTTACATGAAGCCCGAACCCACTGACCAGTGGAACCTGGTGAGGATATTCAATCTGTCACAAAATGAGCATATGAAAAAAAAACCCATCACTTATCCTTTCAAATCAACATGCATTTATTGTGCTGTGGCCTTGGGGGTGAGTCACTGAGGCTGTCTGAAAATCAACTCTTGTATTATACAGTTATGACAGTCTGAGAGATACAAATACCAGTAGCCCTGGTATTTTCCTTCATTGATGACAGAAGACAGCAAACTCTCCTGCACAAAGAGTCTCGTTGCATTTTTTCCACTGGAACTAACAGGGAACAGGTCTGTTTAGTCTGTAATTGTTTTTCTCTCTGTCGTCTGTTGTTGTGTTATTATTCGGGATACTTCCAGATGCAAATATTAAACTTTGCCGGTGCTGACACGGCATGGTGACAGGTCACACAAAAGTCTAACAGTGACATTTGTTCTTAAAATCATTTCACATTGATGCATTTTATTTTGAAATCTGCACAGGGAGAAAGAGAAACCAACATATTTAATGACGATAAATGAAATATGACTCTGTTTTTCAAAATAGGTGTTGAATTATACATTATATTCGTAGGGCATTTGAGTGTGTATGTGTCCATGTCTGTGTGTGACTGTGTTCTGTGTTCAGCTATGCAAATCTGTGTCTGTGTGTGCGTCTGTGTGTGTATGTCTGTGTGTCTGTGTAATGCATTATCTGTATGTGTCTATGTGCGTGCCCGTATGTTTCATGTGTATGTGCGTGTCTGTATGTTTGAATGTGTGTGTGTGTGTGTGTGTGTACGTGTGCGTGTGTACGTGTGCGTGTGTATGTTTTTGCTAGCCTCGCTGTGTTTGTGTGGGTGTGCATGTGGATGTCTGTGGGTCTTTCTCATCCAGAGCAAGTCGTGAAACCTAATTGCTTGCACATGTGGAGGATTTTCAAGTGTTTAGAATAAAGTTAGTTTCAAGAAGAAGCAAAAAAATGTTGGGAGCGAGGGGGGACTGAGCTGTCTGCTGTTAGAGACAGGCAGCCTGAGCCCCTCCCTCCCCTGAAACCAATGCCTTTCTCTTTCTCTGCTCACAGGAGTAAGGGTCAGAGGTCATTTGGGAAGATCTCTGTGATTGGACGCAGGCCTGTTGTATCAAAAGTGGAGGACATAGTAAAGCTGGGGTGTGTAATGTGACACTCCTTTGTGCCTGATCAAAGTGATATCATAAATGAAAATAACATAACATCTACCTTGTAGTCACTAAATGCATGAGTAAATACAAAGCAAATGAAGCAAAAAAAAAGAAGAAAAGGAAAACCATGGCGTACAAACCAAAAGCTCTCTTTACCCCTCCTCTAACCCCTCAGTCCTTCTTAGGGGGAGATAAAGTGTTCCAGAGACAGGGAACCAAGCACAATTCCAAAGATGTATCAGAGGGTAAAGATGGAAAAGTGCTTTTAATCTTGTGTAACCCTATATGGCTCTAAATGGGAAGGGCTTCAGAGGAAGGATCCTTTAAAGAGGACATATAATCCTAATTAAAACACAGAACAGAACTACCACTTGATCTAAGGCAGCTTTAGCTCAGCCATCATCTAGTTCAGGATCTTTTATTGCTGTTGAAGCCACACTAATGAAATAATGGTCACAGTCTAAAGAAGCAAATCAAGCAATCATCATTGCTATCCAACACGGCTCTAATGAATACCTTCACTTTATGCAAAGCCCCATTTGTAGTGAGAGCAGGCTTCAAAGCATACATGAGGAAGAGTGTGAGCTATCAGAAGGTCATTGCTGTATAAATAATGTGAAAATAGACTTTTACGTGTCAGAAAATCAACTGCTTCATCCGTTTTTATTGGAACCATGGCAAAGCCTTATTAGCATAACACAAAACATGTTCTGCTGTCGTCTTCACCTGTGTGATGCTTTTACACAGGCTCCTTAATTTAATCTTCCTGTAACGTTGTCTTATTCCCTTGGTTTTATATACAGTGGTGCATAGTCCCCCCACTCCATCCCAATGGCCCCGCTCACTCCCCCACCCTCCCTCCCTTCCATTGATCAGGGTAATTGAGAACAGCCATGCCACCCCCCACACCCCCATTTCTCTGCCGTCCTCTCCCTCAGCCCCTCCCCAGCCTCATGAAAGCCCAGACATCTGGTCCACATACACCCCAAGTCTTCATCCCCCAGTCACCTCTGAGCCCCTGTCCTTCTCGGGAATAACCAGACAGAGTCCCTAGACATTTGAGCGGTTGAGGAACAAGTATGTAAAAGAAGAACATGCAAAGGGAGAAATGCAAAAATACAAGAGGGAGGAAAGGGGGGGAAAGGAAACCATGTAAAATAAACAAAAGATACTTTCTTATGCACAAACCAATGTTTTAAAGCAACAACATGCTTTATTTTATGGATTGCATGCGGCATTTGAAATCAATCAAAAATTTCCCTGTGATAATTGAATATGTTGTAGAGAGCATTTTCATTTTTATGACTTTCTTTATGGTAGCGTGGAGCAATTTGCCTCTTCCTGATGGCACAGATGAAAAAACGCCATGCGAATGGTGACTGTGAGGCCCGATTCTCCAACAGTAGTATCATTAGCCTTTATGCATATAATATGAATATAAAGGCTGTGGCATTAGGCATTATGGTCCTATAAAGAATTGGCAATATCGCCTATGCGAAAATATAATACGCCACCCTGCACTACCTTTGTGTCAGGAAATGTGTTTCTCTTCCTGTCTGCAGTGGGAGATGGGATGATAGAAATAGAAGTCTAGTATTTTAAGTTTTATGTATATGTGCATGTTTGTGCATGTCTTTGTGTGTGTGCGGTTGTGTCTTTGTGTGTGTCTGTGTGTGTGTGTGTGTGTTCATCCAACAGCGGCAGCGGCGGCAACAGCAGCAGCGGTGTAAGTTACGTGTCACAGATAGAGATCAGGCAGGGACAGATTTAATTAACAGATATCTCTCCTTAATGTAGATTCTTTTGGCTCCCTCAGATACATCCCCTTGTGCTTATCCAACCAGAAATAACTTATCTTGGCTCTGCACTAGTCGTAATGTATTTCGTTCAGCGTTTAAGGGGACGGGGGTTTCAGTAGAGAGACTACACCTCCGTGTTTACTCACAGCAAACAGCAATCGACAAGATTAGTTCACACAAATGTGGCTAATATCTGCACTGTGTATGACACACACACACACACACGTACATTCTCTGTCCTGTGCAGCTTTCAGCACATTGTCTCTGGCAGCTGAGCGTGCACATGTCTCTGTGTGTATGTATTAATTTGCGCGCTATAAACTAAAGCTAATAGAGATTTGCCCTTTTAACTATCTCTCAAGGTGACCAGATTACTGACATCAATTAAAGCAGGTCCTGTTGGCTGGACGCCCAAAGCACACGCTCACCCTTAGAGGAAGAGAAGGGATCATCATCCAATAAATCACCCAAGCAAAGCAGTGAAGGGGAGAGAGAAAAGGAGGAGAAAAAGTGAGAGAAACTGGGAAAAAAAGCAACAAAAAGACCTCAGAATCCTTGCAGTTGTAATTCACCTTCCAGCAGTGCTTCTGTAAAGTAAATAATCAAACAAAGTTTAATGCTTATGGATCCCATACTTGGATTCTACAGTAGAGTCCTACTAGTTACCACAGCTCAATGATCTGGAAAGAGTCAATGGGATGGAAGAAAGAGAGGTGGAAATTAAATGGGCGTAAATGAGGATTTAAAAAGAGTAGGTCGAGGGCACTGTCCTTTTCTACTGCACTGAAAAACTCCTGATGCAATTAATAACATGAGCTTCACTGCAGCAAATGTTTGTTTTTGTTTGCATAACAGCATAATTCCACACGTCATACTGATGCACAGTGTTTAAGTGATGAATCTAAGTGGGCATGCATGTATGCGCACGTCTGGGCATACATTCGAGTATTCACATCTGTGTTTATATGCATGTATGTATGTTTGTATATTATACTTGTGCATGTGTGCATGTACAGTTTTGTATGTTTGCATGTGGTCATGCACAGAATAGTGTGTCTGAAATGTGAGTGAGTGTGTCCCCCTCAGGTAGTCATCCATTAACACTTTACACTGATGGTCTTGAGCTAAACTTGCATTGCTGTGAGTCAGACTCCCATATCTGAGTCCGCCGGCAGGCAGCCCACTCCACTCACACTTAACCTTGTGGATTCAAAGTAATACACATCATTAAAGAGGAATGTGAGGGGCCTGTGGCTTGGTGGTTTGTTCATGAGAGAGATCCACAAGTCGAGCTCCCGTATTTACCCCCAGTCTCATCTTTTACAGTATGTCCAAGTTGGCCCCTGGTGTACAGTTACATGAAACCGAATCAGTGGCGAGTTTCTGGCAAACATTCATTATACAGGTGATGCAACGATAACGCCTTTGCGTGGGTGGGATAACCGATAGTGATCACTCCCCTGTGGGCAAGTAGAGTACTACAGTGCATGTAGCTACTGCAGCAAACACGGATGCTCTGAGGGATGATACACACTTTACTCATTAAACATGTCAAGGTTAAACGTAGTAAGGAGGATGTCGTTTGTTGCAAAACAGCTGGAATCCAGCAGTACTTTGAGTCTTTAACATCGATACGTATGCCCTGTATGCCTGAACAAATTGATTAAAACAAATGTGTTATGCTCATTTAAAAACACACACACACATATACACACACATATACACACACTCACACACGTACTTACACATTCACACTGGCTGAGGCTGTCATTATAAGGACTAAAATACAATCCAATGACACATAGCACTCTGTTTAAAAGCATACTTTGAGGGGGGATGAGGAACTTTAATTAACCTGTGTTGCAGATAGGAGGGAAGGAGCCGTTATCCAGTGGCCTCTGGCACAGTGCCTGTCCAGCCCTGAGAGGTGAAATATATTCTCATGGATCTGAAGTCAGCCCCATGCAATATGCTCTGCCTTCACATACACATTAACCTTGCAGGTGTGAATACGGACAAAGATTGGGACAGATGATAGAGCGAAGGGATACAAGAGATAAGGTAGCAGATGAGGGAGGAGGGAGGGACTCAACTGGCTGTAAACAGGGGCCTGACAAACACAATGTGAATGCTCTAGTCAAATTTACGTTTTCAGCACCATCTTTAGTGATGAAGATGTTTTTCTTGCTTAGTTGAGGCTTCACCCCTAAACTTGTCAGCTCGTAATGCACCACCTGCCCCTGTGGCCTATCCTGTCTCTCTACCTCCTCCCCCTCCACCCCCCCCCCCCCCCCCCCCCCCCCTCAATTCCCCTCCCCTGGGTTAGTGACTCTGTAGACCTTGGGTCCAGCTTTCCCAGACGGTGATTTAAAATAACAATTGCATGCGTATCAGATTTCAGGCCTCTGAAATACATGTGAGATGAGGTAATGTGATCAGTCCAGAGCGCTATCCAAGCCTCCCTTTACTCTCCCCCCTTGTGCGTGTGACTGCATGTGTGCACATGTGTGCATCTTAACTATTTGTCTTTTCATGTTTTAAGTTAAAAGTTTGTAAGAATGCTTCATCATATCCACCCCCTGATCTCTATCGCTTCTCCGTATTTCACACATGTAACCCGGCGTGTGCAGAAGAACGGCACCTAACTTTAAAAGAGCTAATCTTCGTCATATTGGACACTGTGTCAAGCATGAGAGCTTAGTGCCTGTTTTCAATTAGATCCAAAGTTAAAGCGGCATTAAACTCTTACATGCTTTCATTGAGTCAAAATTACAACTCAATTAATACCCCATAAAATGGTCACAGAGTTAACGACTGAGCAAAGAGACAGAGCCATAACGTTAGCCATAACATTAAAATCACCAGTCAGGGTTGCAGTGCCTCGCTGCACATGGAGAGACACTGGACGCTTGTCGAGCCAGTAAGTGCCAGTGAGTAAACACTAATAATAGCTTCCATAAAGCCACTCACATGGCACTGTGGGCCTGGCCTGCGGGGACTATTAAAAATGCCGTGGCTCAGGGCGTCCCTCGCAAGATTCGCACAGAAGTGTTGTGATTTGCGTGACACCGGTGGATGGCAGCGCGGCAAGGTGATAAGAGCGGCTCGTGGAAACAAAGAGCCAGAGGGACAGATACGACAAGCAATTAGCGCGGAGAATAAAAGCAGCCATTATACTCGGGGAAAAAAAGGAAAAAAGAAACTACAGGTGAATGTTCAGCAGTGACGGAGCAGCGCTCTGATTACTGCTAATACCAAGAGAATTGTTTTTTTCTGATTAGGACACACGGCAGCTCAGCGTAGCATTTATGTTCTCCACATGAAACGCTCACAAACTACCTGAATGCACACTATGTTCATAAAATACAGAAAAGCAACAAAAGGGCAGGAAATTATCCGTAAAAGTACAGAAACATTGGCAGCCTCCCAGTTTTTGCTCTCTGCTGTGCGCAGAGATTCTCAGGGCTTCTTCCACTGCCGACCCCCCAGTCTCCTCTTCCCTCATCTCTAAAATCCCTCCCCCTCCCCACATGGCTTTGATAAACACGCACTCCTGGTTTAATCTCACAGTAACACGTTCATCTCACTGTTGAGACAGGAGCAAAATCACTCGCTCCAGTCCTCCCCCAGATGTCTCTTCTATTCCCTTCCATGACAGGTACCTTTCAATCGGGTAATCATTGGTTAAGTAGCCATTTTCCATTTCTTACTGCTATTGAAGGCCGGCCATGTAGAAAAGGCAGGGCCTTGTAGGTATGGCTACTAATGGTGCAGCAGACAAGGGCTCCCCATTCTGTCAGGGGGAGCTGAGAAGACGAGCCTCTTATCAGCCAGCCACAGCCACCCTTCCTCACCAAATTGGCTTCTCCCCCATTCTCCCACTCCTCCACCATTCTCCCACTCTCTCCACTCTGCACCGATCCCACCTGCTTATCCATACCCGCTGCCCGTCCTTCTAACTTTTAATATAACTGTTGGAATCAAAGGCAGCTTTTTCACTGGTTGGGATCATTGCACTGGATGAGCAATGATGACAGGTTACTTCACTTGCTTCACAGGTTGCTCGGGGTTCAATCTGCTGCGCTGGAGAAGGACATCCACCAGAGTTAAATCTTCAGTCTGAGAACAGAAAAAAAGAAACGGAAGAACCTCTGTTCTGGAATTTTCCACAGGCCTTTTTTCTGCTCCTCATTTTAATTTTCCCCATTTTCCTCCCCTCACTCTGATTCCAACTGTTAAGTGAAAACACTGAAACAACTTGTGCCATAATATGCAATCGACCATTACACATGGCTCCCTTTTTCTCAGCGTTTTTCCAAATATTCCTACACATTCCCTTTTATCCCTGGATGTGCGCAATTAAAGTGCAATCTCCTCTGCACCCCCCTCCCCGACTGATCCCCCCACCCCCACCCTCAGTCCCATATGTTGTCGAGTGGTGAAGCTGTTGAGAAAGAGAAGTGTTAACCTCCTCTCCAAACCGCAGGCAGAAGGGCTGCATTCCTCCCAGAGTACTCAGCGTGCTGTTTATCTGCATCCATGCACTCTGTTACCATGGCAACTCCGACCAAATACACTGGCCTGTTCAACTCTGTTTAATTTTTTCCTCCCTTTTTTGATTTCATCACCGGGCTCCCATGCTCACTCTCACTAAGATAAACAGAGATGGAGTCTGCGCTCAGCCAAACCTGCGTGAGTTTATTTTGAGTCTCCGCCCGGTTCGGTCCATGACGCTGTTTCACCATCCCTCTCACTTTTCACAGCTTGAAAACTGGAAAATGCTCAGCGCATGTGAGGCAGAGGAGACTGGAGCTGTGGTTTGAGTTGGCTCGGCTCATCTGAGACATAACGCCCCAAATAGTTTCAGAGCGGCGTGTTCATTGCATGGCTTACGACATGTCAAACTCAGAGATGAGGCTCGTCTAAAAAAGTGTGGCCTCTGGGAGCAGTGAAGATTCATTATTTATCTGTTTACATACTGTCACCACCACCCGAAATAAACAAATTTTATCACTCTTTTTCATGAGCAGAGAGCACACCAAAAGGCAATCATGCACAGCCTTCACATATTCATATTCAGGAAATCAGAGGATGGCAGTGAGATGAGCCCTAAAACTCACATTAACGGACCAGCCTGTAAGACGACACTTTGTTCTCTTAATTAGCACTTCTTCTCCTCCATTCAGCTGGCGTTCCAATGGTTGACTATTCCTTTATTAGGCAGGATTCCATCTCTAGCTTTCCAATAGGCACTTAACTCCTGCCTAATAGAGGATTTTCCCACACTTCCTCTGACAAGCCATTCAACTGAGAAGAGTTAATTTGTTTCTAATGCTTGGCTAATGGAGGATCCTGATGGCAGGAATTGCGTGCAGGATTTTTTGGGATTGACTTCCTTGCCACATCCTCGCCTGAAATGAAGTCTATAAGATGAGCTTTTTCCCCCTCTGCTTTAAACGACAGAGTTGTGGCAAGAATCAGTTTACCTTGAGGTCTTATAGGACCAAAAAGGTGGGCAGAAGGGAAATGAAAACTATAGGCTGAGTTACACTCTGCTACACATAAAGTGGAATTGAGTATAGGAGTCCTCACCGTCTAATCACAAGACACAATTTTGGGCCTAGAGAGGAACTCTCTCTTGCAACGGTGCATACATTGTTGATTTTAATTATTCCCTTTTTTTCCATGGCTGTGGATGTCAGAGGGGGGCTCTTGGGGACTATCTCAGCCCTGCAGTGGCCAGTCAGTTAGCACATGAGTGACAGCCTGTGGCACTATCAGCTGTCCTGCTGCACAGCAGGAGTGTCAGGGAGGGAGAGAGCGCTGGGGGTGAGGGTGAGGACGAAAACAGAGCCATGCCAGGCGGAGGGGATGCAGCTCACCGAGGGCTATCTGGAAATAGCACTGTGGCCCAAATATGGCTCCTCTAATCAATCTAATTCCGTCTGCAAGCTCTGGCCTTCTCTCTCAGACGTTTCACTGCGTCAAGATAACCTTATCTTAACCTGCCACATCCTTTACAATTAGCGCTCTCTCTATAGACACACACAATGGAGCAAACCAACACTGTCACACACATACACACAGGCCCGCGGTTTGCACACACACACACACACACACATATCCTTCACTGGCCACTCAGTGGAAACAGCTGTGGCTAAGCCCCCTATTAATTTTTATTCTGCTTTGAATTTAGCACATCTGCATTTGAAAGATGCCTCGCCACACCCGAGACAAACAACATGAAAATCATCTTCCCCCGTCTTTTCCACGCTTTCATATCTCCACTAATGTCCGCGACCGTTGTCAAATGTGGAGCGTGATCTGGGGAGTGAAGTGCATCAGCCAGGATGGTGCATGACAATAGCGTGAAAAGTGTGTTGTGTCGTAAAAGAAGTTGTGCTTCACACCTGTGTTCTGGAAGAGCAAGCGAGCCATAGCGGATCGTCGTACACAACTGACAGATGATCATCAGAGCATTTTGCCATGGCTAGTTTGCAGAAGGGGCGGGGGGGTTGTTTAAAGTGCCTTGGGCTGTGTCACGTCATCTCAGAAAGGTGGGGGTGGAAGGTGGATGAAGATGAGACTTTAATGAGCTGGCCCTCAACGTGACGACACCTGATCAACTACTGATTTCCATGGGAATGGACCGGCCCCCAGCCTACAGGGAGGGAAAGCAGGGATGGATCAAAGAGAATATGACACAAATGAATATGTTTATGCTTGTGTGCATTAGCATAAGTGAAGGGAATGAATTCCACTCGTGTAATGATCAAGTATTTGAGCGGCTGCCATTCCTTTGTTCCATTTGAAATCTGTCTGGTGTTTTCCTGACCAATCTGTAGAAATGTCTGTGCCGGAGATAAACCCCAGCAAGGTCAAACTAACAAAGACTTTACCTCCTCCCTGTCTTCTGTCTCCTGCCCCTGATAACTCTTTGGATTTCAAATACCTTTTCTGCAGCCTTCCATGAAGTCAGGGACACAGGCCGGCTATTGATCGGTCATGTCACTGTTTTATGTCTGTCCATTCAGTGTATGTTCAGGTCTGTGCCAAGAATAAATGTATGTGTGCTTGAGTGAGTGTGCATGTGTGTGTGTTACCATTGCTTTGTTTGTGTGAATGCACAAACACAAACATAAGCACAAACACGCACACACACACACAAGCCAATAGTGACTTGTCAGGGTAATTAGGGCTGGTAATGAGATGTGGTGGGTGGAGTTCCTTCATTTCCCTGATGACGATGACCAATGCCCTTGAAGTCCATCAGGGAGACAAAGTGCAGGGACACATCACCATGTGCACACTCACACACACACACACAGCAATAATACAGAGAGTCCTCTGTTTTTGTAAGTCATATTGTAAATAATGAATATTCAAAATGTACAGTAAATAATTCTACTACAGTAAAATTTGCTATTTTTTGTAATGAAATACTGCTAATCCATGAGTGTTTATTAAAGTTTATTATAACAACATATTTAGAATATCTATTATCCAATAAAGGGTCAAACCATTTGGAGACTCCTCATAATAGCCCAGAGAACATTTAACCCAGAGCAGTTTGCCCCTCATTTGATACCACACACACACACACACACACAGACACACACACACACACACACACACACACACACACACACACACACACACACACACACACACACACATAAAGATTAAAATAATTGATCAATTTACTCAGGGGCCAAACTGATCAATGAGATACATTATTAAAAGAAGGCTATTGATCAGGATGGAGGCACGCTGAGTAAAATGTTTACCGCAGCAGAGAGGCCGGAATCAATTGTGCTGCCAATGCAGTTGAATAGAGTCCTATATGGATCAATGTGTGATGGAGCAATAGGGCGTATGGATCTGCCCGCTGTCTACTGTCTCTTTGTAGCAGGAGCAGGATGAAAGGGTGAAAGGCTGAGATAGAGTGGAGATCAGGACCGAAGTCAGGCTGTGCCGTCTATGTTACCACAACACACTGTTTCATCAATGAGGAACGGGTGCACAGGGAGAAGAGTGGATCCAACTGGGAGCTGTCCGCTTTGATTTCCATTGTGTGTGCGGCAACTGTATTAGTGACATTCCTATTGGTGTTGATATCGAAAAGTCGTCCCTCTTCAATCATTTGTCAGATGCTGAGGAGTCTGCTCCCGAGGAGAACTGATCACCAACCGCCTCATGATGATTTAGCCTCTGGGGATAGAGGAATATGACACATATTCCTCTTCAGACTTCCTCTCTTCTTCACCTGTCTGCAGCCACGCAGTCTGCAATTTTTGCAGAGATTTGGATTTAAAAATCAACTTGTAAGTCGCAGCCTATTTAACCCAGAGACTGTATTTTAGCTTGTTATGCGTCTCAATTCTCAGCCATCACTGCCATCACTCATTGCGCCGCAACCAGTGTGTAAATGTCTAATTAGCCTTGACTTTCAGTTGTATGATCACAAAATGATGAGGGGTTCTGTAAAAAGAAAAAGTTCACCAAATGATTCCCTCCAACAGTCGAGTTTCAAGTCTCTGCAAGTTGATCCCTGCTCCTTGTGAAGCGAATGTCCTGCCTGCAGGGCGGGAAAATCCCACTCAACTATGTACTGCGATTGTATGCAAATACCATGAAAAATAGGCAAACACAGTCGTTTGGCCTTTCCTTTTTTTTCTATCATTAATTTTCAGGAGAAAGTAGAAAGCACTTCACCAGTGCCTGAATGCAAACAACATGAAATTAATACATGTTTCATTGTGGCTCGAGCAATGTAGAATAAAGCTAGCATTTATATGGGCTTACATAGCTGAATAAATGAGCTAGTTCACATATATGAAGAGCAGACAGTATGTGTGTGCGTGTGTGTGTGCATGAGTGTGTGTGTGTGTGTGAATTCAGAGGCTATTGATTGTGCACAGGAACGTTTTAAAAAAGTCAACACAGACCACTAGTCTGCCATCAGTTCAAGGAGCTATTTTCCACACAAAAGAAAGCTTTGAGGAGAGAAAAGAGAAGGGCAGAGAAAAGAAACAGATTTTAAAATGTGCTCTAAAGAAAAGCAGACTCAAGGCTCCTCTCTTCCCTCCCTTCTTTCTAGCTCCTTTCTTTGGCGCTATAGAAAGGAACAGAATGATTGTGGGGTGCAATTGGGGGTGGGGGGGCAGTGGGTTACTGAATAGACCTCAACGCTTTTACAGATTTCCTCTCTCCCCACCATGGAGGACATCTGACCTTTGAGGAGGGAGGATGAGGGAGAGAGGGGGGAGACAGAGATAAAGAAGGAGGGGTAGTTGGGAGAGAGGGGAGGGAAATCATAATGAAAAGTGGTAATTCCTTAGAGAGGGAGTGAGAAAGAAATGTCTAAGGGCCAGTAATGAGATCGTCTGACTAGCGGGTTGCTATAGCAACCACCACAGTATTACTATACACTACACTGTATGAATGAGAGAAAGACCATCTATTGTTGCCACAAGTGGATGGGTCAGAGGGAAAAAGGAAGACTGTGAGTACGAGGCGAGGAGAAGCGACTCAGTGTTAAATAGACGATACATTAAATGCTACAAAATGAATTCCATATGGGGAAAGGGAGCCGAATTACCAGAGAATGTACGGACACAATACAACTTTTAGCAAACTGGTGATCGCTATAATGAAACGATAAGGTTTCTGGGATTGGTAAGTCACATCTGAGAGGCTGAACATTGGGAGTTCCACTTCCTGGAAAATGCAGCTGGAAATGTCTGTGGATACTTTGCCTCAGCTTCTGCAGATAGGGTGATGCTACCCTGTGCAGCTTTGGTTGGTTGGTGAGGATATCTCTCCATCCCATACTTGTTTTGCTGTATGGTACTGTACAGCGGCGTTAAACGGGTGACATCTGTGTGGTTTTGAGAGGGGCTCCGCCAGCTCTGCCAGTTGAGATTGTGAAACGATCGCCTGGACTTTGCTGAACTTTAACTGTGTGATTCCCACCAGCACCAGTTAACAACCTGTACAAACAGCATACACATGCTGACTTGTGCAAGACTTCATGTCATGTCTACTGTGAAATATGCTTAAGCGTGGTCACACTTCAGATCCACGAACCTGCAATTTTGTCATAACAACAAATGGCAGTACTGAATACTTTGTATTTCAATCCATCCAGAGGCGCTCACACACATACACATATACACACATACAAACACACACGCACACACACACACACACACACACACACCATTCACTCTCACATCCATTGCTAGAGGCCATCCAATTAGCCTAAACATGCATGGTTTTGGACTGTGGGAGGAAACCAGAGCACCCAGAGACATGCAGACATGGGGAGAACATGCAAACCTTTTAAATAGGATGTTGTATAATTAGACTGTTGACTTCCCACAGTGCTGACAGCGTTGCACAATCCATGTAATGGTGCACTTTCACTGAGGTGTTGGCAATGGCACTGGTGCACCACCCACTCTGGCTTATTTGGTTTGGTTGGTTGTTTGGTCGCGTGCTCATTTGTTCATCCATTTAGTGGGTTGGGGTAGGTTGGTCAGGCGGTGGGTGGTACGGACGGTTTGTCCCGTAGGTCGGTCAGTGTGAGATTCCTTCAGCATCGACTGGAGCTGTAGATCTGATTACTGCGGTCTCTTGACAAAGCCTGCTTCCACCACCTGCTCCCACTCTACTCCTCCAGTCTCTGATAAACTATCATCACTGCAGATTGAGACAAATGATCTCCCTCTCCCTCATAGTCCCACTGCCCAACTGTTTGTGCATGTGTCAGTGTGCGTGCGTATGTGTGTGAGTGTCTGTGAATCCAAGAGAAGAGAGACACAGAGATAAAGGGGAGTGCAAAGGAGAGAAGCAGTCAAGAGTTTGACTTATTGAGCACAAGATGCCGCTGAAGTGGTTCACACTTGTGGATCTTTATATAAACTTGCAGTTATTTGGATTTCCCTGTGAGAGGGGAAAGTCAACCAGGAAGGTGAGGGAACGATCAGTGGCAGATGAATTTTTCTGGCCTTTCTGGATTTGTACAGTGCAGTCGTGTGACACTGGCCTGTGGGTAACGAACATTTCCTTCCTTTGAGGAAGCACTGGTTCATGTGAGCCCCGGAGACAGGAGGCGGTGTGGGTCAGCGATAATCATATTGAATGGACAATGCTGCAGATAGGTGTGGAAGTACTAACACGCATGCCTGGTTTGACACGGAGGGCCTGCAGGAACTGGCCGTGAATGCACACTCACGCTATGGGGTCAACAACAAAACAAAACATCCAGATAAGGAGCACAGACATCCCACTTCCATATTTTTTTCAGCTGGTTTCTGTGGGTATCGAGGAAAAGACACAAACACGTGGCATTCAGAAAGAAAGAGAGCAATGTTCCTGTGCCCTGAGAGAGTTGTGGGAAAAGAGTGGAAGCCCACCCTGCTCACAGATTAATGAACAGATTAATACGAGTTTGAGAAATAGCTGATGTTTCTTTCTTACAGAAAAGATAGATTTTTATTTGGATGAGGCCTTTGATCTCCTCTTTCTCTCAGACAAACTACCTTAAACATGTCAAGTTGGGTGGAAAGTTGCTCTCTCCATATATGGGCTGAAATATAAAAAGCCATTTTTGGAATTACTCCTGGCCCGGCAGCATATCATGCATTTAGAGCATTTAGCTAATCCAAAAGTGGGCTATTTGATGTTTGGTCAACCTGTGCCAAAAAGACAATATTGCCGCAAGAGTGTTTTACTCGATTACTGGTGGTTGGAGACAGGGAGGTCAATGGGGAAGGATGAAGGGAGGAGGAGGAAGGGTGGACCAGTCACTGATGGTCAGATCTGCAGACGTGCTTACCTCATCCTAATACTTTTAATATCAGTGGCCAAGTTACATAATTTAACAACGATTCTGAAAGGTCCTTACAGAGTTATTAGGGGAAAGGGGAGGAAGGATTCAGATGTCTTACTAGTGTGAAAGAGGAGTTTCAAGTGCAGAAACACTCAACAAGCAGAGACAACAGTTCTGGACTAAGTTTTCTCAAATAGTACAAAGGGGCTACAGGCAAATATGCCAGGAAAAGTGAGGTTGATAGAGCAGAGTGGAGACTTCAAGTGCAATGTATTTCCCATAATGTTATGTTTGTTGCTGGCAAGTCTGGAGATAATTCCTTCAAATATTGCTTGGTTGCTTGTGAAGTCTCATCTTGTCATAAGTAGACAGAACTGCAACTACAGAATAATATTTTCCCCATAATTGTAGCTGAGAGGATAAATGGAGAGGTAAAAATAATTGATTCCTTGAGTTGAAATTGTTTACCGTCAGAATGTACCGAGTTGAAAATATCACAAAGTGCGAAAAAAAAATTGTGAAAGTGACATTCTGTTTCACAAGAATCTGCCTGCTGAAACTTTTGCATCCATGTTGATTGACAGTCCTACACTAATGGTGGCCAGCGACACTAACAGAGGAGCCACATGGCACCAGGAGTCCGCTGGGTATTTTTGGCCTCTGTGTAAAAATCCCTTTGCGGTACAAAGAACACTGCACAGAGGAACTGCCTGGTTCCATTGTGTTGGATTTACAATAATATAACCTGCCAAACAGGAGATATGTTTGTATTATATTTGCACATTTAAAACTAAACCCAGTGCTTTGTGGCACTATACAACAAGAAGTGCATCAACACTGTAGCAAATAAAGTAGACAATGCACAGATCTTGTCAAATTCAATAAAATAACTCTGAATTATGACTTTTGTTCTCTAATACAAAGGAAAAGGTAAATGAACACCTGCTACAGTTCATTCACACTCAACTCCGGAGTAAACGACCTTATGTTGCAATATGAAGTCAATTAATAGAAGTTAGAATGGTTGCATGTCAAAAGTTTGTTCGACCACCTAATGGTGCCTCAGTTGCAATACTACAAATGCAGGAGTAACATCTTCCCTTATTTAAAAAACAAGAGCACTCATGTTTCCCCTGTCCCAAAGCTGCAAACCTAGAGGATGTCTTTGACAGAGCAAGCAAGCAGAGAGAGGGGAGTGATACCAGACACATGCCGTGGAAACCTGGGATGCTTTCCCCTCTCCTGGATGACTTGGTAAAAGAAATATATTTTTTCCAGCCCATCAAATGGAACATGTGGTAACTAAACCACATTCGGACCTGTTGGACACATGGCATGAGGTTAGAATAAATAAATATTCGAATAAATGCTTTTACTCTGTGTTTGATCGCCAGTGTTTTAATGAGAACGGTAACCAAGGCAACCTCAGGATGTTTTCCTTTTCCAAAGAAGTGTGAGGGACACAAATGCCATTTCTATCTATGCTCTTATCAGCACTGGACCGGAGGACACAGGCTGCCCTTCCTTGTCCCCACGACTTCAGCCTCTTGAAGGAATCTGGGGCCACCACGTACCATTGTGCTGTCCTACAGGAAGTGCGGTTCACTGCTCACTCCCAGCATTCACTGGGTTTCCTGTGTCAGGTTACCACGTCCTGTGTTTATTTTCTTTGCGTTTTGTCTGTATCCACCCAATAGGACTTTTCTAACATCCACCAAATAGTACGACAGAGAGGATGGCACTATCTCAGCTATTTGGAGGAGGCGCTGTGCAGCGAATGTATCTTCATCTCCTCAGGGATACACTTCGCACTCCCACCATGAAAGGATCTGCCTTGTCTTACTGTGACCTGTCTTTTGGCGCGGCTTTAAATTCCCAAGCCTCTATCAGGTCCGCGGAAAAGAGTTTTTCCCCACCTAAACCAAAAAGAACCTCAATCAATTTCAAATTAAGCAGTCCATTCAATGGACATTGTCTTTGACAGATAAGCTTGTTACACCTTGAGAAAGGGCTAAAGGAAAGACTTTAAAACAATCTCTTCAAAGTAATTATTGCTCTGCTCAGAGTTTTTTTTTTCTTTCTACTCCTCTAAAACAAACAGCTTTGGAAAACTTAGCAGGGTGTGATTGATAGAGAGCATGAATGATGTATAAAGTCTATTTTGCCCAAATCAATACTGAATTTCATTAGGACCCACCTCACACACACACACACACACACACACACACACACACACACACACACACACACACACACACACACACACAGACTGTCTTTACTGAGGACATTGAAGGCTTTTCACTGTTACAAGCCCTCCACTGTATTTCCATCGCTGAACATAGTAGCACATATGTGTCCGTGTGGCTGTTATCATTCCATATCAGAGTCTCTAAACAAGGTGCCCCAGTGTCTAATGCTGACTCCCGCACTCCAAGTTGCCTTGATGTGGTTAGGCTTTCCACGCGCTTCCACAAAGAGTTCACCTGCATGCTAAGCACTGACCTCTCAACCAAAGCAACGCAGCCCTTCTTCATTTACCCCTGTGAGATTCCCCCCGAGGATAGCTCACCTCTATTGTCCTTCCCTCCACTCCTCTGTATGCCTGCAGTGATGACCACACTGCTCCCGCATTCACATCCAACAACCGCCTGGGTGACTGCCGTCCACCTTGACAGGGGGAGGTGGAACCTGAAAAGAGTGGGTGGTTAAGATTTTGCACCATTTATGCTGAAGTCTCAGATGTACTTTCTGTGAGTCTCTCCCCTCCAGATGAGCAGAAAGTGTTAAATGCGGGAGAGACTAAACAAGCATGGTGGAGAAAAAAGTGGGGTCTGGAAATCATTTCCTACTCAGTGTTTATATACAGAGCCAGTGCTGGTCTTTAGATGGTGTTCAGACACAGCTCCGTGTTATGGGACCTCATACACCCTGGCCAGAAACACGGAATTGGTGACAGATGAGGACATGAGAAGAGATTCTGCTCTTTTTTCTATTTTACCCCATTCAAATAGTTTTTGGTTTTTTACAGAAAGTACATTTCTGTGCAATGGCTCATTTCCTCTCATCTTATCCTGGCAATACCGGATGGATAGAGGGATAGTCAATGCAAATCAGTGAGCTTAGCGAGAGAGAGGCGCACTCTGTGGCGCTTACTCTGAAATCTGTCCACACACAAGTTTATCCTAAAAAATAAATAACACAAGTACAAGCGTCATAAAAATATTTTTCAAAAGACAAAGAAAAATACATGCTTCAAGATCCCGCTCTGTAATCTCCTGCAATATCTGACACACGTGTGCGGCAGTGTAAATATTGCCATTTGGATGGATCCACTCAGCAAAGAATACCAAACAAATTTGGGAACAATCAGTGTGTGTGGAGCCTCACATGGTGACACTGCGCACAGCCCGCCGTGGATCTGTGAACAGACAGCGTCTGAGCATGCATCACACTTGGCGTTTTACGACAGAGGTCAATCACTGTGACCCCTGTAGGCTTGTATTTCATGGCAGCACTTGGTCAGTGGACCGTGAGGTGCTGGTGGATGGGGGGGGTGTCTGGATGTTACCGCTCAGGATCTCATCTCCACAAGTCCCAGGGGACACCAAGCCTCAGCTTGTAATGAGAGGCTTTAACTTATTTTACTTCATACGTTCATGTCTGACTCACTGAATTAGTGTGTGCCTGTGTGTGTGTTTGGAGGAAGGGGGCGGCAGGACCAGTGGGGGTTTGCAGGGCCAGCCAGGTTCCACACTGTTGATAAATAATGAACCTATACGTGGCACTTGCCATGATGCCACTTGAAAGAAAATTACGTTTTGTCGGTGCCATAAATTCTCACTGGTGACAGACCGGTGCGACCATTTGCTTGAGATCACAGAGAAGGATGCAGCCTTTAGTTTTGGCAATGGGAATCTCATGCTCCGTAATTCAGCGCTCTCTGAGCAGTTTTGTTCTTTGCAATAACATCTTGATCCAGGCAAAGCACTCAAATGATATCATTAATTATGTTTATTTACCCAACAAATTTTTGGTCTTATGGCCCAGTGTTCCTGTCAGCAGAGGTTTTCACACATGCAACTGATCAGGTAAAAATAGCCTCACTGAATTCAATGCTTCTCAAGGGAGAATACAGACATAGAGGGCAAAAATGCTGTAGGAGTCAGTAGAGAGCAGACAAATGTACCAGTGGAAGAAAGTGCCATAGCCAGAGCAGAACACAGTGCTCCCAATTTTCCCATAATGCTCATTTAATTCTGCCTGAGAGCAAAGACTTGCGCCAAACTCCCTGACTCCAGTTGTTATAAAGTAGACATGCACACTGGCGTGAGTTCACGCACGTCTCCTCTCAGATCAGCTGCTCCACTTGTACTTTGTGTGTCCCCTTGCCGTCCACACACACATCTAACCCCACCTCCTCGTTTTCTGGGAGTTGCATTCCACGCATAAAATATGCAACCCAAAAGCCTCCGGGCCCCCTTAGAAATCAAGAGGACAGTTACCATGGTAACCCCGAATAACAGCAGCACACAACATCCCGCTGATGGACAGCGCGCTCCAGGAGGCCGTTGCACAGGTGCTATTTTCTTTCAAAACATAAAGAAAGAGGGAGAAATCAGAAAGCGCTTGTGTTTTTGAATGTACACATAATTATCTTACAAAATGCTCATTTGTTCTCAGGTGCCCGTGTGTCTTGAGATCAGATGTCTAGTGTCCAGTGAACATTAGTGCATTGTCAGGAAAAGAAATTCCTATTTTCCTTATCACTGCCTTCAGACATTCAGACTGTTTATGCTCGACAATAGTTCATAAAGTTGTACTGGGTCAAGTCAATTCCCTCTGCGTACTCACATAAATTCTTGAAAATGCTCGCAAATCTGTTTGACGTGTTAAAGTGGTCAAATCTGATTTGCCTGGGAATGCAACACATACATGCAGTTATTAGTCGGCTATCATCCAAAGGAAACAATAGCAGCATCACTGCGATATCTCCAGATTTACAGGTAGAAACATCCACTGGCAGACAGTGAGGGAAAATGTAGCGAGTGTCTCTGATGTGATAATAAAAGGAGATAAAAGCGCCAAAAGAAACATGTGAGAGATAAAGGGATGCAGAGGGGGAGTGGGAGTTGTGCTTGAGGATGTGTTAGTGGCACGGAGCGTGGGTCCAGTTCCCACAAAACACTTGATCGGCCTAATTAAAAGAACCTTGGCATGATGCATTCTGAACAGTGGGGACTCAGGCCACGTGCCAAGTCTGCACTTACCTCCGCACTCCCACACACATCCAGGCGCTGCCATCAGCCGCAACAACAAGAGGAATAAAAGAGAGAAAGCAAATTCTGGGCAAATTCTCAAGACGTTCTGCTTTGTGATCCAGCACAAACAAAGCAGGAAACTGTATTTGAGGCACAGCAGAGGCTTGCAGTCAAAGATGTATCTGCTGTCACTGACCGCTGCTCTCCTGTTTGTCCTCTCAGGCTGAAAAGCGCGTTCTCTCGTCCTCTCGACAGAGGATCTGAGTGCTAAAGTGAGTCATCTTTGGCAACTCCTGGAAAGAAAACCAGTCTTTTGGAGCACTACTGTACATATGAATCAAACTTATGTATGTGGAGGGACTGCCAGGTCTTAATGCGTTGCACATTGCTGGAGCATGCAAACACATATGTACTGTATCCTAGCACACACACTCACACACACACAGACACTGCTCACACTCGTGCAAACAGCTATGCATGTTTGTTTAAGCATTTTTTTTCCTCATTTCTCCAAAATAGACACACCAATGTTGCTACAACAGTGCGACACAATCTACAAAACAACCTAGCTCAGAAGAGGAGTATCGGCTTACACAGGGGGAAAAAAATCTATATTTTTACTGGGTAAGAGACTGGAATATATTATAGACTATTCTGGACATCAGCTTTTTCCCCCTCAATTCAAAGGGAGAATCTTGGCTTTTTTATTGTAACTGATAGAAAAAAAATCACATTTCCCTTCCAAGATGAAAAAAGAAAAATCAAACACAATGCACTGAAGGGTTTTATTGTAGCAAGCTATTGCAGGCTGTATGGTTTTTGTCCCCACTGCTGAAACCATGCATGGTACATGTGTGTATTAACGGACAGAATATTGTTTTAAAGGCCACTGCAGCATTGAATTTTCCATCTGGTATCTCAGATGTATGACCTCCACTCACTGCACCCTTTACCTGTGCTATGCAATCCGGCCACATCACTGTAATGTAACCGGTACAACAACAACAATGTGATAGTCAACCTGCAACCTACAGCACCACCTGTCCATTTACAGCGCCGTACCTCTAGCATGCTACAGGGAGCAGACAGCAAAGGACAAGCAGGTAATGGGATTGCCACACCCTGTTTGGGTTCAGAGCCGTGGGAGCTCTCAGCTGTAGGACAGCATGCACGGATGTGTCAGGGGAGCATCACCCGGATGCTGCAATCGCTCAAGCTGCACAAGCTCATTGTTCGCCGCTGTCTCAATCTGTGAAGGGAAGGCAAAAAGACAGGATCATGTTAAAACTATACCCACCACCTCCAAAGCCATGTTTGTGCATGCTTCCATGTGTGCATAAATGTGCATTATGTTATTGGAGCATCATGACATGTTGGCCTTCTTGCTTGTTTCAACCCAAAATCTGCACCTTTGAGCTTTCTCAATCAGCTCTCTAATTCTTCACAGTAACTATTACTCCCCTTTCTCCCCTTCGTCTTATCTATCTATAGAACACAGGTTGATGCTGTTAAGTTTTCCGTTTCCCGCAGAGCTAAAGACCCTCAAGATCTAACTTTCATTCTTAAGTTACGAGCCTGTAATTCTTTTTGTTGTTGAGGCCATAATGAACATCATAAGATGTTTTTTTTATTTGTGAACTGTATCAGAAAGTGAATGCTGTGCGTGTGCTCTGGGTGGGTTTTTCCTTCTCAAATATGCGTCATTCTCTCCATTATACCTCACCTTCCACATGGTGATAAATCCAACACCTTCACGCTGCATCCAGCATTGCGCTGCCCTCCCTCCCACCTCAACCAAAAAAAGGAAACTTTTCCATCTTCCAAATCCCTTCATCCATGGCCCACAGGTTATCTCCCCCTACTCTGGACATAATCCTGGCCCCCTTGGCAAAGAAAGAGAGAGTGAGAGAAGGAGGGAAGAGAAAAGACCATGTAGAGACCACAACGGAGAGACACACAGAGCTTGATGGAAAGATTCTAGTGAAAGAGAGAGAAAGAAGCATAAGGAGGAATCAGAGAGAGAGGTAAAGGTACAGAGAGAAAACAAGAAGTATGGAGACAAAAAGAAATGCTGTTAAGTCAGTGGAGCAACAAGAAAACGTAAACACGTTCCTCTCTCCAACAGCCTTTAGCGGAGGGGGGCTGGGGGGGGAACAGACCTGTCAACGATTGTTAACACATGTGTCCAGGCTTCCTCTAGGCCGTTTACTTGGAGACTGAAGGAGGCTCAGCACCAAAGATTTATGGCTCCCGGGGAAGAAAAGGAAGTGTGTTATTGATAAGTTGCAAAGAGAAGGTGAGGGCGCCCACTGCAGTAATTAGAGGATGAACTTGCAGCCCATTGATTGAATGAAGTCCTGGACAGACACCAGGGGCACCTCATACAGTACCACAGGCAAAGTTGGGCCTCAAGGTGGACAGGCCACCCCGCATGGGTTGAAGCTGGCGCGTCTTCACAACAAAAGACAGTGTGATGCGTCCCAGTGTCAGCTTTGATTACCAAATGAGCATCTGCAGCTGGTATTGCATCAGAACTCAGGAAAACAGGAATCAGCAGTGAGCAGCCGGCCCCAGATCTGTCTCTGAGCATGCTTTAGCGTCCGTGTGTGTCTGTGCAAGCGCAGCGTGTCAGTGTGTGCATGTGGGTGGAGGTGGAGGTGGGGGGGTGGGGGATTGGGGTGCGCTTCTGTTAAAGCCTAGTATTATCCCAGCATTCACCAGTGTTTCCAGTGACCACAGGCTTGGAGGCCAGCCCAGTCCTTCTAGACACTGCTTAGCAATGGGACCCACCATTGTTTGATTTGGCTGCATATTCCAGTGTTTTCAGCATTGCCTAAAAGAGGAGGGGTCAGTGGAAGCACTGAAGAAGTCTGGGCTGAAAGGAGGAGGAGAAGTGAGGCTGCAGTCGGCCTTCTTCCCATTCCCCAGCTTTCCTAGAACTTAGGAAAAAACAACAGATGCAGGGGCTGAGTTCAAGTTCTGTTTCTTTCATTCCCTCTCTCCATTCGGCACCAGCAGTTCTCAGCTTGTTTCAATCGGCTGTTGCGCCGCTTTTTCTCCACCAAATGACTAAGATGGTGATATGTATCTTTAATCAAGGCTAAGTATGTTAAATACATTCCAGGCAGTCATTCAGTCGTGCTGTTTTGCAAAGTCCACACATGTTTGACTCGTGCTTGCGTGAGTGTCATTCCTGCCTCAATGTTTGCAATGTGTGCTTGAAGCCATGTGCAGGTGACACTCGTTTGACCCAGCAAATTAAAGCATTAGCAATACTCATTTCTGAATAATTTCTCTTTAGTTTCCGCAACAACTGCATTGATGACACTGTCAAATCAACACCCGCGTCACACGACAGATTTCTTATGGCCCAGATTACTGCACCCCCTCTTCATTGTATGAAGGCAAATTGTCCTGGTGTCAGGAGAGTGTTCAGTTTGAGCAGTGCGTCATAACTAACACAGAGGAACTTCCAGGATCCAAACCCACCTGCATCCCTTTGTTCCCCAAAGTCAACATTTTAACAGCGCAGAGCTCCTGTGCATAGCCAGGAGCTGGTCTGGAAATCTGAATCCCTCCATCTCATTAATAGTAGATGCCCTCTATCCAGGGCTGGAGATGCCTGAATAATCCTCTCCTGGGTTTTTGTCATTCAAATATATTCTACGCAGTCAGACACCTGTTCTGCAACTTGGGTCTCCCTGCTTTCACCGTGTGCTTCCCTCTTGCAGCGCCACAGGGACTCTTCTCTCTGTAGGACCCACACACAAGGGAAACTTTCTGAGGGCACCTAAACACACCTACATGTCTGCACACTGTTTCTTCCTGCATCACAACCTGGAATCAACCAGCCCTGGGTGCCGCAGAACGCAACCAATGACTCCACTCTGACTATAAAATAGATTTCACTAACAGCCCTAACTAGAGTGTGCTCCTCTTCCTCTCACTAAACACACCAACCCCCCACTCTCTGCAACTCCCTCTCGCATCCGTCGTACCCTCCTCTTCTGCCCAGGTGAGTGTTGTTCAAGCCGCAGCAGCGGTGGAATTACACAGGCAAGACGAAGAAAGCGCACAATTATCTTCAATATCTGTCAGACACATGACAGCAACACCCCCCCACCCCCTTTTCCACCAAACCAACACACACACACACACACACACACACACACACACACACACACACACACACACACACACACACACACAGAAGCTCACAAGCCAAAGGAAAGTACAAAGAATGGGGGTGTGCTGCTCTTTTGATTGTTCAGAGGCATAGAAATTCTGTCTCTCTCTCTCTCTCTCTCTCTCTCTCTCTCCCACTCTGTTTCTCCCTTTTTCTCTCTCTCTCTCTCCTACCCCCTCTTTCTCAATGCCTTTTTCTGCTCATTACCCACCACATTTGCATGCCGGCTGCCAAAGAGCAGGCAACGATGGGGAGGGAAATAAAATAAAAGGATTAGAACAATGGTAATCACTGGTGCAGCATGCATGTGTGTGTGTGTGTGTGTGTGTGTGTGTGTGTGTGTGTGTGTGTGTGTGTGTGTGTGTGTGTGTGTCTGTGTCTGTGTGTGTGTGTGTGTGTGTGTGTGTGTCTGTGTCTGTGTCTGTGTATGGGTGTGTTTGTGTACACATAGATGCATGCAAGTGTGACAGCAAGTGAAGCACAGGAAAAAGCATCCAATATGAATTCATCTTAGATGGTGTTTTAAGAGCAGTAGAGAGAGAGTCATGAAAAGAGGCAGGTGTAATTAAAATCTGAGGTCAGCCTCTATTTTTGTGTCAAAACAACTCTTACAGTTTTTTAACAAAAAAAAATTAGGGTAGGTGGATCCGCCGCTTCAGTCTGAAAAATGAAAAAACAAAGTGGAAACACGTGAATGATTAACATGTGTTTCTAACCTTTCAATTTATGTGGAAAAAGCTAGAAAAAAGTTTCACTTTCAAAAAAGCATAATTAGTAAAGAACTGTTTCTGAGCCTTCCAGCTCAGTACTAAGAAAGTACTGAGTTATGGTATATCCTTGGGCTCTTTACCTTCGAACCAGTGCCCTCTGGGCAGACAGGATCCCTAACTGACAAGAGCTCATACATGCAGACAAGACCTAATGGAGCTGGACCGTATCAGCAGGGCTGGAGGTAGTGGTGGGGGTACGGACCGGCCATATTGCAGCCCTAGGTAAGACCTGCAGGTAAGATTCTTTCAGCTCAGGGAAGGTCAGTGAAGGACCCCCGTGCGCCATGGAATGGATTATGTCTCCTTCCCTCTCAGGGCACTGATAACCACATCAGCTTCAAGGACCCCCTCAGGGCCGGCACAGGTTAGCCTGGCTATCTCTGTCTCACTTACAGTCATGAATCCTTGATGCATTAACTGCACTTCAGATGCATGTGAAAGCTGTTGGGCCCGAGCTGCAGTGAACAGATGGGGATAAAGGATGGAATGTGTTAGCGTGGAGGAAGTGGAAGCAGGAGACCAATCAGTAGAAGCACAACAAAGCTAGGCAATGCTAACCTTTGAAGGACTAGCAGTCTGAAAGAGGAGGGTGAGTGGGGATCTGTGATAATAGCGCACACTTGATCACGCCATTACCTCGAATTAGAGATAATTAGCCTCGGTAAACTGGGCACGAAACACGCCTATGATGTTGGGCCCAGAAGGCATGCTGTGGTACCTTTTACAGCCCGGTGGCTGATTTTGGGCACACACAACTGCTGCTCACAGCACGGCGAGGAAGCGATAAAGAGAGTGGGCCCGGCTGGCTGGTAGCAAACTGGGAGTAATTATCAAAGAGAGCTTATAATCAAACATCCGAATCGCAAACACGGACTATAAAACCCCTTTGGCTTACATCCAGGAGTCGTTTTATCCAATTAGGTAAATGGCTGTAATGCGGGGGATTGAGGTGGAGGTTAGGGGAGGGGGCTGAGGCAATAAACGAATGGAGCTCCACAATCATACATTGCAGGGGATATTTGTCAATATTTTTCTCTTTCAGTTATTATCCCATTGTCTTTGCTTAAAACAGCTCCATAATCAGACAACTGAAAACCTGTTTGTTGCATGAAAAATTTGAGTCTGGCTCCCGCGCTGGAGCACAGCAACAATAGCTTTCAGCTTTTACGCTGCAATCAGCATCCTCAATATCTGCACAAAATCCAGCAGGGGACAAAATAGGTAAATCAAAGCTATTGCTTCTTGTAAAGGAATGGTTTGGTTTTGAACCTGCTGAAGCAGTGGCCTATTCCATGATCTGCAGTCCAACACAGTCTCTTCAGGAGCCGAATATATGTACAAATCACCAGCACAACGAGGCAAGCTGAGTAATGGGAGATAAACCAGTGACTTGAGCTGTGATTATGAAAAGTCCTGGTGGTTTTGATGTACCACAACCCTTGTCGTTCCCTTTAAAGATCAGTATTTAAACACTGAATGCGACAGCTCTCACTTTAAAGAGCTCTTGCCTCACTCACCTCTCTCTGTGTGAGTTAACTGCAAGCAGGATTGTTCAGTGGTGATGAAATCCAGATACAACCCAGTGTGTGTTTGTGTGTGTGTGTGTGTGGGAGAGAGTGTGTGTGTGTGTGTGTGTGTGTGTGTGTGTGTGTGTGTGTGTGTGTGTGTGTGTGTGTGTGTGTGTGTCTGCGTGTGTGCATGCACAACAACTCCCTGCCTCCACCACATCAGAGAGGAATGTACCAGGCCGGGGAAAGAGACGAAAAAGATGCTAAACTTATGGCCTTCAGAGCTCCTAAAACCTGAAAGTCACATTCCTCATCATCTTGCCAAATCAGAGGTGGCTGAGCAGTCTGGGGTTCCCTCTCTGAGAGTGACAGGCGCCACACTGAGGGCTGTTGCCATGCACTTGTTAACCTTGCTCCTCTTCCCCCCTGTCATTCAAGGCCTGGATAACACTACAGCAATACTATGTTAAGAGCTATGCAAATAGCAATTTCAGTCACTGCAAGCAACAGTGGGATATTTATGGAGAAGTCACACAGAAAACTCTGTACTGTTTACTGGTTGATACTGTGACATAGAGCAATTGTGGTTGAGACTCATTTTAACAGAATAACAATAAAAACTTGAACATATCCCTAATGGTGAGAGTAAATGATCAGTTCACTCTTGAGTTTTAAGTAAGAACAAACCTCAATGAAGAAGAAACACATCACAAACTGTCTTATCAAACACTGCATGTGGTTATGAGTACAATTACCTCAAAGCATGTTAGTGGCCGGTTTCTATTACGTATCACTTAGACCTTCGATCACACATGAAAGAAACAACATGTGACTAACCCCAGGGATAAAAACAGGCTGAGAAGCCGTCTGGAAAACACAGGTGAGCAGTAACAAGAGAGCTCCCGCAGGTGCGTCTGTTATTGTCTCCATGCATTTTTTAACCGTGCGTAAAGGCGTCACGCATGTGTGTGAGTGTGTGTATCTTCACATGCTTGTGTGTGAGAAATGTGCGCTTTTGTCCGGACGGGCAGCAGACACCTTCTCCTCCAGATGCAAACACCTACGCCCCGCTCAGCCACTGACTCCTCCACTAATAAACTCCAATATTAGTTACAGCCTCTAAACTGAGGAATGTGGCGGTTTAACTCTTTCTTGTCCATACAGGCTGCGCTGGGCTCCCCTCCCAGCCCAGGGCCCGCCCGCAGACTCACTCAGGCATGAGATGCTGGCTGTGCGTGCATGTATGGGGCATGTCCTACATGAGCAGACACATACAGGGCCAGAAGAGAGAGGTGGCCTCTATCCCCGCAGGGCCTTGCGAGGAAAACACAAGAGCAACAGGGATGGTGTTTCCTGTAAACACCTTAGTGTTACTGTGCAGGTGTTGTGGAGGAGGCAGAGCAGCACAGGGCTGAGTGTGTGCGTGTTTGTGCGTGTGTGTGTGGCTTCATTTCAAGGGAAGAAATGCTTCATGCTTTGTCCTGACAACAGAGAGAAACAATCAACAGGAAGCTACAGCAACACTTTGTCAAATATCATGAAACTCACAGCTCTATTGCACACTTTTCAGTGGACACAACCAAGCTCCTCTGGTCTCACATTCAGTAGATTGTGGTCATCCAGTCACGTCATCTTTCTCTACCCTACATCAAGCTACATCATGATGAAGTGAAGAGATCCCAGTGGTGACTGATGAGATTTGCTGCAAACCCTCAGGATATTCAATCATTAAAGGAGTCCAGATCCCACCATGGATGTCTTCACTGGTGGTGACTCTGGCATAACTGTGGGTACAGAATACACACTGGGGAAAAAAATGCATGTGTCATATGTTCCTGATGGGATGTTTTTAAGCTTTGATTTTGGTTTACTGCTGGCTCCCATCCCCCTGGTGGAGCCACGCAAGAACCACAAAATCCGATTTAGGTTTAAAAGGGAGGAAACCTTGGTGGAGGAGCCAATGTTGGCTGTGACCCATCTGAGACACCTGCACATCAAGGAATACACAGACCAAAACACTGTCTGTAACTCCCATAATGTCATCAAAGAAACCGCTATTCTGTAAGTCATCACTGAGCCACCTTTTTTGGGGGGATAAAAGAGAATGTTTTGTATTTCAGAAGAATGTTTGGGAGTTAGCATGAGCATATGTGCAAGATGTCAGAGGAGCAGCAGCTTACGGCAGTTTTGCACTGGCTTTACAACTCAGTCATTATTCTTAATTATGTGTTTGCTTACACAAAGGAGACAATTACATGCATGCTTATATATCTACATATGCAAGTGTGCATGTGTGTGTACACATGCGAAAGAAATCACCAGACCAGAACGCAGAACTTTTGTCTGCCTCACTGTGTGTGTGTGTGTGTGTGTGTGTGTGTGTGTGTGTGTGTGTGTGTGTGTGAGTGAGTGTGTGTGTGTGTGTGTGTGTGTGTGTGTAAGACACCCCCAAACAGGGAGACTAGCCTCCTTAATGAGTCATTAATCCGCAGACGAGCCACGCAGGCAACAGATGCAGCCGCAGGCAACTTCTGTGAGAACTGCACAGGTGGGAGGGTGAAGCTGGGCCTCGGAGGTTGGAGTTGGGGTGGGTGGGGGGTGGGGAGAGGGGAGATATGGAAAATTTAGGAACATATGAGGGAAATGTAAGGATTAGAGATTAGATGTGAGTATCAGTTGTGTGTGTAAGAAACAGTCAACATTATCTATAGCTGCACATACAGCAGGGACGCTGTGGGGAATTTAATCTGCAAAAGGTCAAACTGAAATTGCGTATCTTTTTCTCTCCTGCTTGTATCATGCACATGTTTACACGCATGCCGCTGTCTTTCTCAGAAGCATGCAAGCATATCACTGCAGATTTGTAACAGCTTGAAACAAGTCCAAGGTGTGTGTGTTTGTGTGTGCGGTATACACACATACAGACAAAAATGTATTTACACAGTCACAATCTCTTTGCATATGGAGACAAATACCAGATCCAATAAGTATAAATTATGATTTTCAGGTAAGAACCTCGGGTGGGTCAGGGTGGGTTAGACGTGTGGTGGTCATTATCATGGATGTGATTTGTCTCTAAGAAATTAATGAAAGTCTATGTAAACTGATTTAAACAGTACTTGGTGTGTGTGAGTGAAACTACGTTTCTGGCTGACATTCTCCAAATTTACCAACTCCACCCTCGGGACAGGCAGAGGAAGGACGCCCGAGGCCTTTTTTGCAGCAGAAACAGTCACGCCATGATTCAGCTCTCACTCCCTCGGAGGCATCAGCCAATCTGTGGGCTGGTGGCAGTGTGAATCAGGACTGTTGCAACTCCCACTCCCACACATTGAGACTGAAAATGTGTCTTTTGGATTACATGTAAGTGTGATTATCGAGACTTAAGCTCTGACGGAGAGTTTATCTCGCGTGCCCCCAATGTGACAATACAAACACATTTCTGAGAAACCGAACACTTGTAAACAAACAGTGACAAGATGGAGCAACTAACGGACAGTGGACTGCGACATTCTTCTCAAACTGCCAATTTTATCCTCTCTCTTTTACATTGGTGATGTTCATGATTTTCAAGACTCCAACAGGAAAAAACGGCAACAACCTTAAGGTTTTCTCTTCTGTAACTGAGCACATGGAGAAATAATGCCCCTGCAGACATCAATACAGTTTTGTTAGTGTACAATTTGACGGAGAATTGCTTTAATTTAGCTAAACAGTCACATTTAGCCTATAAGAGCCGGGTCATGCTCTGAGGAGCGCAGTGTGCATCTACGTGCTGTTAGTGGGGCTATTTAGGTGTCAGGTGGATTGAATGTGTCCTTTGGAGCGGGCTGGTGGTGTTAAACTGCAGGGCTGCAGCAGGGCAAGCTGCAAGAGCATGACTGATCTATTGAGGGGAGCATCAGTGTGAATGCATCCGCGGCTCCAATCAATACCACCTTATTTGTTTGTGTGCACGCAAGTGTAAAATTGTGTGTTGTGTCTCGCTCTGTCTTTCTTTCAAGTTGTGTAAGTTAGGGCCTTGCATTTAGGGAGCGATGGCGGAGGGGTTGAGAGCAGCCATGGGTGGAATGGAGAGATAGTTGGCATTTCAATCCCACTGAGAGGCAAGCGAGGAGAGTATTCATAGAGCGATCTCAGCCTCATTCACAAATACAAAAGCCACTTGCTCTTTCCTAGGTGACAAAGAGGCCAGCTCATTCTTTCACATTTACCTGCTTAGCATTGGGATCATACTCCTGTGGTTTTGTTCTTCTGCTGCTATTGAGTGGCCTCTCCTGTGGCTCTTGAAGACTGAGGTGCTGAATAAGGATGAGCAGTCAGGGAGCTGTAGCTGCCAGGGAACCTGCAGGTTTACACATAAGAAGACTGAAACCCAATGCATCCAAGCACATACACAACTGCATTGCAGTGACTAAAAAATCACTGGACAGTACTAGAATGTGGACCATCAAGTTCTAGTCATACTTTGGGCAACAAAAACACATTGCGCATCTTAAATAATTGACTTTTTCTGTATCAGGTTCACAATTACAAAAATAACTCCTTAAAATGTACAAAACATCATCAGTTGCAGCAGTAGAGCTGTAATGGTAGTAGTCTGACCATCACACATTCGACTGATTATAGCTTGACACGCTCCAGTGATCATAATTGTTATCTGTGAGTGATACCAACACTCATGATTGCTATTTGTGATTCTAACGTACTTGGCTACATTCACTACAACAATAAACATGGAAGTTCCGGATGACGAAGTGTGCAGGGTGAATAAACACACAAAAAAAGTAGGATTTTAAGATCTTAACTCTTTTCTGATAACTAGTGATTTGCACTGGAACTGTATCAGTTGCGTACATTTAATATACATTCAGTTATTTGCCAACACTGGTTTTAATAACCCACTTTCAATAGCAGCAAACACAGTGATTTTCTACCAAAGGGTGGGGGTAGGTGGGGGGGTGGGGGGGTGGGGGGCGGGAGAGGTTTGAGGAACCATTGCTACAGGATGGGTCCCATCTCATATCACTGCATCAAGTGGCCATGAGTGGCCAGAGACCAGCTTAACTAAAGGTTTTTCTTCGGGCCACTGCCCAGCCATAAATTGGATTAGCACAAACACACTATACTTTGTGAAATTGATTTTTTGCCATATTACATTATTTTCTCTCATTTACTGTAACACCAACCCAGGGCTTCAATTAAGTCCTCCCAGATGAAGTGAATTTCAAGGACTTGAATGAATTCGTTGCTTTTGCCCGAGGCCCGTGTCTAACAGAGACTCATTCCTTGTAAAGCAGCATGAATTCACATGTTCAGATGAGGCAATTCTAAACAATGGTCTTTTCAAGGTTCCACTACTTTTTCTTGAGGCACTGTTTCCCAAGGCAAACCTAATTATTGATCACAGAAATATGATTTGTTACATTAATTTTATTATTGCTGTGCAGAGTTGCATGCAAAGATAATTGTATGGAAGATGAGAATATGGATCAGAGACACTGTGAATAGTTAATGTTACACGGAAGCTCAACTGTTCTCAAACCAATAACTTCTTATACTGTATGTATAGTTGATTCAGCTTCTGCCTCATCAAAGGTTTTAAATAAGCCCAGCTTCATTCATTAAACACTGTCCAAGAATCACCTAGTGCCATTGGCTTGGACCTTGATGTTCACATTAATGGTGTACAAGTGTGAATTTCCTTTATGGAAATATATAGATGAACTATAACTATTCAACACCACTTTCTATTTTCATGGAGAGGAGAGTTGAAAACTGTCAGCAACTGCAAGAATAAAAACAAATTTGTGCAGCGTGTCTGAAATAAAAAAAAAAGTCAATGTTCATGTGCTTCTCACACATAAACACATACTCGTAGCAAGAGGGTCGCTATTCCAGAGGAAGTGCTACCTTGATGACAGCCCCGTGATGAGAGAGGCTCAGCGGCGTGGAGCACATGACAGTCAACGGGAGCGTCCTGTCACTCACTCAGTGTTATGCTGGGATGCCAGGCCTGGGAGATGGCAGTTGTTGAACCCTGGAAAATCATCCTGAAACCTGAGCCAGACCCCCAGGAGAGCAGCCCTCAGAAAAAAAAACAGGTGCCCTGCACATGACGCGCCTGACGTTGGGTTTTGGTGGCAATCAACCCCCATCCTCATCACCATGCAATGTCGGCTGGCTCCTGAGCTGATACCCTCTCAGGAATGAGATGTTGGGACACGGTGTTCTCGTGAAATAACATCATCTTATCAACTCCATGAACCCCTGGCGCCACAGTCAGCCACACTAGCCTCCCACCTCTGAGGCTATTTCAGCTCTTCTTTATTTTTCTTTTATAAATATTCTACTTTAAATGCTTATGCACAATATGAAAACCATAGATAAAAATAAAAGGAACACCCAATATCATTATATAAAACAACTTTCAAAACAAACACTACGAGTTTGTTCAGAGCTGCCAGGTTTCCTCTGTACCAGAGAAAATAACAGTCGCCATTAAAGTAAAAAAACAACTTACTTAATACAATTAAATAATCACTAAGAATAATAAGAAAAGGAAGAGAAATGTTGGGTAATATCAGTATACCAGATACAGCCAGATTCACAGAGAGAGATGCCACATAAATTTAATCCAGCAATCAGGTCTCAAGCAATGTCCAAAAAGCATTTCACATTTCCTGAGAATGGCTCTGTGAGCAAATCCATTCCTTCTTGGCGCCAGAAAGCATTTCTTTATGCCACCTCCTTGGAACATGGAGGTGATGGAGACTTCTAGTTTAGCTGCAACCATGTCTCTTCTTAGAGCCTGATTTTTTTCATGGGAGAGAGAGGTCCTTGTCTCCTCACAGTACCAAATGTTGCCAAGTTCTATACTATGCGAATATTAAACATCAAAAAGTGCTCAATGTGGGTCAAAGCCAGTGCAGATGTGATAATGATAACACTCATATTTCTTAAGACAAACTACAAGCAGGCAGAAACAAGAGGTGGAAAATGATCGGCCCACTGGGAGAAGGTAGTCAGCAATGTGCTTTCAGCCGCTCTGCTGTTTTCAGTTCTCTGATAGAGCCAAGGGGTCAAGGGTCAGGGCTGGGCACACACACAGGAGATCTCCCTGACCCACGCACACATGGCCTCTCACCTCATCCACGTCACGGTAATGCAAACAGCACACAACCTTACTGAAACATTTAGTGGCTATGAGAGAACTATTTCTGAGAATGATGAGGAGCATCTATTATTGGGGTGGTGCTTTGACCTTGCACCTGTTCACTGTGGCATTAATGGAATGGGGGGTAGCTGTTCATGTGAGCACCCGGCTATGCAACACTGCGCTTTCCCCTTTTATGCCCTCACACATATCACACCCATGCATCTTGGCATTGTATTTTTGTGCGCACTCATGTGATACAGTATGTTTTACGTGCATCCGCCTCCATGCTTATGCATGCTCGGTCTTGTGACCGATATGTGTGTGTGTGTGTTTGTGTGTGTGGTGAGCTGCTGCATGTGTGTGGTGCTCCCCCATCGGTAAAGTTTCACCCCCCCGCCGGGACAATGCAATCAGACGTCACCACAGGAACCTGATATAATGATCGCTGTGGAGTGTGCTAATTAACACTGAATAGAGCTCATAAGCACCGTCCCTTTGCCAACAAATCAACCGATAGCGTGCAGTTGTTCATCAATGAACTGAGCAGAGCCGGGGTCACACACACACACACACACATACACACACACACACACACACACAAAATCTAGCTCCATCCAGGGGAAAGTATGCTCACACCTACAGACACATGTGCAGCACTGAGAATACAGCACATGCTACTTTATTATGGGTATAAACAGCATGACAAGGTACAAGACTTTGAGGGAATCGTGTCCTTATTCAAGTGCCCTTAAGCTCTTTTCGCTCCCCGCCGCAGCAAACAGTATCATTATTTATATCACTGCTGCCTATGAGGGAGTGTACACACGGCGAGAAGGCAGAAAGCTGGCTGTTAGCAGCACACAAACTCAAACACACACTCATACACAACCGCTGGTCTCCTTTGAGATGTCAGCGATCTGCTCACGGTTTGGTGGAGCCATTGTTAGGAAGGGCTCATATTCTTTAACGGGGGGCCTTTTGTTGTTGTAAACAGCATGAATTTTTAATCCAGCCCAAGATTCTGGGCTGGTAATGAATGTGTCTCGGCAGCCAGCCTCTCTGGGGAGGGAGGCCCCTGGCTCCTGTTGCTAAGTTTCAGCAATGCCTGAGTTCTGGAGGAATCAGCCTGTTACGCCCCACCAATCTAGCACACACACACACACACACATACACTCACATGTACATAGACAGTACCTTAGGCGCACAATAGCAGACGTGCAAATTTACACAGCCTTTAACATTACACACAAAGAGAGTAAATGAAACGGGTGTAAAAGAGAAGTACTGATACATATTTAGATGCACAGGACACACACACACAGGAACAGAGGTATAGATGGTATGGTATAAATATACACACTCGATCACACTCAGACACGCAGGCATCCACAGGAACGCAGTGACATTTTTCAATTAACTCGTCCCCTTTCTATTAAGTCTCTTCCTCTCGCAAGTTGATTCGAAGAGTGGTTCCATGTTTTCCTTTTTCCAGCTTGCGTTTTTTTCTCCTACGAGGATCTATATATTCGATTCTGCAGCCAGAAGCTGTCACTCATTTTATTAGTCTGAAGCTTACTCGTTCAATAGTGTCAATTCCAGGCGTTGGACATTGACCTGAAGGAGTTCTTCCTCAACGCCTGGCCTAAATCAACTACTTTCCCCACGGAAATTTTCCTCCAACAAAGCACAGACAGCCACCGCTGACGGTAAAATGTCCTCAAACTCTGGCTTGCACGTAATGACTGTGTTTGAGCTTTGACGAAAAATGCTCACAGTAAAAAGCTGAAGCGTAACAATGCAGTCACGTATTAATGCCTTCCTCTGTTCCTTACACATTAACCCGTTCTTATCACAGATTGAAGAGAGGAGAGAGGAACAGTAGCTCTGAGTCTGGAAATAGATCTGGTCCCGTTGTGAGCCTTTGCAATCATTGAGAAAGGCTTCAATAAAACGAGGCGATGTATACCATATGTCAAAGGGTTAAATCAAAGTGTTGCTTTTTTAAGTAAAAAAGCAGTAGAATTCTCCCGTCCTCCTCCTTCCTTCTGTCTTCCCCTCCCGAAGCGATTAAATTGCTGATTGATTTTTGTATCTCAGCTCGATTCCTCGCCCCTCGCTCTCCGTCTCTTGCCATTGATCCTCACAAGGCTGCTGACTCCAAAGTCAGAGGACCCATCCTCTCTGGCCTCCGGAAATGAACTTGTTAGATGGGCTGTGCGATTTATTGCTCATGAGGCTGGGGTGTCTCTGTGTGAATGTGTGAGTGTCTATAGGGGTTTTGTGTGTGTGTGTGTGTGTGTGTGTGTGTGTGTGTGTGAGAGAGAGAGAGAGAGAGCCAATGCTGCTTTCACAGGGTTTGAAATTTATTGCATGTCTGCATTTCTCTGAACACCAGTGCACGTACGCGTCCACGTGAGAGAGCAAAGTGTTGAATTTATATCACGTTCGTTTGTGTGTGTCTGTGCGTGTGTGTGACAATTATTCATCATGTGACATTGTTGCGTATTATGCCGCACAAGTCGGACATATTGGTTCCTACGATGTTTTCTCTTTAACACTCACTGTGTTTGCTGTGGTATGGAGCATTGAGTAGCAGTGTGCCATCCAAAAATCCAGAATCATTTATCATGTTGAGGTTTTGTTTGGCAATTTTCTGCTGAGATAAGAAGAAGAGAGTTCCTCCTGGTATTCCTCGGTGTAGTGCTCACAGATCTGCCCCGTCCACCTGTGTGTGGCGTCAGACACAGCCCTGTCCTCTGCCGCAGCCTCCTCTGACATATTGATTGGGTTCCATTTAAACGCCCTGTTCTCCCACCGTTATTTACTCCAATAGTAAATCTTTACAATGCCGTAAAAGACTGTTTTACACACTTGGATTATACAATCTCCCTGCTGCAGCAGCCAGACAGGCGTGTGTCAGAGGAGGGGAGAGGAGAGGCAAAGAGAGGAGAGAGGAGGAGAGGGAAGGAAAGGGGAGGAGAGGGTACCTCTCCCTGGAGGCAGATGCAGTGCAATGGCACCAGAGAGGGCCTTGGCACTACTTTAAAGGGTCCTCCAAGAGAATGAGCTGCCTGCTCTCCCTCAACTTCACTCTCTTCAATCCAGTGTGCTTTGGCCCTTCTCCATCCTTTTGTTTTAAGCTGTTGATTTTTTTTGTACTCGGTACTATGGCATGTAATCTGATAAGAGTGCCAGCTACTGTGATTAGTTTAAAGTCCTGCTGAATCCAAGCTTGCGTAACTGACCCAGACCTGGAATCAAAGCACCGCCTTTCCTTATTCAACCAACTGGAGGCCTTTTGTGTGGGTGCAATCATCAGCTCAATGGGCATATTTTAGTGATGATGATTAATCTGAAGAGTGCGCTGCAAGCTAAGAGGCCCGACCATTACAAACTCTGGACAAACAGCGCAGCGAGGAATGTACGTCAGGATATGTGAGCCAGGTAGTGAAGAATTGTCCCACACGGTTTAACCGATGAATTCTCCGAGGTCACTGTGCATCAGTGTAAATCATTCAGCTTGTGTATAGCTGAGGTCTTTATTTCATTAGAGGACATATGCTCCGCTTGTTCCCACTGCCTCCCATCCCTGCCGACCCCAGGCCTTCGGCCCTGCCCCGGCGCGCTGTTGCTACGGTCCACATGGCCAAGTCACACCAGAGGTAATAAGTACTTAATTTAGGAGCAGGGGGGCGGGCCCAGCCTGGCATTTATTGGTGTTGATGCCGAGCAGACTTCAAAAAGCCACTAGGCCCATAATTTATCTCTCCCCGTGGACCCCGAGTGTTTCAGGAACAGAGCGAGGAAGACGCAGAGAGTAAATGAGTGTGAGAGAGGAAGAGAGCAAGTATGTGTCTGTGTCTGTCTTTCAGTGGGTGTTTAATACTGTTTGGCTGTTGACTTTGGTGCACTTATTCTTTGATGTCAGTAACACGATCATCAAGGATCTTTCCCCCAACCCCCTGCAGTAGTTTTGCACCGGCAGCCACGCATTCCCCCTCACAAACTCATCCAAGTTGAACTTGGCTGTCCAAATCATCTGCCGCTGGTAGCACTCATGTGGGATACCGAGGCTGAAAGTGTACACTTGAAAAAAAAGATCATTTGGAATAAACAATAAATAATTCATCAGAGCGGTTAAATAAGTAATAGTGTGATATCTATTTCTTTGGTGGCGCTATTGCCTTTCTTTATTTATTAATGAGCTTAATAGACACCGTGTCTTGCCATGAAGAGCAGTCCTGTGAACTGAGTCCTTAAGGGAAAGAGAAAGTTACAGCTTTGTTTATCTTGTCTATCTCCCCATGTGCCTTTTTGACTGTTTCTGTGAAGTGGTGAGACGCAGAGCCCAGTCTAGACTTTTTATTTTGTGGGGGAAAGGGTCAAAGGAGTGACATGAGCCAGCTGTGGAATCCTGATCATAGCGGCTCCCCCAATTCCTCCCTCCTTCAGACACACAGACACACATGCACACACAGGCATATTCTCATCTGCAGGTCTCCTCTAATAGCCATGAGATGCTCCAAAAATACCCTCCCCCAACCCATCCAGAGGAGGATATAAACTCCTCTCTTGGGAGATAGAATTTCTTTCTCCATATCTGGCAGCCATGACCACAAATTAAGAGATGGCTTCTGTGAAATACTTCCTTCGTGTGGCTCTGGGTTTAAAAGCACCCAGAAGGATACAGAAACTAGAAACAAGCATATGTGTGAACACTTGAACATCACTTCACAATTAAGTGATACAACAGCCTTCTCAAACCCTCTCTAACTAGAGGGCTTAGTGTCTCTGAGCCACCCAGCTTTGATTCATGGAGTTGGATAAGAACGCTTGGATGTATCCAGTTCACTGCATGGTATACTGCACCTCCAAGCCAAGCAGATCTAAGGAAAAGTACTGCTGCTCTATGGTGGAGGGCAAGAGATTTTTATTACTTTTTATTGCTTGCTAACAGAAACATGTAATTAGATATAGTGTTTGCCAAATTAGCAGATTATAAATGAGCAGATTGAAACAAGTTCTTAAAAAGTTTACACAGGCCGCAAAAAGTAACCATCTGCGCTGATGGACTCCCCATCCTGTATTTCTTGTGCTAATAAAGGTGGAAGTAAACTAAGGTGGGTGGGCTAATGGGCTGTTGTTCAAGTGTTGACACCTTCTAATATGTTGACAAATGTGTGCTTCAGTGGCCAGTCAACAACTTGCTAATATACAGCCACGGTCCTTCTGCTGTTGCTGCTGCTGAGGAGGACCGAGGCGGTGGAGGCGGAGGCAGAGGCAGTGCTGAGCTGAGGAGCGTAAACGTTTTAGCAGATAGGTGGACAAGAACACGGCGTCACTCTGAAACATGGCTGGCTGTAGCCAGGAGCTGTAAATCTAACAGCGTCAAAATGTCAGCCCTGGCTCAGGGTGACCAAGCACCTGCGTCCTGCAGGCTGCAGCATCCACGGTGCAGTGTTTGGTCCACGTAAAAAACTCAGACTAACTCATGTAGGTTACTATTGAATCTTTGCTATTATTTGTTCATTGCAAGCCACTGCGTGGTGCATGTGCGGCATGCATACAGGTATACATTTGCAGACGCGCAATGCACGAAATTGCACACACATTTCTACGGTCTCTAAGGTTTCCTGGGGTGTAAAGAGGATAAGAAAACATAGCCTGGTCTGCCCCCTCTGGCCTGTGGCTGTGGGGAGGAGAGGATGCCTCTCGCCTCCCATTTCCCCTGGTCCACAGGAGGCCCATCTCCACACAGCCACTGACCCATCTGTCCCGCATGGCTAACTGGGCTCCTGTGTATTCGCCACAGCAGAGAAACACTGAGGGGGAAGGAGGGGCTGAGGGGGACCTACAACATCTGGGAACCATCAAGCCAAAAGAGCCTTAGATCCTGAGATTCCAGTCTCCGACCCCTCTCCTCTCCTCTCCTCACCGCCACTGCCTCCCCCTCCTCGCCTCTACTCAACCCCTCCACCACCACCTTTCCTCTCCATCTGTCTCCCTCCCTCTCTCCTCTACTCCTCCTCCCCCCTCTTCTTCCTCTCCTCCCCTCGTCCCGGCTGCCCATCATTTCCATGTCTCTTCGGCAGTGGGCCTAATCCAAACAGATTGTCTAACTGTTTCAAAAACATACTCCCTTTCTCAGCCCCCTCTGCTCTCCACTCTCTGTCCTGTGTTCATCCTGAGGAACAGACACTCTCTTTCATAGTGGAGGAGGTGCTGGTGTCAGTCTGGCCGGGGTTAGCAGGTTACTGCTGCACAGAACCATTTCAGGGGGAATGAGCTAGCCAGGCCCTAAAGCACTTTGGCAGATCCCCATTTAATACTCAATCCTGACACATTACACGCCATCCAACCCTGTCCTCTCCCTCTTCCTCCACCTCCCCACTAAGTCTGCAGGAATGGCCACAGCTGGCCACATAGATACACTGTGCATGTGTGTGTGTGTGTGTGTGTGTGTGTGTGTGTGTGTGTGTGTGTGTGTGTGTGTGTGTGTGTGTGTGTGTGTGTGTGTGTGTGTGTGTGGTGAGCCCATTGTCTCAGGCATAATGTCCAGCCCTGCCACCCTATTTGGCTGGCTAGTGCCGGGCCATGGTGAGCCTCTGGGAGGGGAGTCCCAGTAGGGGGCTTGGGAGCTGGGAGGTATCCCAGGAGACCACCAGGCCTCCCACTGGGCAGCCTGCCTACATCAGAGGCTCCCCCTGCCACTGCCTGCTGAACTCCTGCATACTGTGTTTTGTTTAGAAGGAAGCGCTGTCCCTATTTACCATAATTGAATTAAAAGGATTAACATGGTTCCAGTGTTCCTCACATCTGTGTTCTCTATGATTCCACCTCTTTCCTTGTGTCTTGGATTCTTTAGGGAGGGGTGCCAGGGATTTGGAGCTTCTTTGAAAATGTTTTCTCTGAAATAAACGCAAGATTTTGCGTAATTAAATCCCATATTACAAAGTAGAGAAAAGGCAAAGCGGGCTCTGAAAAGTCAGCATTATCTTCTAATGTATATTATCAGTTCTGTCAAAATGAATAAAAAAACTTGTTCAGCACATCGACAGCCGAACCGAAAAAAACATGAAGTGGAAATGCAAGATAAAGTCGTAAAATTCCAGAAGATCTTGTGGGAGGATCCTGTGTGTTGATTTTAGCCAAATCATGAAGCTGCTGTCCCAATTGGATTGTGACCGAGGGTCAAGGAAGCGGTGGCCTGCAGATCAGAGGCTGGATTAATTGTTGACACTTTCCCCAGTCCAAACAAAACCCTTACTACCCCCATTAAACAGACACACACACATGCACGCACACACACATAGTCACACACACACACAACACCCTCCCAACTACATCGAGGTCCTGACAGACTTTGATTTATGTCTCGCCACCGACAAAAAAGGAGAACAAAATCAATTGGCTATTACCGCACTTAGCACTGGGCTGTCACCACCTGGGAGTAGGGTGTTGAAAATAAAAGACAGAGTCCATACAACTCTTCCATACCACTCCATAAACTCATTCCCACTGGGGAGACACAGATCAGTGCTCAATCTCCATATACACAGCGAGTCTCCAAACGGAGTGTAACACTCGTGCTCAGGGGCAGCGGTAGCCCAGAGGTCAGAGACGCTGGCTTGTGACTGAAGTGTTGATGGTTGGAATTGCCAGACTAGCTGGAAAACTGTGGGTGGAGAAAGCAACAAATGTGGCCACAACACCCCTGAGCAAGGCTCTGACTTCCATCTGGCTGACAGAGGAGTGCTGTGGCTGCTCTGCTCTGTGTCTCTTTGTAACTATATGAATATGAAGAACAGTGTTGATGAAAAAGATCAGATGTTAAATAAATGAATACCTGGGGGATGGGGGGGGACAATGAAAGGTGTTACCAACTGCGAATAAACTTAATCAGAAATGTAGTGCTTGGATTTAATCTGTCTGTTGGCTTTGAACCGACTTCACCTCTGATTTGCGTGGTTTCTATTTTTCTCTTCTTTTCATCTATTAAGATTAGAATTGAATCTCAAATTGTGCACCGGCTCTCCTGCCCCGCACTCATGTTCTCTGACATAATAGTACAGTCAGCTGTGCAGCGTTGGCTCACACCCACTGTACCCCATCACCTTGTCCTGACCCCTCTGCCCGTCCTCAACTCGGAATCGTCCGTCTGTATTTAGGTCTTTTTATTCCCAATGGAAGCTATTCCAGGCACGCCTCATGCAAACATATTTTCTATGGTCAAGCATCACAGGGTGGGTTGTGAGGAGGTAGGGAGTTACTCCATGAAAAAGGCGGGGACGTATGATTTAGGGAGCCATGACACTGTTGAACTGAGTCCGAAAAATTAACTAGGACTCTTTGCAAGACTGAGGGGGGGTTGTAGAGAGATGCTGGAAAGAGAGAAATCACACGCTGCAACACCTTTTCTCTTTCCCCTTATAGGGCCGTGCCAAATGGAGTGCAGTTGTCAGCGGTAAAATGGGCCACATTGCATCACCCCGTCCTCCCTCCTCCCTTCCTCCATGTCATCTTGTCCCTCGCCAGCACAGGAACCATGTCTGACCCAACAACTGTGTGTCTGCCAACTGGAATGCGGGCCAGGGTCAGTGGCGGGGGCCTCATGGCCTCATAGGGACTATTCTGAGAGCAGGAGCTCATCTCTGTTCTAACCCTATACTGGCGTCTTGTGACTGTGGTTAAAAATGGCCCAATGTGCTCACTGACTCTAAAACACAATCACTCGCTCGCTCTCTCGCTCTCTCTCTCACACACACACGCACCCACACACTCACATACACATGGGCCTCCTCAGGGAGCTGCAAAGTGGAAACGAGGGGCCAAGGAGCCGCAGAAGCCTCATGTGGTCCTGTGTTCTCTCTAATTCATCCTTATTTTGCATTTCTGCAGCGTTACTCACTGGCGTCATTATAATCAGATGTTCATTGGGTCCCAGGCATGCATCCCCACACAATCATGCCCCGTACGCATATGGTGTCAAGACTGCAATGCATTCGATACATCTGGGCACTCCCACGTTTTTGCTGGTGCACAAGGACATTGCCTCCAAAAAAATGACACTGATAGGTTCAACACAATCTGCAAATCATGTGCCCATCTGCAGGCCCGGGTTCCACCCCTCTGACCGCACACTGTAATCACTGTGTATTTAGCGTTATCTTTAGAGAGCTGGCCCACGTGAGACCTCTTTACGACACTGTAAACTTTAACTGCCGGGTCTTAGTGCTTTAACTCCAGTCCAGCCACCCGAGGGAACCACGGAGCTTATGGAGGGATCTTACTGGATTGAATGGGAGAAAGCCACTGTAGTCCAGCTCACAGCAGCAGCAGCAGCAGCAGCAGCGGCAGCATGACAGCCCACTGACACCACCTCTCAGCCAGTAACATACAGCATGTTGCAAGTTGCCGGGTAGGTTATCTGAAGGGTATGCGTCTGTGTTTAAGTCATATTCAAAGACTCATCATGGCCATGGGCAGTGTGGTCTAAACACACACTTAGGAGTCCTGACATGTGCACGGCACCTACCTCATACCATACGTCAGACGTGCTGAAAAAAAACACTAACTATAATTTGTATATTCTATTTCACCCACGGTTGAAGGATGTGGATAAACTAATACCCAATCCCCTAACAGCTTACTGCCTCTCCAGCTTGAGTTGTCTTTTATCTCCAGCTCTGCATGTGATGGAGAGGCTTCTTGCTGTTAAATCATCTATTTCATGAGTTGCTGGCACTCTGAGGGGGAAAAAAACTCAAGGAGGCTATTAGAGCCTGGCTGTGTTAATGCAGCCACCCATTAAAAAATCCCCATGGAGCTGAAGGAAATGGACTCATACATTTTAAGTATCTGAACACACACCAACTGGCCTACAGTCACAGGTAAATATATATCCACATACAAAACATGCAATCATAGACACAGACATGCACAAATTCTGTAATGCACAAAAAAATAAAAGTTTACCTGTTCACCTTTGCACATTGAAAACAATCGATTGCACAGTTTATTCATCAATAGATACTAGAACGTAAACAAATTTTAGAACAATGATACAGTAGAGTACATATGGTCAGATGTTGTGCAACACATACCCACAGAGACACCTGTTGTGACACTCAGATTGCCACAACCCCAAGATAGTCGGTCATCTCTGAGCACCCGCTCACGTGAGCTCCCGGGGGGCTGGGACAGAGCCGCCTTCTGCTGCAATACAAACAGGACTTTTATAGGCATGTTTACGAGCGGGTGGTCGTAGACCCTGATTTGGGACAGGCTGGGCTAGGTTGAGCATTGCTCGGTGTAGAGTGGGGGGGGCAGGGGCGCAGGCAAGGATTGATGTCAGGCAGGACAGTACAACCCTGTCTGGGCGTCTGGGTCATGTACCATGGCCTCTGCTCTCTCTGGTTTCAGCTCAGGTTGCTGTTTCATGTGGGCTCTCCTGCAGGGGGACACTAACTGTCAACATGGCTCCTCTGTGAATGGCATAGGTCAGTGCGCACATGTGGTCGTAGGGTGTCTCGTTGGCGCTCACAATGGGCCGTGCAGAGAGAGCACCCCACTGTGAAAATGAACCCTATAAATAAGAGCTAAACGCTGCTCTGCAGAAAATGTGATCTCAGGCAAACGCGCTTACATTGCATGGGTCGATGCGCTGATGTTAACACCACGTTGGACTATGTTTAGGGACAGGGTGAACATTTAGCCAAGGCACGCTTGCTTTTTAAGCTTCTAGATTGTGTGGTATTTCCACAGCTGTGCTAAAGGCCAGATGAGGCCCTGACTCCACGGGCTAAGGAATCATTATGGGCTCATAAAGGGCCCTGCGCCAAGCCTCCACTCAATAAACCTGGATCCACATGGAGCCAATGCAGCTGATTAATTAGTCAAGCAATCAATGAGCTGCGCCTCCCATCCACTGATTTCCTCTAGTATTTTGCTCAGGTACTGCAGATAGACACACACATACACACGCATACTACATGCAAGACAGCAAAGATACAGACGCACAAGTACAAGACAAGCCATCACACACATTTCTGTCTTTACACTCACGTACACTTGCCTAGGAAATGATAATGAGACACAAAAACAAAGAAAAACACTTTGAATTGGGGATAAGAGGCGACGAAGGGAAAAAAAAGCTGTGGGAATAAGTAAGAAAGTTCTCACCTTCAAAGCGGCGAGAGCAGGCTGGCTGTCACTCAGGAGAGGGAGGTGCCATTTGAAGGATCAGTCATCCTTGACAGTGCTGTCATGGAGAGCCTTAATTAGCCAGGATTACTTCCTCACTTAATGAAGCATGCGCTTCTTCGTCTCGGACCGAATACTACTCTCCTCTCTCCCTATTTTCCCTCCCTCAGGTTTTCTCCTCCATCTCCCTCCCTCACTCTGTCTCTGTGGCTCTTCCCTGCTCTGCGTGCGTCTCTGCAGGCAGGCTGCTCAAACCGCTCCTCAGACTGGAGACTTCTCGCCATCCCCTATCATAGATGCTCTGTCACTTGCACTCACCCAAGTGGGTGTGTGTTCACTCTCCCTTCTACTCACTTCCCTCTTCACGCATCCTCGATTCCTCCTCAAGTGCAGTTTAAACTTTCACTCAGCCACTGCTCAAGCACCATGTGTGGACAGGACCTGTGGGTTTGTCTATTTGATTGGCAGACCAGTACTCATAATAAACACATCATAAACATACCAAACAGATGCGTCCTTACAGAGCTTTGAACTAGTAAGAGCGAGTTGCTAATCCTGGAAATCACGGCTTCTGTGCTGAAACTCATTCATTCATTTCCTTGACCAGCTTTTTTACCTTAACTGTGCTGCAGAGATCTGCAGGAGTTTCCGCATGCATATGAGGAGGGCAGAGAATACACCCTGGACAGGTGACCTGTTCATGGCAGGACACACAATCTGTTAGTCTGTCACTCATACTTAGTGGCAATGTAGGATCTGAACATGTAGTTTAGTATAAGCATTAAGTGAACTACAGCAATTTATGGACTTTGTGGAGAATCAAAATATCTGGAGAATGTTATTTATGTTATGTGATATGTTAATATCTGATATTCAGCAGCTGCCACCCTTATTGCTGAAACTTCCTCTCATCCTCAATTTTAACTGAATTCTTGCAAGTGTTATAGGACCATATAAATTAAGCACTTTTAAACCTGTTGCAGGCACAGTATAAGAGGGCGGGATAGGTGAATGAGGCAGCAGGGATGGCTGAGGACGAGAGAGGACAGAGTAATAAAGAGGTGAGAGTATGGGCAGCATGAAGAGAGGAGGAGGAGGTTGAGGCGGAGGAGAGAAGTGAAGGGTAGAGGTATAGGCTCGGAGGAGCAAGGAGAGCAATTTGCCGCCACAGCGCACACAATGTCCCCTCCATGCCTGTGGGCCATGTGAAGACTGCTCCTTCAATTACACTTCACACTGGTCAGAGATGAAGAGGGAGACAGAGAGAGAGACAGACAGAGCAGAGATGGAGGGAGAGATAGCGACAGATAGAAGCACCAGGATCTCAGTGCAGATAGTCAGCAATGCAGTGAAAAAGCAAAACAACTGACTCAGACTGGGACCACAATTTTTTTAAATGTTTGGGAACTCAGATGATTTCTGACCAAAGAGATAAATGAAAGGTTTTTCTGCATACCTAAAGTTGCCTATGTTTACTAAACTTTCCCTGTGCTGGACAAGTACAGGACAGGACATTTTTTTCGATGTAATTCCACTAATATTTTGTTTAAACAATAAAGCTGTTTGTTATCAGTGAGTGGAACATTTATCACAAAAACTCTGGAAGTCACATCCAGCAAAAAGTTACAACTAGCGCACCATTTAAATTTAAACAGTGCATGTAACCTTTTGGAGCAGATCTTGGAAAGTCCAACTATTATCCATGTAATAAAACAGAAATGATGACTGTGAACAAAACAAGACAAGAATCAATAAGATATGGAAGAGCCACATGTGATGGGGGAAAAACCACCAGGTGACAATTTCACACTGACAGGCAAACCCCAGTGGGACGCAACTTTTCACTTTTCACATCAACATTAAAGTGTGCTTTACAATTTAAAGTCCATTTATAAAACGTCAAACTGTTAAAACCGAAGCATCTGAAAGCTAATGCTAGCAGGTCGGCAGGTAAGACCCTCTCCCTCCTCTTTGCATCTGTGTCATAAATATCTATTGCCATTCAGTTTCTCCAGTCTACAAAGTCTGCATTGATATCGGCTCTTAATGTATCAGCCAGTTCTGAACTAGAGCCATGAAGTGCTCCTCTCAAAGCCAGGTCAACATTACATCACCAAAGCTCTCTCTGATTTTTTCATTAAGGCAGGGTTAAAATCTTCATTACTTTAAAGTTTGACTCTACACTGACCCTGGCCTGATTTCCTAGCACTTTGCAATTTGTTCTGCATAACAACATCCAGGATGTGAACTGCCATAAACAACGGCCAGATTATGGAAAAAATAAAATAGAATAAAATGTTCCTACTTTAAACATTTCCTGGCATTTTGTCCAGATCTTTTGTTACTACATGCTTTAATATATGAGATATTACTTAATTCCTTACTTCATTTAGAGAATGACATAATTAAGGGTTTGAATAATGTACATAGCAACTTCCTGTAATAACATTTTCATTTGTACATGCACATTAATGCCAATGATTTTTTTTCTTTTTGTTGTTGCACTAATAGAATTAATGCACATCAAAATTCTTGTGGCACTGTGCATACACATTAACAACTCTTTGCAGCCACTTTTTTATGTTCTCCAGGCTGCAAGTACATTAAGTGATTTTCTCTACTTGACAAAAATCAACCAGAACCACAGAAGACACAGTCTGGGAAACAAATTGGCCCCTTTCACTGAGACTGTCCACAGAAACATGCTTCTACAGCATCATCCATGCAAGAGACAGAGAAGCAGAAGGAGAGTAAGACATCCTGTCCTCAATGGACAGGACGAGCAGCACAGAGGGACCTGCAGCAGGCTGCTGTCAACCGGCCAGATGAAGTGATAGGGGACCGCAGCTAACACGGCTAACAGATATAAACCAGCAGAGTGGCTGAGCTGGGGTGACAGGAGGGCATGTTCTAATACAGGCCACAGCCAAGATGGAGGCAGCCCCCCACCCCCCCGAAACATCCACCTCCTCCTCAATACGTCTCCTCTCAAACATGCCCAACAGGCATGGGCCGGCTGCAGGGATTGAGGGATGGAGGTGGAGGTTTGGGTGTGTCGGGGGCGGAGGCGGAGCGGTGGGGTGGGTGTCTGTATCAATCCGTCACAGGCTGACAGCTGACTCCTGTGCCCGCCGTGGCCACGGGCAACTGACCAGAACCAGACCAGGGCTGGCCAGCTGTGTGCGGACGTGTGTGTGCCTGTGTGTGTGTCTGTGTGTGTGTATGTGCACGCACCCTGAGACACACACATATACACGTCTCATCTTCCATCGAACAGTAGCCATATCCTTCTCGCCATCTCTCTGCCTCTCTCGCCCTCCCTGCCTCCCCAGCCTGTCCGTGACATCTTACAAGTCAATCAATCAGATTCAGCGAGCTGGCATGAGAGCACTGCATTTATCCAGAGCACACCCTGCCTGTCATACTTGCTGAAGTATTTTTATTTAAACTGACCTTCAAACCAATCCACTTTTCTCCCTCTGTCGTGCCTCAGGTATGTGCAGCAACATGAGAGAGTCTTCAGAGAGCAAGGAGCGGCGGAGGGGAGGCAGAGAGCAACATCTGGTGTCTTTCAGTTCCACCCTCGCTAGCGCTTACCTGCGCTCCTGGTATTCAAAACCCTCTGTCTGCGGTATGCCCTCGCAAAATAAAACAATTGTTTCATCTGTATCCATTTGTGGGTGTGTCAGATCATCTGTGTGGACCAGCACCTGCACCCTCTCTGATGCACTTTGTAGAGTTGGACTCCTGATCCATTGTTGAATGTAAAACATTACTCAACACAATATTCCAGACACAGTGTGAAACTACTGAAATGTTTTCAGAGCTGTATAACAGAGTGTAATATTCTGAAGTGTGTACTGCAGCTATTACATGTATATGATGCAACCTGAGGTGTAAACACTGCCAGTTTGATTTATGTCTATCTTGCCCCCACTTCCAGAGAGATTCGTGTGCTCCATATGTTATGGTGTCTATTCCACATTTTTTGCCCCAATTACACACACACACACACACACACACACACACACACACACACACACACAGAAACATTGCCCCCCCATCGCCCCCACCCCTGCTCCCTCAGCCCGACTTCAAATTTAGGAGGACCCTGTGCTCCTTAAGTCTGTTTTTACGGCCTGATTTCAACCCCCCCCCCCTCATCCCCATTCTTCAAGCTCAAACCTCATCCCCCTCCACCGTGCACCCCCACCCCCCAGGCCCCTTCTCACTGTGCCCCCGCTAGCCTCCCCTCCACCACCACCCCCTCCGGCTTCTGACAGTACCTCAGCGGGAGAGCGCAGCCCTGATGGATGCCACAGATGGGCCTTTCCCTTGGAGCTCCCAGCCTCTGCGCAGTGTGTGCTCGGCAGGGTCAGAAGCCAGGCCTCCCCATGAAATGCATGTTGTAACAGGAAACAAAAGGAGGGCCCCCGTCCCCACCAACAGCCGCAGCACCCCCATCCTGCTCTCCTCTCCATCCCAAAAAACTGGGGGTGGGGGGGGTTCCTTGGAGCCTTATCCAGGGAGGGCGAGTGAGAGTTAGGGGTGCTGGAGGGTTAAAAGTCGGTGGGGGCTGTGGGGAAGAGGGAGCGGCACTTAAATCCAAAAACAAGAGAAGATGTGAGGGGACATTCTCAGCCGGGGTGTCAGATGGACGACTTCGCTCCCTCTCATGGGCCTTTGTCTCTCCCTCTTTGTTCCATGTAACCGTGTCCCTGCCGCCGTGTGGGTGCTGCGCTTTCACGCCAGTGCACACGAGTGTGTTTGTAATTGGGCGGCTGGGAGCACGTACGTGAGCGCTTGTTGTTCGCCGGGTTGTGACACGCAGTTGTTCTGTTGGAAGTCCACCCACCCACATCCTACCCAGGCCTCAGTGGCCCCGCCGCACGTCAGTTTGCAGAATGGATATGTGGAGTGACACAGAGAGACAGGCCATCAAAGTGCAGCTCCTTCAGTCTGGGAGAGAAGAGCCTTTGATGCTGTGGGTATCGCCACCAGCATCACTTCACACTCACTGAGGGAAGCTGCTATCAGTCTGGACTGTGGGATAGACCAACTGCAGGGTGGGACTAATTGTATAATAGCTCATTACCAATTGATACTGCAGATACATAAAATAGAATATATGACAGGAGACTGATGGATCAATGTGAAAGTCTTACAAGTCAGATGGTTCAAAGGGGGTGGCAGAGAAAACAGATGCACACTAAAGCAGTGTTACAACGGGTGTGGAGCCAATATTTTTATTAATATTGAATCATATTCTAAATGCACTAAAAAGAACAGCTGATGGGCCAGTCACTGTGGCTTTAAAGTTAGAGAACCATCCCTGACTTGTGTCTGCATTTCACTTGAATCCAACTGTTGCCAGAGCACCTAATGTAAGCACCCCGGGTGTGTTCATTTGTGGCTTTTGCAGTGTGTATTCACAAAATAACAGGTGAGTTCAAGGCAAAGCGACACAGTGGATCTGTCACCTCACAGGTAAATCCACCAACAGATGCCACAACATTGTTTAGTACAAAGCAAGTAAGGTAATAGGTTACTGAAGTTACATGCAGAAACCAACTTTCTTCGATTGGCAATATTGTCTAAACATAGTTATTCTAGTTCATGAATCCTTTTCACTATATCTTGTTAAAACTAAATAATTTTCCAGTGTGCAACACTCCCAGCCACTACAGTAAACAGATACACAGTGCAAAAATGAACTTCCCGCCTTGTCTCTGTGCTCACTGGGTGAGAGCAGTGTGTGTGTGTGTCTGTGTGTGTGGGGGTGTGTGTGTGTGTGGCTGCATTAAGTTGAGCTAAGCTGATCCTAGTTAGATTCCAGCCTGTTGGAGCTGAGAGTCGCACCAGGCAGCATAGCCAGCCCCTGGCTATCCACTAAATTAAAGGCCTAATGCACAATCCTTCGTGCAGGCTGACAAACTAATGAAATGGAGAAGTAGGGGCCCCCGGGAGGATTGGGCGGCAGATGAAGACGCCTCCAATGAGGGATTCAACCCAGGAGCAACCTCGCCACCTTGTCTTTTCCATCCACGTCTGCCTATCTCTCCTTCACTCTCTTTCTCTCTCATTCTCTGGTGCCTGCACCTTCTCTCCATTATTCTCTTTCTATCGCTCACCATCTCTTTCTCTGCAAAAAGCAGAGAGTGTCAACAGCACCAACAGCACGTCTAAGAGCATGGGAGAGCAGCATGCAGCTGTACTATGTGTTTGTGTGTGTGCATGAAGGTGTGTGTTTGAACGTGTGTGTGTGTGTGTGTGTGTGCGTGTGTGTGTGTGTGTGTGTGTGTGTGTGTGTGTACGGTTATGTGACTCATGAGAGACGGGGAGGTGGGGCAGGTTTTTTGGCAGCGATCTGTTTGTTGCCACCAAACGTGACGGTCCCCACAGAGGCCTGAACAGACTTAACCCACTAACCTTGAAAGAGGTGCTCCATCTATAAATAGCTCCCACCAATTAAAGCTGTTTTTCTGAGTCCTCCCCACTGAGCCTGGCACCTCGGAGTCCCCGACGACTCATCCCTGGAGCAGCGCGGCACAGGAGCCACAACCCTGCTAATTAGAGTTGCTATCATTCACCTGCCCCTGTCTTGCTGCTTGGCCCTGCTGTCACACACTCAAGCACACACAGATGCACACACATCACATGCACAAGACATATAAATGCAGAACACCTATACTCATCCACAAAAAAAAAAAATTACAATATCTTAGGCAGAGGATTAGCTCTGACGAGATGACTCAGTAATTTAGTTATTTGCCCACTTGTTTGACATGGGCGTTTTATCAAAAGTCCTGACAACGAGGTACATGAGGAAATTTAACACTGAAGTAGAGGCTGCGTCACAACTCTCTGGTGCTTCTGGTGAGTGAGACGAGGAAATTGGAATGAGATGGAGAGAGAGAGAGAGAATGCTACAGAGGGAAATAGGCTGAATTACACTTTAATTGCCATCGCTATTAATTAGAAGTCTTGGAAATCTGTTGCGGTTTGGGTCTTTTCCACCCTCCCTCCCTCCCGGTTTGTCGTCCTTATGAAGCTATCTATTAACATCTTAATTGCTGCCTGGTCGGCTGTGTTGTGCCGTGGCAGCCGCCGTGAGTTACACCCGGGCCCGACTTCCAGGCCTGGTGACGGGCTGAGTCCCAAGGATCATTAAGACAAACAGCAAAACATCCAGGCAGCAGGCCACCCGGTGTTTGAAATAAAATGAATAAAAGTGGCAAGAGAGATTTGGTAAAATACCTTGCATCTCTTTCATTCCCCTGCTTGCGTGTTTGTCATTGTCACTGGTGTGAAATTGGTCAGTCAGATGCTGATGATGAAGTGGGTAAAATGTAATGAATTCTATCTCGCCCATAAGTGGTTGACCTGGGGTTGATCAGAGGTTAACACCACTTCACCCCTCAGACAGGTCCCATTAGCAATTATATTGTGCATTAACAATGGCTCTGGGTGGGTTAATGGTAGAGTTTGTGCATTGTCCAGCACACGTGTGTGTGTCCTTGTGTGTCCTTTAGTGTGTGTTTTATCACTGCAATAGTACTCCACAAGTAGAGAGCTGCCTGTGTGTCTGAGCTTGAGCATGAAGAAGGGTGTGTGTGTGTGTGTGTGTGTGTGTGTGTGTCAGTGACACCCACAGACAGGCCACAGCCGGGGACTGTCAGTCAAGCTCTATCTGTCTATCAGTGTCTTCTAACCAGCCTGCAGTGGGATGTGTTGTGCTAAATGGCATTTTTACACATTAATGCATTTGATTACACTGAGGGATGGATTGAAGGCTGTGGCAGCTACACAAGATACTTTACCCCCCCCCCCCCCCCCCCCCCACCTCCTCACAACACCCCAAACAGCAGACAGCTCACCCCTGAACACACACACACACACATGCTAATAACCCCAGCTTTGACATTTGAAGTAACATTATTATAGGGCTCATTTGGAGCACAGAGGCCCCAGGCAGGATGCTCTGTTAATCAGGTAGGCCGGGGCTGCTCAAGACTAGAGGGTCAGGTAAAATGGTGGTGGGCGTAAAGAGGGGGGATTGGAAGGGCAGGGGGTGTCACAGCCTCTGGGTTTGACATTCACAGGACAACAGACAGCAGAGATGGATGCTGGGTAGCATTGCATCCGTGCACGCATGACAGAGCCCCTCCCTGCACACATCCGCATTCAATCCCAGATCTGACCTTTCAAGAAAACTGAGGTCAAGTTCTTTTTTCTTTGTCGCTTCTGCACCGGTTGCAAAGGCAGGCAACAATATCATACACGTTGTCAATTCATGTAGTGAGATGTGCTTTCAGTGGGTCTTTTCTACTTAGGCTCCACCCTGGTTGCGTCTTGAGATTGGGAGCAGCAGGCGCACAGTCTGGATTAGTGCCAAGCTGCACTATAGCTGATCTGAGACCTGGCAACAGGCTGGGCTGCAGGGATCAGAGTAATCGCCCTACTCGGGCTCCCTGTCCTTTGCCAACCTTCAACCTCCGGTCAGGGGAAGGGTTAGAGAGGTGTGTGTGTGTGTGAGTGTTTGTGTACATGTGGCTGCCTACAAACTACACAGTTTGGGGTTTTTGCTGCTTTGTATGCACCTATTATCTGTTGCAGTGCATGTGTGTGGTCCTGCACATGTCCATCCAGTGGATGTGTTTGCATGTGAGGGTGTGTGCATGTGTATGTGTGATGGTGTGTGTGCGTGTGCGTCTGTGTGTGTGCACGTGGGCATGTGTGTGTGCAGGTTAGATGAGGCTCACAGGGTCAGGAGATGCTGCAGGGCTCTGCTGACGGCTGCAGGAAACCAATCAACCTTGTCTGTGTATTCCCCGACCCGTCGTTTTCTTAATGACCTGCCCTGACAGGCCTGCTGCAGCCCGGGCCAAACCTGCACACACCGCTCAATGGATGACCGGCCCCCATCAGCAACATGCTAATGACCCAGGGAGAGGGAGAAGGAGGAGAAGAAGAGGGGGCTGAGGGGTGGGAGGAATAGGTGCAGGCATGTAGAAGGACAATAAACACACAGAAAAAGAAAAGGTGCGAGAAGGCATGTGCGACTGGTTCCCATTTTACAATCAAGCCGAAGCAGGGAATATATCATTGCATGAGCTGCATGGTTTCGCAACAGCTAATGTTTTGAGCATTTCAAGATGTAGCAAAACACTAGAATAACAAATGCAGTTGTTTAATCATAGAAGTTTAATTACTCATTATATTTAATTAAACTGTCTGGTTAGGTGTCACAGTCTGCAGGATGTATTTGATATTTCTGTTGTTATCATGACTCCATAATGCAATTAAGTGTATACGTTATTTTCTTCAACTTAATATCACCTTCTAAATTCACCTCTATCACTTGCACCATGTGTTTATCCATGTTAAGTGCATTCATTCTTTATATCAAGTCAGTGTTTTGAGATTTTCTCTTTTTCACTGTCTGTAGATTGTCCTCTTATGGGAAGTTATGTAAACAGAACTCTGAAAAAATATGTGCAAAATTATGGATTAGTAGACGGCTTTCTTTTTTTTTCCATCGTAATATTGGCATACCCGGTAAGTGAGTACCAAAAGAAAATGATTAATTCATATCTTTTGTTAGATGCAATTCCAGTGAGGTCAGAACTATTTTCCAAGGTATCTATGTTTTTAATTAATGTCTCCCTGGATGTTGTCAAGATGACAGTATTGTCCATTAGCATCAAAACGTAGAGCAGAGTTAGAAAAACATTTTCCACACATTTTCCTTAATCATTCTGATCAGCATATCTGCAAATAGGTGAACCTTGTCACACTCCCACTATAAATGTAATTATAGCATACTTATTGTGACATGGTGTGTTGCCATCAGGGCACTGAGTGTAATAGTAGCTCAGCCTACGTTTACAGACATTTGAGCGCTTTCAAAGCGCTTTTTTTCCAATGTGATCGGGCAAGTTTAGGTTTTTGAAATGCAATCACATAACTTTTCTAGACTTAATAAGATATATACTATTGTAGTTTCTGCACAAAGTATTTCCATGAAGTAAAACCATTCTGAGGCCTTTCCCTGAGCTTTCTTTGCTGGTGTATGTTTTGCATCCCACCTGACATGTTAAAGCCGTTTAGCAGCTGCGCACTCATCCCACACTCCTCTCCCACACTCTGCGAGTCTGTCTCTGAGCAGCAGGAAGGTTGTACAACCTCCTCACTGAGGCTGGGATTTGCCTCTGAAAACTCTCACATCCTCATCGTCCATTGTGCTCTGCAAGAGGGCTGACATCCCTCTGAACTGTATGTCAGCTAGATGAGATGCTGACGTGACGAGTTTCTGATGAGTGGCACTTAAAACATATGGAAGTTTGAAGCAATTTGCGTATTTACAGAATAGACGAGGCAGGCCTGAAAAGAGATGGATCCTGCAATGAGAACACAAACACTGTGAAAACACACAAGCAGCTTGGCGCCTTTACAAAAAAGCGCAGGTGAACAAAGCAGACTGATCAGAGGGGAGGTGAGCATCTCAAATCACCGGAGATTTGGCGACACAGCCAAATTAACATGTCAGTATCAGACAGAAATAAACCTCCTCGACTGTTTACAACTCTGAACAAAGCCCATTGAAGTGAAAGTCATTGGCTACTATAACATTAGATGATTGTTATATCTGCACGTATTCTTTCTGTTTTTGTCCCGCATCAGTTGGTTTTTTTTTCAACAAAAAGACATTTTCCAGGGCCTCACCGATTAGCACAGCTACGTTTTTATCTAGGGATTTTTCTCTCACAAGAAGCTGTTTTTAGTGATGTGTTAGCCTGGTCCCTTATTTGCCCAGCCTGAAAAAGTGTGGTCTGAACCCACACTCGGGCAGCCATCCAGCCGATCAACACAGCAGCCACGCTGGTGTTCTTTTCTCTACTTTCCATCCCTTCTCTGTGCTGCTGTCTGATCATTAAGGTCATTGACCTGAAATCTGATAGCAGTCAATGAGCTAACCAAATGAGCCACCTAATATCTGAATCCTGCTGCAAGCACAGACACTCTCAATACCGCTGTGTACATTAACAGCATTAACACAGAGGGGAGGAGAATGAGCGACTGGAGGGAGGGAGGCAAGGAGAGAGAGAGAGAGAGAGAGAGAGAGAGAGAGAGAGAGAGAGAGAAAGGAGGCAAGACTGAGGATGAAAGAAAATAAGAAAACCTTATCTATCATTGAACACTGAGATTTTTTTCCCCCCCCGCTGTACGAGACGCAGCTGCGTGCGCAATTCATCAACTTTTATTTAGAAAATGTACGGAGACCCGTAAAGCCCAGTAAGATTAAACGTGTCTCCTGAATAAAATGTGAATATTCCGTGTTTTCTCTTCGCGATAGAGCAGCCTTTCAGTCGCTGTCATTGCGATGCGCCAGAATCCCCTGGCAGGCACGAGGAGGTTTGGGACTTTTAAGCCGTTTGTTTCATCTCAGGTATTAACCCCAATTTTATACCTACGCAGTGAGATAATCATGGTTTCAAGCTGTTAGTGTTTTCTTCACTCACCAAATCTGCACACTTTTAATCCCTGGAAACTAATTAAGATTTATATAATTATCATTTTCGCCAGTTTAGCTGTGTCAGTTTGTGTGTGCTGGATTTATGTGTGTGTGAAGATTGAGGGGGGACAGAAAAAAGAGACAAACCAAAGAGGAAAAACTGCAGAAAAGGCTGTGGAGAACCGATGTCTTCGAGCGAATAAGCAGTGCTAGGTATAGGGTGTTAAGACAAGGCCTCCTTTATGTGTGTTGGGAGGCATCATGCTGCTGCAATGCTTTGGGTGGGCACTGACTGACCACCCTCCTGAACCCCCTCATCTCTCTCTCTCTCTCTCTCTCACACACACACACACACACACACACAAACTCCCCTGTCAGACCCTGGAAATACCTCACATTCCTTCCACTTCACTGACTGCTTTACAGCCAAGGAGAGATAACAAAGGAATGGGCAGGCATTGAATACCAGCCTGCAGTGTGGACTCACAAGCCTTTTCTTCTCTTATTGGAACCACTGGACACTGCACCTTATCTTGCCCATCCCACACAGAGATGTCACTGACTGTTCCGCTAATGAGATGGAGTGTACAGTACTTTCAAATGAGCCACCAACCTGGCTCACCTGTTAATCCCATTCATGTGAAACCTCATCCCACCGCCCGAGCGGCACGTTGGCTCGGCCTCGCACCCACGCCCCAACTCGTAGCTCGGCCAACTCCAGCTCTAACACTCTCCCCTGGGATGAGGTTATCTCTTTCTCCTGGGCTCAGGTTGCCAGCTCAGGTATCCTGGATTCCCTGGGTCTCTCTCCTCCTGTTTCACCCCTTGTAACATGCCTCCTTTCCTTTGCCATGCTCAGGTCATCTATACTATTCACCCCTGCGGTCCTCATCAGGTCGACAAAGAGGGATGGCTAACAGATGCAGTGCTACTCATTCACTTGGATGTTTTGGTCCACTGATGCACAATCAAGATCAAATAGATGATATTGCATGAACGGCAGACAGCAGATTGATTTCCAGGGTCGGCTCATTGTGGTGTAAGAGGAGAGCTTCACAGTCAGGTGGTGTTTCGGCTGAAGTCTCTCAAAACCTCGACTCTGCCTTGGCCAAAAAACATGCGTGACAGTGGAAGAGCATGTAGCCTGGAAATATTCCTCCATTCAGTTACTGGATGCTGGAAATATTGTGTGCTTCACCCGTCACCACAGCACTCAGACTGTTTCATTCTAACTTTCTGCTCTTATCTCTGAGTCTCGTTCATGTGCAAAAACTCACGCTCAGTGTGACTGCCATGCAGAGCGCAAAAGAAAAAGTAATTTATTAATTTCCTCTGTTGTGTTTCCCCTCTCCACAACCCTTTTTTTTGTCAAAGCTGATTTTCCCTCAATTTGTGTTACTCCCACTGAAGTATGACTGGAAAGATTATGGCAGTTTTGCATATACAGTGTGTTGCCGTGTCCGTACTTCTTTGTACCAAGTGAGAGATGTTGTAGTGTCAGAAATATCTCAGTATCTCTAACCTGGAGCAACAAATCAGAGGGTGAAATGAATATTTCAGCTGCTTCTAATTATGGTTAAACAATATGAGATGTGGTATAGAGTCTGTGTTAAAGTAGTTAACATGATGATAAAAAGCAAATTGAAGATTGCAATTTGTGTTGATTTAACACATTAGTATGAAATTATGGATTAAAGAGTTTTAGGTAAGGTTAGTAAACCACTGTTGGCTGTAGCCTTGTACTAAGAGATGTAGCTGTCTTTTTATTGAAAAGACATAAATCAGAAAAAGCTATTCTTTGCAGAATGGGTTGGATATCATGTGTGTTAATGATGTGCTCTGTCTTATATTATGAGCTGCTATTTTGTTGCACACAATTGTTGTTTCATACCTGTGACAATGACATAAAGCATAATCTAATCCAATCTCACAGGGTAGGATAGGAGGTGGATGTGGATGTGGAAATCATAATAAACAAACATATGTATTTCTTAATAGAATAAAATATTTTAAAATACTCTCCTTCTTCTTTCCTGTAAGATTTATGTGCAAAGAGTAGAAGAAAGAAGTCATTCTTTAGTTAATCTGGTCAACCTGTATTGACAATCGATCACTGTGTATATTAAATATCACAAGCTGATAAGGTTAAGAGTCACTGCTCTGTGGTTTGATACAGCTGAAATGACAGCCAACCTAATACGCCACTGAAGTGAAATATACACAAAGACAGACTGTAACAACAAAAAACAGTCCTATCAAACCAAGGCAATAAATACCACACACCAATTTCTTTGTGTGCATGGAAATGTCATTTCTCAGCCGTAATCATGACCTCTGAAGATGTGAGGAGACAGACAGGAAGGAGGAGTCACTCAGATTTGGGTGAATTTTTGGAGGCGCGTGAAGACATCGGGAGGGGGCGGGCGCTGAGCTGAGAGCTCGGCAGGGGGCCGTGTCCCTCGAGGGAGGGGTTTCCGACCGCAGCGCACCCCGGGGACAAGACAGACAGACAGAGCCACACAGGGTTAACGTGATGGTAACAGCGGCCGGCATGAGCCTCGCCTGCTCTCATTGCAGCGTCCTTGTAGGCGCGCCAGACCTTTGGCTGCGGCTGCAGCGGCTTTTTGGGAAGACAGAGGGTGTTTGGTGTGGCGCTAACGTGGTCCAGCAGTAATCCCACATGGCACAGGCGGAGCCTCAGGTAGTGTTTTAGCAGAGCGGTGCAGCTCTGTGTCATGGCAAACTGGGGCTAATGTGTCAGCTGGGTGTTTCCCAAAATCGTCTTCGTCCTGCACCAAGACAGCCTTCAACCACGACGGGCAGCTGAAGATGACATATGCTGAAGGCAGAGGGTGACTGTCTGTGTGAGCGTGTGCTATGTAATTTATGTCACTTAACACACATACACACATACCCATATACAAGCATGCGTGAGACGTATTTCTTTACTCTCTCATAAACATGTATTCACAAAGGTGTGTGTCTAAGCATCTGCCTGCCTGCTTGTCTGGACATGTTTGAGTGTGTGAAGCACACATGTTTGAGTATGGTGTGTGTGTGTGTGGGTATGCGTGTGGACATGTGTGTGTGTGGATCCAGGCCAATGGTGGCGGGGGTCTTATTGATGTTGATGCAGTCCAGACATCTTTATTTAAAGCTGATGTGGTTAAAGTAGCCTCTTAAGCCGCCCTCTCCACGCCTCTGTGGTCTAAGCCAGTGTGAAGAGGTGTGCTAATCGCTCTGCCATGTCTGCGCACAGGACCAGCGCCGGCGTTCCCCGTAGCCCTGCTGTTTGATCACAGCTGATTAGAGGCGCAGCCGCAGCGCCCACGAGGTGAACAGGTAGAGGGCAGATTAGAGCTTGAAACGGGCACGGCGCGCTAGTCGGTAGCTCAAAGGCAACAAAGTGTCTGAAAAGATCCGACCGTGTGAGCGATGCGCGGCGCATACTGCGGCACGGGAGCGTCCAGTGGGAAATGTGCGGAGGGGCTGAGTCCAAACAGCAGCGCCTGCTCTGCTCCTGACTGCTGAGCCGCTGCCGCCGCTTCTGCTGCTGCTGCTGCTGCTGCTGCTGATCACGCCGCCTCAGGCCTGTTGTGACTGGATGCTGCAGTCCGAGCCTGCATGTCAGTGTGAGACAGGCTCTCCCTGACCTCTCCAGTGCCGGGGGCCTCCCAGCCCCAAGGAGGGGCCCCCCGCTCCATCACATCCCTTCCAATTACTGACATCCTGCCGCCTTTGAACACACAGGAATCATAGTGAAGAATAGCAGAGGTCAGACTGCAGATGGAGCGGGGTGGAAACAGCAGAGTCTAAGTAAGAGGGAAAGAGAGAGAAAAGGGGGGAAGAAGAGTGAAAAGCTATTTGTGTCATTGATGCCCCCGTAGCCCCTCCACCAACCCTCCATCCTTTTTCAAGGCTTCTTACTGAACCCTAATCAGGAGCAACTGTTTCAACAACAAAGACTGAGGGGCAGTGAGAGTTAAAAATGGCTTCCTGGCTGGTTAAAACAGCGAGGACAACACAATTTCTCTCCCTACTGAGAAAGTCCAGCTCGGGTCAGTTTAGATGTGTAAAACATCTGCCATGGTGGAAGATAAACACAAGGGGAATATGAGGATTTCTTTTTATGGTTAGTATTTAAAACAGTGTTCACAGATTCGAGGCTTGAGAAAAGGGATGCAATAAGTAGTGGATTGTGGCTGTTTTGAGTTGCAGACATGTACAGTAAAAAAAGCTGCAACTGGTTCCAGTGTGCAGTGTGTTTCACAGCTGAAGTCACAGATGAATGAGTGACTGTGCTCAAGGAAAGGGATTCGGGGGGGATTACACATTTGCGCATGTGTGAGTGTAGGCTGTGGTTGTCCTATAATGGACGGCATACGAGATTGGTCGGTGCGCCTGGCAAGGGCCCAGTGCCCTTAAACCCAAATTAGCCTTTCCAAACCCATATCCCCCTGGCACAATGAAAAATCCCACACGTGCATACAAGCCTGCACACTCACAAATACAAACACACACAGACACAGACGGTAGATACACACTCGCCCTCCAAAAAAATAAAGAAAATGAAAGAAACACCAATGACCTCACTCTCCCAAACTGTGGTGAACGCTGCCAGGCCAGAAATCCCTCTAAGGCCTCCCTTTCAGACTGTAAGCACTGTACTGCTGAGTGGCCATATTGAGGGTCATTATAGGGTCAGAATGAGCTGCTATTAGACTCCAGCAATCCCTGCAATTCAAGCATATAAAATGTGCATTGCGTTTGTGGTAATAGCATTACATCAAAGCAGTGTTGACGTGTTCACTGTACTGTGTGCAGTATAAAAATAGCTTCCCTATATGTGCTAAATCTCACCATTCATGCTTTTTTGTGTTTTTGTTTGAGCAAATGAGTTTTTGTTCTTTCTCACTGACACACAGAATGAGAGTGTGCATGTGTGTGCGAGATAGAAAGCATGCGCGCCAGTGTGTGTGTGTGTGTGTGTGTGTGCTTGAGTGAAAGTTGGGTTTAAAGGGTGTTGAAAACTATTAGCCTGCTGCAGAGAGGTGCCGTGTAGAGAATGAGTGATGAATTATTGAAGTGACTCTTTGGTGTGAATGAAGTGTTGAAAATGTCCATTGCCACAGAGGACTCTGACGTTCCTGCACAACCCCACAACAGTGTGTGTTAAAACGGACATGTTGGTTCAGACAACTACTGCTCCACACTTGGTTTTTCTGGAGCCATTAACGAAATGCAGAGGAGTGGGTGCCTGCCGTTCCACTGTTTTTTTTTTTTCATCTGCACTTACCTCTCTTCCTGTCAAAACATTTCACTTCCTTCTGCTACCTTTTCGCCCTCTTTTCCCCTTTCTTGCTGTCTCTTCTCTGTCTTTTCCTCACTTCCCCACTGTTCTCCTCCAACATGAATCTCAGAATTTCCTCTTGTTACAGCACATCCACTGATCAGTCACCGTGATTCTGCTCTTTCAAGTCTTCCCTGTTTCAAAGAGCCATTGCCGTTGGGGGGAGAGTGAACAGGAATCTGAACCAATGCTTTTCGACAGCAGGGGCCTCTCCTGCACGTTACACCCCAACAGCACCAGCGGAGAAAGGCGGGGATGGGGGGTGGAGGGGTGAGTAGGAGGAGGAGGAGGAGGAGGAGGGGCGTGGGCTCTCAAATACACATCACACATGAAAGTCACCTCACTCCAACCGGGAGAAATCACGGGCCCTGACGGAAAGGTAAGAGCGGGCCGCGGGCGCTGGGCGAGTTGCTAGGAGACAGGGAAGCAGTGTACGGTCGATGGGATGAGCGGATGACTGGTGTGTTCGCTCAGATGGAGCTCACTGACACGTACCGACACACTGACAACATGCGGCTGAACGTAAACACACAGAGACATGAAGGGAAGAGTCACAAAACAGGAACGTGTGGAATAAAAAAGATGGAAATGGCAGCCGGATTACATCCCCCAATTTGCGCAATAGAGACAGAACTTGCAAGACCAATCAAGTCACCCAAATAATAGCTTGCCTTGCACAGCCCATATTTTTTCTGCTCTTCTTTGTGCTTGTACTTGTATGGGTACAGAACACTCTCTTTACACTGAGTTAGTTACACTATGCTCTCTTTTGTGATGCAGCTTCTCTCTAGGTCACGTTTGGTTGAAGTGCTAAATGACTGAATGTAAATGTGATACTATCTGAAGTATAGTATAGTGTAGTATAAGATATCCTAGTTATAATGAAGGCAAGCACCTTGTGCTGACGCTGTGTGCTGGTATGCCGCTGTCTCCAATGCTGCATGGATGTGCACACACATATACACACACACACACACACACACACACACACACACACACACACACACACACACACACACACACTCCAATAGTAAGGTGTTTTATGGTTGTGGGTAATAAGATGGCTGCTTGTGTCTCTCCTTGACCCACCGCTGAACCTGCCATAGTTGACACGACAACATCAGAGCGCTGAGAGACGGAAAGTGCCAAGCAACTCTACCTGACTGTGTTCAGTAAACAAGGAGGCCAGAGCTCCTGACTCATTCAGCTTCTTAATTTCAGCATCTCCTTACCCAGGCTTCCTTCCCCCTCTATCTGACACCTTGGTTCCTGTGAGGAGAGCATCCTGGGGATTAGGCATGACGTGCTGTGTTTCCAATGATTTAGCCGCCTCACTATGTAGTGAGAGATGCTCTGTGGAATGAGCCAGCCTGCCTACAGATAGGGGTTTTGGATGGAGCAGGCGGGAGGCTAACTTGTCTTATCTAAAGTATTTGGAGGGGAGGACATGGGCGCCTTCTCTTCCATTATATCATTATGTAAACACAGGGCTGTGCCACAGGTTGACAGGCTGCATTTCATAAATCGGCAGAGAACAAGCCTGTCTTGATTAAGGTGTGCTTACATCATTGTGAGAAATCAATCTGTTTAATTGGCTGGCTTTTGTCAAATATATTAGCTTAGGACCTGTATGAGACCATTATATTGAGGAGTGTAAATGAATATGCTTTCAGCTGTTAAGATTCACGGAGCTTGTTGTTATGATTTATTGTGCTTACTAAACATGTTTTCCCTCACTTGACCATGCCGGGGCTGACAGAGGAAGAAAAGATGAGAGAAAAAAAGGTGCAAGGGCCGGTGCAACTCATCTTCAAAGTGGTTCATTTCATGATTGCAGTCATAATGATGCAAGGTCGACTCACTGTGGCAGCAGTGGATGAAGTGCATGTAAAGGCTTCTTCAAAAACTCTATTGTATAATGCTGCAAAAGGCTGCTGTTTGACGCATAAATCCACCTGACCTGCTCTGCATATGATCTTTTTTTTTCTACCAAGCAGGGCTGGGTTTATCTTCCTCTTCACTGTTTTTAAGTCACGTCAACCATTTTTGCATTCATGGCAAGCCACAGCAAGGCACAATAACAAGTGGTCTATTCAAATTAAATCAGTAATGGCATTGTCCATATTTCAGGCAGGTCATGCGTTTTTATTTATTCAAAGAATGAAGACAGGTCGGTTCCTCTCACAATTATCTCTTTTCATTTAAAGAATGAATGTGCATGTCAGGGCTTCTTTTACTCTCTTTCTTCCTATTCTAAGTCCCCCACCATCTACGCTGCCCCCACCATCACTGGGCGACAGTAGAGGTCGTTAGTGGAAGAGGGATGATGCCAAACTTGACTGGAGTCGAGCCTTATCTCTATTCTTTACACTCTCGCTTTTGTTTCAAGGGCTTTGTTTACACACGCCCCATTAATCACCTTCTGCCTTCCCACAATCCCACAGCATTTAAAGTGGGTGCTAGTCCTGGGGACAATGTGCAGCTCAGGTGCCAGCGTAAATCTCTGCTTCGTCTCCTCTTAAGAAAGGAAAGGAAGATTCCCAGACCTCTGGTCACCCTGTCCTCTCAGGTTCCTCTATTATCTCTTCTTTACTCTGCCCTTGGCCTCGATCACTATCTCGACATATCACTCCAGCTTGGCCCCAGAGAGCTCTGATTACCAAACATTTGCACGCCGCACACCTGGGCACGAGTCAGCCCGGGCCGCTAACGCCACCCTGCGCCATTTAATCCAGTCCCGACAGCTGACTGACGCTGCCCTCATGTCTTGACAGGCAAGTGTGAGCATATGCAGACAGTATGTTGTTGAGCAAACATTAATCACACCGCAGGAAGCCACAGGCAGAGAGGAAGATGGAGGATTGCGCAGAAACCGCCCGCCACTGGCTCCAAGGACTGCAGGGTCACCTCTAGAAGGACACCTTCCCATAAAGTGCTGTAAACCCCAAATGGTATGCAAACAGTCCTCCATCTGCCTCACTGTGGGATGGAGGCCTTTGCACTGTCATCCATGTCCTAAAAAGTCTTCCTTTTCTTGCAGGTTTAGGAAGAAGCGATTCTCAGTGCCCTCGCATTCATTCTTGCAGTGGCTTTAACACCAAGACTATCAATGGATGTGTGAAATTAGGTGAAAACAGAGGCTGTGTTACACTATAATGAGGCTATAACATGTGAAAATGTGTGAATTATTTTCCTGCTTGAATGTCTCTACAGATACACAGCTGCATTAGAATATTGGTCTAAGAGAGTATATGCGCAGAACATGTACAGGAGCTCACTGGGACCGCTTTAATGCATAGCCCTGTTTAATTGCATAGTCAATGCATTCATCATTCAGAATGCAGAGCCTGGCTAAAATGAATTGAATTATCTGGCGGAGAGAACAAAGAGATGTACATTGAGTTTGTGCGTAATTTATTGTTGCAGAGTGAAGCGAGCAGGGAGCAAGAGAGGCTGGGAGAATTAGAGGCAGAGAGGGAAGATAGAGAGACCTGGAGGAGGAAAGGACAGGGGGTAAAGGAAGAAGGGGGGGACGAGAGAGGCTGACACAAAAAGATGAGGGAGGAGAGGAAAAGATAGAGAGGTGTGGGGGAGGAGAAAAGAGAGGCAGGGAGTGAGAGGGTGAGAGGAGGGTGAGAGAAATGAGTAAGCGAGAGAAGATAGGGAAGCCAACAGTGAAGGGAGAGAGAGAGAGAGGAAGTCAGGGAGAATGAGGAAGGAGAGAGATAATAGTGAAGCCTAGAGGAGGAGTAGGAGGAGGAGAGATGGAGGGAATGAGAGAGAGACAGAGAGGGAGGAGAGGGAAGCTCGTGTGCCGAGCCAGAGATAGACCAGAGACAGACCTGACACCTTCCTCCAGATTCCTGAGGGGATAAAACGCAAGCAATGTGTGTGTGCATTTGTGCCTCTGTGTGTGTGTGTGTGTGTGTGTGTGTGTGTGTGTGTGTGTGTGTGTGTGTGTGTGTGTGTGTCCATTTCCACATGCCTGCACAAGTATGGAATTTGACAAGAGAGGCTTCTGGGAGATTTCTTGTGTTGTTATACATGTAAATGTTGGATGAGCAGTTTCCACCATTCCCAGGGTGAACACCTGGACATGAACACCTACACAACATGCTACATTAAATCACCCGCCCCGCCTCCATCCATGGTCCCAGTCTGTCATCCTCTCTGTCACACACACACACACACACACACACACACACACACACACACACACACACACACACACACATATACACACACACACACACACACACACACGTAGACACACATTTACTCTACTGAGTCTCCATCTCTCTGCGTTGACTGTGGAGTAATTGCAGTGAGTATTGAAGAGAAAGCTTGTGGAGGCTATGGTGGTGAAGTGGGGAGAGGGGGGGATTGGGCTAAGGAAAATCTATTTCCCAATACTATCTAACTGCAGCTTTCCTCCAATGGACTTGCATTCCTGGTACTGGCTGTGTCCCATTGATTCCTTCCCAACATCATCTGAAAATCTATGAGCATAAAGGGCAGCTCTGCACAGTACAAAGCATATAAGTGCACATCATGCTCTATACAGCCGCTGTAGGAGGAAACCTTCACTCTCACCTTCTGTGGTTCTCTCTCTGTCTGTGCCCCTTCTTCTTCTTCCCATTATTCTCACCCCTGTCCTCAGACCATGGGGGGGCAGGAAGGATAGATCCAGACAGAAGAGGGGAGGAGAGGTGGAGGTGAATGAGAGAGAGAGGAGTGGGGGAGAGGCCGTATGGATTATTCTGCACAGGTTGTGACATCTCCTGACAGTGCATTATACTGTGGGGAGCAAAGCAATGCATGTCCACATCCTCTGTCAGTGGAATAACTCACTTCAGGGGGCCCTGTGGGACAACATCAAATTTTTGGCATCAAGATTTGCTGATTGCTGAAATAATTCTCTTGTCTTCTTGTCTGTATGCACGCTGAATGACTCTAGACACAATGGGTGTTCCCTAAAGCAGATGTACAGTATGTGTGCCTCTTTTTTCTGAAGATACCTCGTCTAGACCTGAACCCTCAGAGTATGATCATGGCATCGGTACAACATTCCTTGGATGGATCCATAGTGTCCCACACACATCGGAGCAGATGTGGAGTCTGTGCCAAACAGCTCAGTGCTGAGACTGGCCAACCCAGTTCCTCCCCCTCCAAACGCTTGCCAGGGATTTAAAATTAGACTGTGAGGAGATACATGTTGTACTGTATGGTTTGGAGCTACGGCGGAGCATAATGCAACCTTTTGATAACATGGGTGAGCAAATATTCATACTTTTCATATCAGATTAAAAATGTGAGAAACAGGGGGAGCGAGGGTGCACTCAATATTCCTAGGAAATTTTAAAATATGTGTCAATAGGAGGCAAAGTCATTGATTGCCCATAACATGTGCCACTTAATGATGATTATATCCTGACTGCGGGCTCCCTCTGAGGCGTTATAATATAAATAGCACTTCAAAATTTATTAGTTCGGGTGCTGATGGTGGAATTCCACAGCTATGGTTGCGAAATATGTCCGTTTGCCTTCTCGCCAAGAGTTTGACGAGATGATCAATATCACCCTCATGCCTGTGCTGTCAATATGGAGCTAGAGCTAGCAGCCAGTTGGCTTAGCTTAGCATAAACAATGGAAGAAGAGGGACACAGCTAACTAACAAATCCATCCAGGAAGCTCTACTCCCTGGCTGGGACTAATTGTCCGGGGCTGTGGGAGGTCACTGAACCAAAATAATCCAGGACATAAAATCCCTAACATCATGAATTGCTGAATTCCTTTGACTTAACAGGCATCAAGCAGGGAACGTGTCAGTTTCTGATACACGCATTCGCTCTTTTCAAGTGAAGTCCTCGTAGAGGTTTGTTTTTATTCAACGTCAATACAGGTCTAATCCATTTTTAGGTTGTGTGAGACATTAAAGGCAAACAGCAATCTAACTCACCTGGAACCCAAATACCTATTACTTTAGCCCCAAGGGCGCAGTTCTGCTCCATCACAGGTGGGAAGGACAATAACCAGAGGTCATTTGATGAACAGAGTGAGATTAAGATGTATTAGTAGTGGAGGACACAGTTGAATGGTTAACAGAATTTGTCAGCAACACAGGTGTCCTTGAATCAGTGTAATGAGCAGCCACACTGCAGGTGAGGTCAGGTTCCCGTCCAACATACACACCCATCAAAGGTAAAACGAGTGAGTCACAGCTGTGTTTACACCATCTACATATTTATGCTCTTTGTATATATTTGTATAGTATCGGGATACTTGACATCACCGACTCGAAAGTGAGAGCTTTCCATTTTTATACCTGTAACGCGCACAAACGTGTGACTTTAACAAGTTGTGACACACCCAACATGCCTACAAAATAACTATCATGCCCTGATAGAGGAGTTACGTTCCTTCAGCTCACACGTGGGCGCAAATAAACAACGTGCGACGCCACCAAACTGCCCGTGGTGAACAAGCAGGCGTGGGGCCACAGCTGTGTCCCACACGATTGCATTGACCGGAGGCCTCAACCACAACATGTCTGTGTCAAAAAAATCACAAAGCAGTGTCATGTATGGCCACACGCTGGAGCGATGAGAACACGAGCTAATGCTAAAGTGCTAAAGCACTGGATGGAGGAGAGGGGAGCCGAGGGATCGGAAGCAGAATGGAGAGAGGGTCAGTAGGGGACATAACAACCACTGGCCCTGTCATAAGAGTTTAGTCAGACAACAGAGATCACACAAGGTTAGCTGGATTTGGCTCACTGCTTGTGCAACGTCCAGACATAACTATCCTGCAGTTTTTGCTCAAGGAAGGCTGGTGTTTTCAGAGAGGCTTAGATGAACAGATGAATGGAGGGAGAAAGGGGCCAGAGAGGATCTTGGGCCCAGAGGAGGAATGCATAGAAAGGATGAGTCCTTTCTAAGAAGATGGGGGACAGCCAGCGCCGGGCGCAAAAAGAAGATCCTGTTTGCTGTCCCTTGATACAGTATACACACTAAATAGTCTTTGCAGCAGATTTCAGAGACAGACCCTTGTCTTTGTTCAGCTAATAGGCAGACCACTCTAAATGGGCTGTTTTTCAACCCTCTGACACAAAGACACTTTTTCATGACTCCTCAGTGCCATCGTTTTCCTGCTCCTCTTCTTCAGATATCTGGAACAGAGCTCTCTCTGTGTCTTGATGTGTCGCTCCCACAGCACAGGAGCTCTGAGCAAACTCTCTCACACTGCTCCACATTTGCCCAGCTCACATCCCCAGTAAAACTACACTGCACCACAGACATAAGCCAGCGGTGAGTAACTCCAGGCTCCCTAGCAGGGTCCCACAGAGTGAATATGTGGGCCATTAAATGACCAAAATGGTCAGTCATAATACCCAATAGCTGAAATCAACATTTTACTGCAGCCCATAAAGTTTTTGCTCATAAAAATGGAATCAATAGTGGTGAATGATTTCCCTGTGACAGCCTAATACTGATTTGTACCATTTACAGAACTGAATCATCACTCTGCACAATCACGATATACATTTTAATGAGGTAAGATGCCCTTTTCTGACATGGCCTGTGCTTGTTGTCAGCTGCACTGTATACCCAGGAGTTGTTGTTACTTGACTGCTCTGAACCCTCGGGCTGTTTGGCACCTTCTGCAGGTGAACTGGGTTCATTATCTAATAGCAATTTCCACTGGTGCTTCTCAGCCCAAGTTCCTCCATACAAACAGTAAACAGGCAAATGGCCAGAGATAACCAGCAATTTAAAGGAAAGATTGCCCATGTATGTATTTTTTTTTTATCTCCACTTTTATACCAACCTGCAGTAGATTACTGCTGTCAGGTATAAGAATCAGCAAGCCATGAGGCCTTTTTTCTCTCAGTTTCAATCTGGGATTTGAGTGGATTTCTCTGTCCCCAGAGTCAGGAAACATGTCAGATGAACCATGTAAATATTCAGCATGGGCAAACTCAAACAAAAGTCACAACAAAACCAGCAGTTTCCTCCTAAAACTTTTACTTAAGTTTACAGAAAAAAGGTGATTGACAAATCGTTTAATCCATAATTAAGTCTGTGTAGTGTGATAGTGTGTCGTGTGATAGTTTCTGATATTATCACAGCCAAGTTGTCCCAATTTATTTCAGATTAATTAATTCATTGATAAACAAGGAGAATTAGCTTCTTTCCCTTTGGCAAAGAAAGCAAAACCCTCAACTGCTATGTCAATGGCTCTCAGAGACTTATTTCCAGCATTGCTTTTCACTCCTTGCTTTATGAATTCTTTAGCCATCAGTGTGCTGTTTTCATGAGTTTGGCATCAAATGTCACCCGGGCCGTCTGTAGACTTTGATGGATCAATCTCTCTCCCAGCAGCCATCCCCAGGGCTTTCATCTGCTTATCTCTGACCACTGTCTGTCTGACTGACCGCCTCACTGCTCATTCACACTCCCAGGCTTCCTCGCAGCCCTGCAGCTCCCACTCAAAAAACAACCACACATACCAAACTCAATGACCACAACCATTAGTGCAGGCGAGTTTGTGAAACAGCCCCCACCCTGTCTTCACACTGCATTCTGTGTGCAACCTACATGGTATGAGAACATATACATGAGCATGCCCATTTAACCTTTTAGTCAGCGCGGTGGCTGGGCCTCCCTCAAGCCCATTCACGTCCTGAACTGGAGTCATACATGTATGAGCGATTCATCATCCTTCTGCGGATATTGGCTAGATTCCATGCTCTCGGGCCTGCAGGGCACACGGGTATACATCCATTTTCTGTGGCATCTTTATGACTTTAATCTGTACTTATCAAGTTGTAAGCATGTTTGTCTCATCCCTAATTTGTTTCTGTGAGTTTGTTCACGACTTTATCTTGTTCTTGCTTCCACCATGATCCACTTAGAGATGACGCTCAACAAATTTAAAGTGCCTGACCTCTTTGCCTCTCCTTTTTTTCCCGCTTTCTTTCTCTCTCTCTCTCACACACACACACACACACATACTTGCACTCAATCTTTTTCTCTTTTATTGGAAGTTCTCATATAGGCCTATTTACATATGCTACAGAGGTATATTCTTAAAGTGACTGCTGCTGGAGGCTTTCCCGCCCTCTCCAGAGGGTCTTTTCAGCCCCGGGCTGCTGCAGTGATGGGATTAAGGAGAAGCCTGGAGCGTGTCCACGTCTGGAGCCGAGCAGGACCGTGCTCCGACGACCCACCAACCTCAGTGCTTTTGTCTTCTTTCCCAGCGACCCACTCCAGGTGCCAGGCAATGGGGAAGATGCTCCAAACTTTCCCAGGAATGAGGTTGCTTGTCTGAAATAGTTCATTTAGCAGCACAACCTTTGCTGCTCCCCCGCCTCCTAGGTTTCTGCCCGCTACCACCACCACCACCAATTGCTTCCACCACCATCGCAGATGGTGAAAAGGAAACTATTATCAAAATAGAGGCAGAGGGGATGTCTTTCTTGCTCTTCAGCGTTCCTCTCTTTGCTCCCTTACTCACTCTTTTAAATCTAAATTCCCCTTTTTGGGGGGAGGGTGCGGGGGGCAGTGGGAGGACAGTTGTTTTGTCTCCCTCCATTGGCTGATTTACATCTCCACAGCTTCTCTATCAAAGTGGCCATTGTCAGTTCTGACCTATGAAAATTACAGAGGACACTGGGGGCCTTTCTCCTTTGACAGACCAGCTAGCACTTAGAAAAGTGCACGTGGACACACACACACACACATATACACACACATCCACATGCACACACAAAACACAAACAGTATAAACACACACCCACCAGATACACCCTCCACTACTTTATTTATTCAGATTTTACACAGATGCTCAGCCAATAGCCTCTCCTCCACTGTGCCCCTCTCTTTCTAAACATCCTGAGATGGGAGAACGGAGGGATGGAGGGAGAGGACAGAGGGGAGGATGGAGGGATGGTACAGGGGAGGAGGGTAAGGGGGGGTGGGTGTTCATCCAGGAATAAGAGAGAGGCATCCATTTGCACACCAATTGTTTTTCCTTCTCTCTGAGCCAGAGAGAAGAGAAAGACCACCTCTCTCCCCCTGAGACCACCGTCCCTCCTCCTTCTCCTCCCTCCTCCTCCCCCTCCCTCCCTCCCTCCTCTGTGAAAGCAGCGTGAATGGAGAGCCACATTCAAGTGGGGATGAATGGGATGGGGTGGAAATGGGTAGGGGGTAATTCTGACCACCACGGCCCACCAATGCCAGAGCCACATGTGCAGCATATTAACATATGAAGCCTTGTCACTGCTGTGTCAACCCTCCCAACTGATCTCATTCACATTCCCTCTCTCTCTCTCTCTCTCTCTCTCTCTCTCTCTCTCTCTCTCTCTCTCGCTCTCTCTCTCTCTCTCTCCCCCTCGCACACACACACAACACATGGAGCCTTTGGGTCAGGTGCGACACTGTTTTATCACCAGAAATCTCTGAGCAGCTTAGAGGGATTGTGCACCAACAGCGAGGTGAACTTGTGGGCAACAAGGACATAAGAGTGGCAGAGGGTGAGCGGGGGCCAGGGGCAGGCAAGTGGGACTCATGCCAAGAACATAGCTTCAAAAAAAAGGGGAGAATGAGCCCTGCAATGCCAATAAAAGACAAAGCTTCCAGCACCGGAATTAGAAGAGGAACCATGCAGCAATCTGCAAATCCGAAAACCATTGAACTGTAGTTAAGCAAATTGGAAAAACAAGTGCAAAAAATGTGAGGAGAGGGCCAAAGAAAACGTACCTTGGGCCCTCGCTGCACAGGGACCTTTTTTAGACTGCCTTTCCTGTTAGACTTTCCCTCATCGAGACAGTGCGTCACACAGAGGGAGTCTGCGAGGCCAGCAGATGTTAACCCTTTGTGAGCTTTAACAGCAACAACCTTTCGTGAGCAGAGCTCCACAGGGCCTGTTCACGCACTGTCTGCTGGGTCCGCTGTGTTTGGACTGAGCCTCTTACTTCTCCACCGTACTCCCCTCAGGCTCTAATCTGTTTCACAGCACAGAGGATTTAATGATCATATTACAGCTTCTACCTCACAGGAGTGGTTGTCTACTAGAGAAAAAAAAGGGTTGGTTTGCGGCCAACTGGCGCATGTTGAGTTGTCACAGCCTTAAACAGTTGCATGGTAATATCATAATATGAAAAAGAAAGCAACACCCCTAACCTCTGTGCATACGCATGGCGTGTGTGCGTGTGAGTGTGTGTGTGTGTACTGGTGGGGGGCTAGTTATTAATCACTGCCTGAGAGCTGACATCAGGCAGCCAGTAAACGTTAATTAGGACCACCCAATGGCCAGGCCAGTGTCATTAGCTAATTGAGTTTGTTTATGTGTTTGTGTTTGCAGGGACAGAATAAAAAAGAGAGAGCGCGAGAGAGAGAGAGAGGGTGTGTTTGGGGGGAGGTAGTTCTGAGAGAGAGGGTGGAGGGGAAGGAGGGAGAGAGGGAGAGATGTGGGCTTGTCTCATCCAGTGCCCTGTTGTGGTGACATGTCCTTCAGCTCAATCCATAGGGAGAAAGAGAGGGATGGAGCAATGGAGAGGAAGAGAGGATAGAAACTCACCCCCCTGATGCACACCCACCACCACCACCGCTCTGTCTCAGGAACCCGAGGCCTCAGCCACGACCGGAAACTTTCCCCACAGGCAGGCCATGGAAAGAAAGACATAAAAAAGGGACGACAACATGCTCAGAAGTGCGCTCCATCCCTCCTCAACTGTGGATTTCCACAAGCATGCCTGTTGTGGAAATCAAATACACATACACACACACTGCATTAGCATGCACATATGTGAGCTCATGCTGCCTCCAGTCTTTCCCTGGTGTGTGTTTCACACGCCACCTCTGCTGCCTCCCCGGGGTGTTTAGAGCGATGCTGTGTGTGGAGAGCAGCCATGCCTCAGCGCTGCATGGTCTCAGATGGCCTGGTGTGGCTGGCTGTGGTTACGCCTGTTGAGTCCGCCTGACCACCACATGATGAATCACATCCCAGCTCCGTCCAAAACGACACACACACATACACACACACGCAGGCCGAACCCACCAGATCTCAGCACAGCTCAGAGCAGTGCCGGCAAGAGAAACAACTGTCCTCTTCCCGCGTCGTGCATGGAGATTAATTTTAACAAGCCAACAGAGCTCTCAAGAGCCGTACAGAGAGCAGGAAAAGCAGAAAATCCACCAAGGAGCAAAGAGGAGGAGGGAGAAAGCTGAGCCGCAGCCCTCTGCTGTCAGGGTCTCTCTTCTTCTCTGCCTGTGATTTGTGCCCTTGGCCAGGTCCGATTCATGTCCCACAGATAGCTCAGCTCATGCCCCAGTAGGCTTGTTAGAGCAGTTGAATGAACGCCTACATGTAAGGCTTTGGCCCAAAAGCTAGGACAAAAACAACAACAAGAAAGCAAATCCAGGCGGACAGACGACAAAGTGAGACATTGCCCAGTTTGTTTTGTAACTTTCTGCTGCTGCTTTTTATAGGCAGCGCAGCGGTCACTGGGATCATTGTTGTTTGCTGGTAAAACACTTCCCATTTCAATTACAGTGTGTGATACAAAAGAGCAGCAACAGTATGAAAGAAACTCAATTCAAGGAAGGCGTAAAATTTACTTGGACCATTTTTCCTCTCTTTTTACACTCTGCTTAGAGCAACGTAGGCTCCCCGTGTGTACTCACACCAAGCAGAAAGGAGCAAAATTCACTGTAAGAGAATATATTTGTCTGCGTTTGAATCTTTTACCAGAGATTTAAAGACAAATGTCTGGGCAAAATTATCGCTTTTCATGAGAAAATGTTTATAAGGTTAAGCTAAACACCCATTTTAAATTAACAGTTTAATTACAAAACCACCTCACACTGATGTAAATCTCCATCTCCAGGTGCTTTTTGAGGTTAAAGACTTATTTTGAAAATTGAGTTTAATTAACTGACATAAGAAATTGATTTTTTAAAAGAGACAACAAAAATGACTAACTAATGATTTAGAATCAGAACAGACACTATAACTCCAGGCAAATCACAGTGCCCCTTTTTCCCACATGTATCATTCTCCAGAGTAACACACATCTTACTGTGAGATTACAGAGCCTAGTAAAACTATCCCTGATAGGACACATTTAGTGCAGACAGCCATGCGTGTGCGTAAATTGTGTTCTGAGTGTGTGCTCATGCAGCTGTCTGTGTGCCACTTCAGCTCGTCTGACAGAAAGCTGCCACTAACTGTGTTCACCACACTCTTTGGTGTACTGTCTAACTGCTAATAGACCACCAGGGATTCTACTTAGCCAATCACCTGTGAGCTCACACTCCAGACTGGAGAAACTGCGCTCTTCCAGTGAACTGGGTGAACGGCAGAGAGTGTGAAGAAGAAAAAAACAAAAACAATGAGAAGGAGTGAGGAAAATCACTCATCTGAGAGGTAGGTTCCTGTTACCATGGCACCTTGGTATGGTTAAAGACCAGAAAGCTCTGAACTAACCTGCCTTCGCCCGCTCCCCGAATGCTCCACCTCCTCTCCCCTCCCCTCGCCTCCCCTCTGGCACACCTTTTACATGCCCCGGAGGAGCGATGGAGCGCTCGGTGGAGCACATCCATGAGAGATGCTCCTAAGCGAGGCAGGGGTGAAGAGACACCTCCAGCTGGATGCTGGGATCCAGGGAAGAGGCTCTAAAATTAGCCCCAGCATGGGGTGCAGGAACAGGGGAGTGGGGGCAGGGTTGAGAACGAGGGTGAGAGACTTGCAGAGGAGAAGGAATGCTGGGAGGCAGGAGGGGTGGGGGGGTGGGGGGTGACAGCACACATCTACTGAGACGCCTCTCTGCACATTCACCAGGCTGTGGCAAATTAAATGTCTGAACTAGCACTTCATAAATATACAGGCACACACACACACACACCTCTCCACACACAATTATGCATGTTCATAACACCAGCTCTCGCACATCCACACGTTCGCTCCCACTCACAGGATGAGTGCTACACGCATACAACACGCACACAGCAATGAAAAGCACACACATACCACATCATTAAATGATTTGCTTATTGCGAGATCACAGTGTTGCTACGGCGGGGCTTAAGCCCCATGAATGGTGTGGTGTCAATGGGCATCTGTGTCCCCGTGTCCCACTTAGTCCCCCGCCGAGGAGCCCAACCTGCCGCTCAGTGTGGGAGAGCAGAGGGCAGATGGGCAGAGTCCGATTATAGAGTTGTCTGACCTCTCCTGCGGGCGGCTCACTGTGCTCCGTGCCCAGGGCCAGCACAGAAAGAGTGTTTGTTGTTGGTATTAGGAGCTAAACGGCTTAACGGTGAGCAGACGTGCTTCTGGAGGGTCGAGCACATAGTTTTGACTTGCTGCCAGACTCTGAGAAACGGGGCAGCTCAGGGGGTGCTTTGTCTGGTCCAAAGGGGGAAAAGGAAAATGGGGCAGATTTGGAGACATCGATGAGCTGTAGCTGTAGCAATCCTTTTATTTACCTGCCACTGCCACTTCAGTCATAAATGCCCCATAATATTAGCTTTATCACCTGGGAGTAGCTGCAGTAAGATGCACAACCCCCTAATGACATTATGTGCTCTTTGGTGCTGCAGAGTGACTGAGGCCTCAGTATCTCCACCAGCTCACCTGTCATTCAATCCACTGTCTTCCTGCTGGGGCTCTCCACTTCCTGTGGGGCAGCACAGATGCTGACAGACAGTAGCAAACACATGTCAAGATTTTACTTTAGCTAAACTGTCCAGTCACATGTGGTTTGTTAATGTACAAGGACAGAAAGGCCCGGAGTGCGTTAAACCAGCGGCTTCTGTTATTTCAGTGGATTCTGCTACATCTAAGTCTATGTACAAACCATGGTTAACATGAGTACACAAACTAAACAGTAAACTGCACACAGATTAAGTTGAAGTACTGCTAACAGACTGTGTCAACTGTGAGCCGGGGCCGAGATGAAAAGGGCTACAGTAATCCCTTCTAGCCTGTCGATTTCCCTAATCTCCTCCTTTTGTTGCTGCTGGAGCCCAGAGGAGGGTGTGACAGGGTCAGGGGTGAAAGTTAAGAGCCTAGATGGATGCAGCAGGAGGGGGCAGATGAAGTTTCATGCCCTGAGAAGACTTCATGCCTTTGGCTGAAACCAGTGCTTCCCCTCCAGCCCCTCCTTCCCCCCGCCAAGCCAGAGATAAGAGCAAAGGAGGAGGTCCTTTTTGGAAACAAAAACAGGTTTCTGACTCAAAGGGGTCAAGGGTCAATGGGAGAACTTCCAGTGGTGAACACCTATTCCTATTGCACTATTGCACTCCTATTGCATCTTCTCACACACACTCACTTACGTGCATGCACGTTGTCTGACTAAAGTGCGCCTTTATCATTTCTTGCCTTTTGTGGGAATGTTTGCCTGAACATCTCTGAATTCCCAGACAGAGGAATTCCTCTGGTTGAAACTTTTCTATAAATTTGTTGAACTAGTTTCAAACTTGTTTTGACAACGGTAAATACAGCCAGTCGCGAGACAAAGCTCCAGAATGGTTGTGACTGTGCTACCTGAGAGAAAAATCCTCTGAATGCAGACCGACAGGAAACACTAAGATGAGCACAGCTCAGCGTGTAACACAGAGGGAATGACGTCCGGTCTTACACACAGCCGCAAGAATGCCCATGCACTTGTTGTCCTCCACCATGTTGACGGAGGTGTGAAGGTCCCGCCCTCCAGTCAAATACCTGTGGGATTATTGCTGTGCAGCCTGAAACACGCCGGGCCAAAGGACCTACCCACAACCTGGGTAAAAACAACATCCGAGCTGGGGCGGAGGAGAAATCCCCGGCCTTTATGTGAGGGGTGGCTGCAGGAGATGAGGTTGCACTAGCACGTCTTCTCCTCCGTGACCCCAGGGGGTGATAGGTTGAGAACAGTGGCTCACATTGTTTGCCTGCACCACCCCCTGCCCCACTCCTCCACCCTGCCTCCTCTTCACCCCATACCCCACCCAGCTGAAGATCGAGTTAACTCTTGCCTGCGGTCACTCCACCTCGCAGGAACTCAATCCTGCACTGCTCTGTGCTCATGTCCCAGCTCAGCCGAGCAGAGGTTAAAGCTTCAGCCTCCTCTCTCTTATGATTCATTGCCACCACATCCAGGCTGAGGAGAACGAAGGCTGGGAATGTGAGCTGCCGCACCGCTGCGGCTTCTTACTGCTCATATTAAGCACTTTGTGCTCATTTGGAGAATTAATGAGCAGATGTATTTCTTCCTTGTCTTGTATTATTAAACTGCACTTACCTGTCCGTGTGCAATATAAGAGTAGTGGCAGACATTGATTACAGACATTTACTCCATGAAAAAGTTTGCATGGTTGTTCAGTGCATTACTTCTTTTCTTGTCGTGCCATTGCTGAAACACCACATTTCAGAAAGTATTGTACTTTTACTTTTGCTTTTTCTTTACAAAACTGATGCTGAACTCCTGAATTACGTTTTATTTCTTAGAAATTAAACTGTCAAATATATGCAAGTATATACAAATGCAGATGACCGAAGAGTTAATTCAGCAGAGTTGATGTGATAAAAACAATCTCAAATGTGGAGAGACATTGAAAACAAACAAACTTTTTTTTCTTTTTATCATTTTTATCACTTTTTTGGAAAATATCCACAGGTCAATTCAATTATAGAAATCATCATTTGTCAAAGTAATGTTCAAAATGGATTCAAGCAAATCAGTTACGTCCTGAATTTACATCATGCATTGTATTATATGTGGTGATTTCATGAATAGTAATTCAGTAAGTCATGCTTCATTACCTTTATTTGTAGAATACTTAATATTGCAAGAACATTTTATCATTCTATTTACCTACTTTTATACCTACTTCTACTTAAATGGTATTTTCAGAGCAGTACTTTTGGCTGTAATGAATAGTTTTTGCAGTGCAGCATTTTTACTCAAATAAAGGATCGGTACCTCTGGGTATGAGTGTGTGTGATGCGTGTTCAGAGGGAAGAGTTTTCTTTGTCTTGTTCCCAATGCTAAGGGGCAGAGCAAGAGAGCAGGGCTGGGCCAGCAACTCATAAATCACAGGAGAGGATAGAGAGTAACAGCTCAAATTAAGATAAAACCCCCTTAATTATCAGCTAAACAGCCTGGTGTCCCCTCTCTCCCTGGGCTATCTGTCACCCAGCAAGCAGGCCCAGTCACCAGGGGACAGGCTTTACTGCTTCTCACACACACACATACACACACACTAGAGCTGCTAACACGCACACACACACACACACTCGCTCTCCTCCGCTCCCGTGCTATATCAGACGATCTTCCTCTTTCTCCCGTCCCACATGAAATAAACAATGAGAGTATGAGAAGTGCATCCAGGTTCACACATATCATGGTCTAACATGTGGCTGTCAATCAAATTAACTTGTAACTTCTTTTGCATCTACCCCCACCCACACACACACACATGCACATACTGTCCTCCCCCTTTTCTCTCTTTGCTTATTCACCGCGCCAATTATCATTACCCTAATGACTTCTCAATGGTGCTCTTCAAAGGCTATCTATACCATGTCCTCCTCCTCTCTCTCTCTCAATTTGTGGCCCAATGAGATGTCCTGACATTCTTGTGTGCTTCCAGGGACATACACTCTCTCTCTCACACACACACACACGCACACACACTCACACACACACACACACACACACACACACACACACACACACACACACACACACACACAGACACACACACACACACACACACACACACACAAGGAGCTCCTCTTGCCTTCCCCGGAGGTGCATAGCAAGGTAGTGGGTGGGGAAGTTTGGAGGTCTGGTCTCCTCGAGGCTGGAAAGCATGGCTGAAACACACTGAAGCAATGTATGTGTGTGCGTGTGTGTGTGTGTGTGTGTGCGTGTGTGTGCACGTGTGCGCACATGCTCATGTCAAAGAAAAAGACAGCAAGAGAGAGAGAGAGAGAGAGAGAGAGAGAGAGAGAGAGACTGAAGAAAAATGGAGAGACCAAAGAACTCTATTTTGGCATGCATGGTGTCTGAGTGCTCTTTTTTTCACCAGCTCTCCTTTTTCCCCCCTTCAGTTCTCTTAGAGGCAGCGTATTGATTTTATATTAGGCCTGAGCTACCATCTGGCTGCTTTTCATTCCTCTGTTTTTATAAAGCGAGGGGAACATAGAGAGAGAAAGAGAGAGAGAAAGAGAGAAGGAGAGAGATTGAAAGAGGGCAGGCACAAAATTCATTATGCGTTAAATAAAGACAGTGAGAGAAAGGGAAGCATACAGAGTAGCGTGTGTGTGTGTGTGTGTGTGTGTGTGTGTGTGTGTGTGTGTGCCTTAAGCATGTATGTTTATGTATCTGAGCATTATGTGTGTGCTATGTGCGGTATTCACGCATGTGGGCAAAAGAAGCAGCTAAGCTACCTGATGAAGTACAAAGAGTTCAATTTGACAGCATTTCAGTGCATTTTCACAGGGGGATTGCAGTACACACACAAACACACACACGTGCCACAAAGTCCCCTCATCCTTTTCCTCGTGGCTGTCGTCATCTACAAAAAAGAAGAAAAAAAATACAGATAGTTCCCAGGAGAAAAATCTCAGCCCCCGAGAGCCACAAATCTCCATCTCCCTCCATCTTTCCTTCTCCTTCCCTCCCCTCTCCTCCCCTTTCCCTCCCCATCCCTCAGGAGCAAGGTAAGCAAGCACACCACCTTGTCTCATTCCCTCGTATGATCCATTGATTTGTTTCATCAATGTGTGATTGTCTGATGACAAATATTTAACATCCTGCCACTGTATTGATCCGAGTGAAAAGGGAATTGAGGGTGTGTGTTTCTCTTACAAGGTCGCGCTCCTGTTTGTCCTCTGTCTGTGGTAAGTCTGAGAAATTCTGTTTCCATGTCCCCCACATGAGGGACTATTGGCCTGCAAAGTTGGTCTGAAATGTAAATTGCGGATTACATCTTTGAATTTTATCAATTCTTATCAGCTATACTTGATCCAACACTGGAAATGATGAATCCATGGGAATGTGAGTAGGTTATAATGATTTGAGTGAATACCCGTTCTTCTCCAGATTTCAAGTCAATGGGGAAAAAAATGAAACTAATAAACTGACTGATTGCTGCCTCTGGTGACACTTCTGGATAACTAACACAGTGATATATTTGGGACAGTGCCTTGCCATTGACTACCAAGACTTGACAAAAGCCAAACATAGTGAATTTTAGAGTATCGTGTTGAGTTTTATCAGGCCGCCAACGTGTGGTCGCAGGGGGACTTGTCACTGAGTGTGGCTGTGGCTGAGAAGCGTCGGCGCTGAGATCCAGGACTGTTCTGTGATTAATGGTAGGGGACGCGCCCCACTAATTGTGGTTCCTGACACAGGCACACGTCCCCAGACAAAGCAGGACAGGGCTGGAGCAGGGTGCCATGCTCAATCACCTTCCGGCAGAAAGCCTGAGTGCTGCTCTGGGGGGTTCGGAGGAAAGAGAGGTCACAGGATATCTGGTGATGACAGTAGAGGAGAGCTCAGGAGAGGCTCGAGTGTTTGCGGGAAGTGGAGGCGGTGTTGGCCATACGGCCAGACCAGGGATTTACAAGCAGGAGACAGAGTAACAGAAAGTAGGAGAAGTAGACTGTCCTGACGTGGAAAAGAGAGATTTACTTGGCCTTACTTTATCCTCACCAGATTATCCTCATTGGATTTGAATTTAAGTCTGCTTCTGGTCTGTGCAGCCACATACATGCACCTGTTGCAGCCATATTGTATCTCAATGTTTAATGGTGTACCTGTGCAGTTTGTTAATAAAGGGGTTTCTGTAATGGATCTATAGCAAAACTAAATGAAAAGAATGTTGTTTAGCGCTGCAGGATCCCAGATCTATAAAATAACCAGGACTTCAAGTCTGCTATTTTACAATGGGAGTAAACATTTTACTCGTCTGACCCACAGACTCTGTAAAGGCAGAATAAAAGGCCCCAACATGCAAATGCGTCTCTGTTTCGCTTCCACCTGCCGGTATCTTTTGAGAGTGAGGACAGATGGAAGTCATGAATTGGCTGCAGCAAGGGACTCCAGACTTTCAGCTCTATCGAGAAATCCCTTTATAGGGGGAGGGAGGCAGACTGTTTTCATATTGTTTCTCTCAGCCTCAGTGTGGTCGTTCTCAGAAAGACAGCCCACCCTTCTCTTGCAGTTTTGCCTGCATTTTTGTTCTAAATTTTAAAATTTGTGAAGTCAATACGTCGACTTTAAATGCATTTAAGTGTGTAGATGCACATTTGTGTGTCTCTATGTGTGTTTGTATAAACATTTCTTAATTGCACCTTTGCAGCCGCATCATCTTGGGTCCAAGTCATTCAGCAGAGCCCCCCTTAGTCCCTCTTTGGCCTCCTTGGCCCCCCAGGCCCCCATGAGCTTCCCACAAAAAGTCCACAATGCTATTCAAACAATAGGCCAAGGGACAAAGAGCACATTTACACAAGTGGGGCTTTCTTTGAAAGCAAAAAGGCACTGTTTGGAAGATTTCCAAACCTCCACCCCTCAACCACCCTGCAACCCCCCCACCCCCCCATCCCAAAAAAAACAGCCCCTTTTGCCCCTCCACACCCCACCTCTCAATTCCCTCGCTTAAAAAAGTTCACCATTCCAGTGATGGAGACGTGGGAGCCAAATATACTACACCAAGCCCAATCCCACCCGCCAATCCACAAGCACCCCCAATTTAGCCAAACCCCCTCTTTACAGGACAAAAGCCCTTTAGAGGCCGAGTGTATGTGAGGGCTCTGGTGGATACCATAGTGGCTTAAAGACCGTGGAGGCCTCTAAGAGACACTTCTTTTACTCCCAGCCTCCCTTCATTTCTCTTTCCTCCTCTCTCTCCCTCACTCTCTCTCTCTCGGTCGCTTTCTCTCTGAAAGGTTCAGCAAGGGGTAGAAAGAGTTTGGGGAGAGAGGGGAGGGGGCAGTTTGGGAGGAGGAGGTGGATGGGGCGTAGAGGGTGCTCTTGTGTCAACATTGTGGTATTTTCCCAAAGATGCATATCGCCTCTATACAAATAGGAGATGTATTTATAGGAGTACATAGAAAGCTGCATGAGAGGAGAGTGTTTGGCCGAGCTTTCTGGCCACGGCCCCCACGGCTCCATGGATGGTCTTCATGGTTAGTGAAATTGTTATTCTTTGGATGCGCGTTGGCTGGGAAACACGTAAGTTCTCAGGCGACCACACAGTTCTCTCCCTCCCAATATGGCTGCCACGCAGAGGAGCCCATTGAAGGGAAAGGTCCAGCACCATACATCTTGACCGGAGCCAGTATCCCGAGGCCTCTTTGTCACTGTGTCCCACACAGAGCCGCTGTGGCTACACAGCAGGCATGTTCTGGTAAACAGGCCCATTCTTACTTTTACATGTCTGGCTTTGCATAACGCATAAAAATGACTCTGCTGGTTCAGATCTTAAATTGCTGTTGTAGTCAGACCCATCAAAGCACAGGACGTGCTGCTGTAGTAGATAATCACTGCAGCGCGTCATTTGAACCAATTCATTCTGCTGTTTCTCCTTTGAGGAGCCAACAACGTAACATTAACCCACCATTCAGCAACTGTCAGAAACCTGTGAGCACAAGCCCTCGTCCTGCCATAAAACCGGTCAGCCAAACCCGACAGGCAGGTAATGTGTCACCGCAGGAGTCTCCTGGCAAGCTCAGACTCTGGTGACTCTTTAAGGAAATGTAGAACCTTTGCGTGAACAAACACATAATCACAGCTCAGCTCGAGGTGTCATCAACAATAGAGTGGCACTTAAACCAATTCTGATCCACGAGCATTCACGCAACCCAGCACCTGGACAACATGCTGCTGCAGATTTATTAAACGTGTGTTAGTCGGATGTGAAAGAACCAAATACTGGTCAGACCAGTGTCATCAGTGACTGTGAACCTGGTCCCAGGTAAATATATTGACACACAGAAACTGTGCAGACAGAGCAGCTTAAAACCCTGGAGGTCTTGCACAATGTTTCACTGATTCAGAGGCTGCACCCAACGGGGGCATCTCCAGCTTCAGTTTCACAGCGAGTGGCGTAATCAGCATTTATTCCCAAGTCGTTTCCCACTTTCCCCCCCATTCTCTCCCCCCTAAACAGGCCCTCCCTGGTGACATGACAGTCTCTCACATAACCAGTCTCTGCTGTTTGCTAACGCTGCAGCTCTCTGTGCATCACACCCATGCCAGGCTGTGCAATCCTACGCAGCAGGCGGCGGGGTACAGCAGCAAGCACAAACACACCTGAAAAACACAGACAGGCTCCTGTGGGGAGCCAGTTTGTGTGTGTGTGTGTGTGTGTGTGTGTGTGTGTGTGTGTGTGTGTGTGTGTGTGTGTGTGTGTGTGTGTGTGTGTGTGTGTGTGTGTGTGTGAGTGTGTGTGTGTGTGTGTGTGTGTGTGTGTGTGTGTGTGTGTGTGTGTGAGTGTGTGTGTGTGTGTGTGTGTGTGAGTGTGTGTTCTGTATGTGAGAGAGAGTGTGTGTACTTGTACTTGTGTGTGTCCTAGACAGCAGTGATGCAGGTTGATCACTGGCCCTGTTAGGTAGCATTGACGTCTCCACCTCAGAGCTGGCACACAGGGGAGTTATTGATTAGCATTAAGCATCCATGCAGATGGCCAATAAAGAGCAGGTGAGCCAAAGAGGGCCTGGGGAGCAGAGAGAGGGGAGGGGTGTGTGTGTGTGTGTGTGTGTGTGTGTGTGTGTGTGTGTGTGTGTGTGTGTGCGCGCGCACGCACATGCGTGTGTGCATGTGTGTGTGGATGCAGGGGGAGGAGGGTTGAATAAGATGATGTAGGGTCACTAAAAACAACTGAGGTGGAGTTGAAAACAGCCAGCAACGATCAGCCTATTGGAGAAAGAAGAAAAGTGTTTGCAAAGATAATTTGATTGTGAGATGTTTTTCTTAATTTCATGAGGATTAACATATATTGGAATGTTTCTTGCCGCTTACGCATAGGAGGGATTGGAGGTGAGAGCTCAGGAATAGTGGCTGATGGAGATGTGACAGAGTGTAGCAGCGAGGCTTCCTGGTCCAACAGGAATGTTACATGTTAGCAATTAGCATTTTAGCTTTCCTGACGCCGCTGCTCCATGGTTGTCAAGTGATATGCACCAGACCACATTTTCTCACACACACACAAACGCTATTCTATAGAATTTTCAACAGATTATTCTTGAGCAAAGCTGAAGTGTGTGTGAAAAAATTGTATTAATTTTAATTTGATGCTGTGACTTAAGAACAAAACCAACTGAAGGGAAACTCCACCTTTAACGTCATATTTATTGTTATTTAGTTACTCAATAAAACATATACAGATATATACAATATGCAGGAAAACAGACGACTGCACTTTACATATTATTAAAAAAAGAAAACAAAAAGAAACAAAAAAATCAGTTCGTAAATTGCCGTCACAGTCCTCCATCTATTGTTTCAGAAATTCAAATTCAACAGAAGCTTTATTTAAAGATTACAAGATTGCCTAACACACAGCAAATTTTCTCTTATTATACATGTGCAATACGAATAGTCTTTTTTTCAATTCCCTTATTAAACAATCCCTTTACCTCTGCTTTCAGTTCCCATTGGCTGATTTGTACACAAGTGACTGAGCTCATATGCTTTTTGAGGAAAATAAAGAGAGGAGAAGAGAAGAGAAGAGAAGAGAAGAGAAGAGAAGAGAAGAGAAGAGAAGAGAAGAGAAGAGAAGAGAAGAGAAGAGAAGAGAAGAGAAGAGAGGCTGAAAGGTGTATTTTAGACAAGATTTTAGACAAACAAATAGACAACAATTTTTAAGTGACAAGGCAGCAAATGATATGTTATAAACTTATTGTAAAGTTTTCTTAACAAAAAAGTTGCTGAGTTACATTCATGCATATTCTCTACTTTCCCATCATCCTGCAGTTGTTTTCTCCTCACGCAGAAGACCTGTTTCAAAACCTGAAATTGTTGGTTCAGAAAAACAAAATCTCTTATTTTCCTGTACAGTCAGAGACTGAATGGTTTGATTGGATTTCAGGAAGCAAGCGGCAAAATTCCCCTAATAGGAAGGAAAATCTGCTCTTATCTGAGGTGAAAACAGGGAGGCTGTTAAAGTCATGACATCATGTTCGCACCGAGACTCAACACCTGTACACAATCGAGCCAATGACAACAGAATCGCTCTTCTTCTGCTCTTCTTCTTGTTTTGTTTCTGATCCATTGACATTTCTTTATTTTTCTTCGACAAAGAAAATAAAACAAAAACCGAAAAAAAAAATATATCGATTTGAGGTTTTCCAGATGTGGGCATCATGGAGTGGAGCCCACGCTGTATTGTCCAGCAGTGTGTGAGAAAGTGTCCTAAAGTGTGACTGCATGTATCCGAAAAAACATGGGATTCGTGTGTGTGTTTGTGAGTGCCTGTATGTGTGTGTGTGTGTGTGTGTGTGTATGTGTGTGTATGTGTGTGTGTGTGTGTGTGTGTGTTTTGTAGCAAATGTCTATGGTCGTGTTTGCATTATGAGTGTAAATGCCTTTCTGTCCCTGAACAGGCAGGAGCTGCTTGCAGTTGCCTCGTCGACGCTTTATCATCATCATCTTCCTCATCATCACTACTTGTCTCTGACAAATCGCCTCCGTTTGCGACCTGGTTTCCTTCCTCCTGCTGGGCCTGCTTTGTGTTCAAGTCAGTGCCGCCACGAACGTCCCGAAGCGGTTGGAGATATCAGAGTGGAGAGAGCGCCAGGACGAGACGGGTCCCCCTCGGCCCTTACTGTCCCCCAGCTCGTCTGTGCAGTGGACGGACAGGCACTGCAGGTGGTTCCCTCCACCGCTCCCTCCTCCTCCTCCCCCTCCTCCTCCTCCTCCTCCTCCGGCTCCTGCCGCCCCGGCTCCAGCCTTACTCTGGGACAGCTCTGATTCTGCACACAGGCACAGAGAGGAAAAGGTTAATTAAGACTGTGCAAACATGAAAAACAACTCGCAGCCATTCTCTGACACAGATGAACCATTTTAAAACACACGCTTTTAATTAAACCAGTGTCATTTTCACATCCCACACTAAATCTGCACTGTGAAATTAATTCAACACTATTCCATCCCCCTCCCATCAATACCACCCGAAAAGAAGGCTGTAAGCAAAGCTCCCTCAGCTCACACTCCTCCTCACCTCCTCCCCCTCATATCTCATGGACACACGTGGAAATACACACACACACACACACACACACACACACACACACACACACACACACACACAAACAAACATGCATTCATTTGCTCCCAGCCGGGCGTGCAAATCTGCAGGGTTCCTGCCTGACCTCCGGTCAGAGGGTCAAAGGTGCAGTGAGACTGCTGGCCTTTGACCCTGCTTGACCCAATTTACTGCTATAATGACCATGCCACAGTATCGAACCCGTGTCACTAAGGTGTGCAGCCTCACATTAAATGGTTGCACCACGCTTCCGGAAAATCCATACACAGGTTGATTACAAGTCATACGGAAAAGAACAAAAAAGAATCAGCCTCGAGTAAATACTGACGCCTCAGACGCTTCACAGATGGAGAAAAATCACTTTGCGGTGTGTAGCGATAAAAGATTAGTCAAGGGGAAGATTGACGAGGGCAGGGAGTGTTGGGCTAAATCATACATAAACGCGCAGCGTCACCTTTCATCTGCTTGAGACGTGCACTTAGGGAGAGGAGGGCAAATGTGAGGAAGAAAAGTTTAGAGGAAGACATGCGAAACACAACAGGGGAAAGAGAAATGGCGGGGCGGTGTTTTATGTGTTGTGACTGTGGCGTTGCATCGTGTTCTGTGGGCTGTGCCTCAAAGGAAGCCCAAAGCGCACCGAGAGAGTGTGTGTGATGTCGTGAATCCATCACTAGAAATCAGTCTGATGATTCTCCCCCAGCCTGTTCCGCGCGGACGGGGAGCAGATCAGTGTGTGTGTATGTGTGTGTGTGGGGCGGGGGGGCACAGAGATGCGGAGCTGTAAGACGCCGGGACAACCAGGTGTCTGAGAGCGGAGACGACGGCTGGAAAACAGCTCTGACAAGCTGAGTTACACGTGTCAGAGCCGGGAGAGGCTGTGATAGACGACACAGTCGACGGCGCAGAGGCTGCAGATCACAACACCATAGTCAGTCTGCTGCTCACCTGAGAGGAGAGACGAGCCCTATCATCCACAACCCCCCCGCCCCCCCCCCCCCTTTAGCTCATCTTCCTCTGCTACTCAGACACTTTTTATCCTCTTTTGCTCAATGTTTTGATCTCCCCCTCTGTCGCGCTGCTTTCACAGAGCCCGGGGCAGCAGTGACACAGTGCTAACAAAACGCAGCCAGGGAGGAGGATGGCAGAGCGGGCCGGGCGGCTAGGACGACCCGGAGAGGCAGGCGAGAGAGGGGGCGGGCGGGCAGACATGCAGGCAGCGAGGCAGGCTGCCCCCCAGCCTGTCTGGGCTGAGACCACTGGGACGGAAAAGTGGGGGGATTTGGTGAAAGGTCAGGCAGCCGAGCCTCCCGTTGTTCCCTGTTTGGTTTGCCTCTGACTGCTGGTCTCTGTAAATTTCTCTCCCACCCAAAGACATGGAGACGTGGTATAAGTAGGGACTGCGGGTAGGGTGTGTGTGTGTGTGTGTGTGTGTGTGTGTGTGTGTGTGTGTGTGTGTCTGTTGGGGGAGAAATGGGGATTTAGAGCAGTGTTGGTGGTGGCGGTGACAAGATCTAACATTTGCCAGAGGGTCCAGTCATACACCTCAGCATGGCAGATCCCCACCCCCTGCCAGTATCAACACCCCCACCCCCCTGCACAGCCCCAGCCACCACCCCCTCCCTGCCTCACCTCTCCACCCACTCACACTCCCTCTTCTCCTGAGCGCCGTGCCCTCCAGCACCCGCCGGCAGCTCATGCTAGCTGGGCACAGCAGGGTCCGCACCGGCCTGAATAGGCAGCCAAGCGTTCCCCTGGCTCACTGCTGACACACACAAACTGACAACACACACACACACGCACACGCACACACACACACAGCCCAAACGACACAACACACCAACCACTGCCGCCTCCGCCAGGCCCACACCAGCCTCAGCTGCAGCTCAGCCTGAACGCGCACACACACACACACACACACACACACACACACACACACACACACACACAGTCCTGCATACATATGGACGTGAATTCAGAAACACGCACACACAGATGCTGAGCTTCAATGCAAGGGTAAGTGTGGAGAATAGACAAAAACACACACACACACACACACAGCTTAAATTATAAACATAATACCTTCCCTGAAACACACATCTCCTGCTTTTACATGATCCCAGGTTTCATGTTGAGGTTTATTTCTCAAAAGAAATTGCTCTGATTCTTTTATAAAAGCAGTTTAAGAAATGTTGTCTTTCCCCATTAATTCATTATTGTTAAGTTAAAGACCCACAGCGTCTCTGAGAGCTCCGATTTGTACCGATTCACTTTTCTATTAACAGTGTACACAAAATCCTGCACTTGTAAAATAAACCAAACTCCTGACCACCGGTGGATTAAAATATCATGCAGTATTACAGGGTAGCCGAGAGGGGATTGAAGGGATGTGACTTTTATGGAAAAATCAACCCTTAAATTGTCAGCATTATCCATGCCGGCGTGTTCCCTCAAAAGTGGAAACGGCAGTGTGAAATTCTACATCACACAAGTCTGAATCCCAAATCAGCATGACATTTTGCAAGCAGGGGGAAATCTCTCTTTTTTTTTCATATAAATATTTATGTATATAATAATGAGAGCCGTCTTGTTCTGGCTGTTCATTGACTAACGTAAAATTCATATCCACGGTAATATCTCAATAATAGCCTCTTCATCTGAGGGGAACAAGTGCTGAGCATCACCAGGCGAAGGGAGGGGGAAACACCTAATAAAAAAGGAGCAGCAAAAGCTCGAGCAGCTGTGCTGAGCCACAAATACACCAAATATCCTTAACCACATTAAAGCCAGGAAAGATTACCACAGTGATGTGTTAAGTAAATACACTATTTAATGTGATGCACTTATATCGCTATATCTCTCGCCCCAAGTGCTGTACTTTGTTATTTAGTGCCTGGTGATGATACTCTCTCTCACACACTCACACACTCACACACACACACACACACACACACACACACACACACACACACACACACACACACGTAACAGCAGGGTTTTGGAGCCGTCTCACAGACACAGCCAGAGACGATTTACAGAGATGAGCAGAGCTTGGAATGCCACGAAAGCTGCGAGCGCAGCGCGCAGCTCCGCTTGTCTGGGTGACACCAATGTGTCTGCAAGCTGACGGCCTGACACGGGTTTACATGTCACACCACACGCACACACACACACACACACACACACACACACACACACACACACACCCCACTCACTGGGAGCAACGTGGGGAGGTAAACAACGGCTGCTCGCAGACGAGATGACGGCGTTCTCCAGCAATTTAATAATAACTGTTGGAGCGAGCAATTAATTTCTGAATTAGTGGCGAGAAGAAACGGCGACGTTAAAATAATGGCAATAACCTTTGAAGTTGACACAGATATTGTGACTATTTGTAAGATAAGTAGAGCAGAGAAGCAGCTGAATGAAATGTATTTCTGCAAGAGGGCAGAGGAATACAAAGTGTGTGCGTGTGTGAGTGTGTGTGTGTGTGTGTGTGTGTGTGTGTGTGTGTGTGTGTGTGTGTGTGTGTGTGTGTGTGTGTGTGTGTGTGTGTGTGAGGGTGTCGATCTGAAAGCTCCTTTTTTTTCCCTTCCTTTTGGTGCGAGTTCCTCAGAGCCGTCACATTGATTTCCCAGGCCCCAGAATCCCATGCGGCAGGCCTCTGCCCTTTCTATCCCAAGCTCTATATGTCCATGACGACACTTCACCTTTAACCCCGCGGTCCCGAGGCCGCGACCCCGTCCTCGCCGAACACAAACCAGCCCAATCAGAGCGCTGCGCTCGCTGACAAAAACACCCAAAGGCCTCCGCTCCTATGACAGTGTGTGACATCAGGTCAGATTCCTTTAGCATAACAACTACCACTATGGCCCTGTGTGACGATTCTGTCTTTGTCAGCACAAAACACCCATCACAGTCCACAGAGAAAAAGTAGCGGCCCCACACCCCCCCCCCTCCCAAAAAAAAACTTGGGATAGGGCGAGAAAAGAAACTAAAGAAAGTCTTTTCTGGCTGCGGAAATAAAGCAGCCTCTCCCTGAGAGATCTCTCATCACGCAGGCTGCTCCTATTACGAAAAACACCCAGAAAATCAAGTATCAACAATAAACGATGCCTTGATCGGGAACTATGTTCTGCCAAAAGGTGGGAAGGGGGCACGTGAGGGTCCATGCACCCCCCCACCACCACCCCAAACTCCACCCAACTGCCGCCGTGTGACCTTTCCCTCAGAGCGGGAGGATATCTGGAGGGAGCGGGGCGCACATTTCTCAGGCAAGGGCACAGGGGTTATTTTGGTTTGAATTTCCTCTCTGTTCTCTGGTCTGCAACATAAAGGGGAAAAAACCTGCCCGGACAGGCATTGCCCCCAGCGTTCCTTACCTTCTATCCAGCAACACACCCATTCCCATCCCTTCAGATACATAGCCCACCCACCCCCCACCCCTCTACACACACACACACACACACACACACACACACACATACAAACAAATACACACACACACACCTCCCCCTCTGGCCACAAGAAGTGCTTAGGAAACCAGACACAAATCAGAACATGGGAAGTGATTTAGTGCCTCCTTCATAACTCACAACCATGTCCAGGACCTGTCCAGCATGTCATCCAAGTCGGTGACATATTGATCTACTTCCCTGTCTCCAGTTTGTGTCTGCAGCGCACTGCACGCCCTCTTTTCTGTGTTTTCATCTATTTCGGAAAAGGTCAAACACGCGAGTGATTACATGCGAAATCTGCGTGAAAAAAAATCAAATTGTATTAACGTGACAATTATTAACATTGTTAAAGCAAACTGCAAAAAAACAAACGTGAACGCTTCTGGATCACGGCCGATTTCTGTCTGTGTAATTAAATAGATTAAGTTCCAATTCAAATTAATATTGCCTGTGTCGCCTTTCGCCGTTGAGGGACAAATATCAAACAGATGCAGATAAAAACGCTGCTGAAACTCCTACATGCCGACAAGAATCCGCAACAGTCGCAGAACTGACAGAGAGAAAAAAAATGTTTGATGCTGAATTGAATTATTTTCTCCTCCATAAATGCAAATGGTAGCTACAACCCAGCCTCTCGCCCTCATGAGCAAAACTACAGATGTTCTGTGAAAAACACACACACACGCACACACACACACACAGACATCTCTGCAGCTCTCTTACTTTCTCTTTCACTCCATCAGTCTCTGCCTCTGTCTCCCAGGAGAAACTGCTCCAGTGTCATAACTCATTTGTCAATTCCTCAATACAAATTAAAGGCGCCTGACGACTACCTGTATGGCTAATAACATAACCGCTGCTGGCAGCGTGACAACACCTCGGAAAAGATGGAGGCACACGCACGCACGCACACACACACACCATTTCAAACCCGCGTTTGGAAACTGAGCAACATATGAACCCAGGGACACCGTTCACAGGCTTCTCGACAAACCAACACCTTTTTTTTTTCCTCCGCCAGTTCTGGCTCTGATTCAACAAGACAGTGGATGTTTGGAGGCCCGTCACATATAGAAGATCGAAGGCTTGAAACTCCTCGTTCTGCGCGTCTACCACATAAACTCGGCTTTGCATTCCCCGCTGCATCCAAGGAGAACATTTACCACATGCTGAGACAAGTTTTATTTTATTCTAACACCCTTCCCCGGGGATAACAAAACACCGGATGAGCTGCTATTTTGAAGAGTTGAAAATCCAGCAAAGCAAAAGACCTGACACCTTTGTTCATCTTTTTCTCTCTTCATCAGTCACAAGCATGCTGCCTTAACAGGCTTCCTTTGACTGTCACTAGCGCTCAACGTCTTGCAGAAGCCCAGGAACACAGAGCACACGCACACACACACACACGCACACACACACACACACACACACACGCCTGGCAGATAAACAAACACGACTCAGATACGCAGCCTTAAATATCAGACTTTTTAAGCACAAGACTGGCGTTCTTCGGTCCTGCGCTAATTACAAGTCAACTAAATGCTCTTAAACATTTTCAACACTTGAGAATTAAGTGAGCGTGCGCTTTGCGCCTGGGAGAGACACCTGAGATTTGGGGGCTGAAGCCGTGAGCTTGACACCGAGTCTAAATAAATCAAACTTTATGTCTCCAGCTGACAAATCCACACTATCAGGTTGCAGTGTCTACAAACCTGCCCTTCGTCACATACTCGCATGCCAACACACACACACACACACACACGTATAGTCTCAAACAAAAACAGCAGGTGAAAACAGTGAAAGCAGTGTTATTTTCTTTGTCTACGGTGTGGAACGTTGCTCTGTCATTACAATCATGTGTGGGAATGGCGGAAATCAGCGCTGCCGACGCAAACTGGCTGCTGCTCGCAGCCCTGATGAACCCGTCAATAACCGAGTCAACTTGCAGAGGCTGCCTGAGGATGAATTGTGACTTTTAGAAACAATATTACCGAGGCTAATTGCTATGATTATCATAATGATTATCATTAGAGCCGTACGGGAGTGTGCGAGAGGCCTGCATGTGCGCCGCGGAAAAAGTCAATATGAAACACCTTGTAATGACAGGTAAAGAACATAGACTGCCCCGAGCTGTTTTTTTTCCCACATTCAAGCACATGCCAATCACCCTCTCCTTTTTTTAGAAAAAGGAAATAGAAATTACGGGTGTGATTTGTGGGGCTGTTGTCGCGCTGAAATGTCAAAGGCAGGTAGTCTCACAGGATTGTTCTCGGCGGTGGAATATCAATACGGCTCTTTCTGCGGATTTAAGTGCTTTCTAGTAGGTGTGATAAGATGCAAGTTCCCTCTTTTCAAACCTGTCAACGTCAGCGTGAAAGAGATTTGATCATTATTAGAGCTGTTTATGGGCTGATTACTGGGAGTGAAGAGTGAAACTATTCCACAGGGTCAACTGTGAAGTGCTTCAACTGTGCCGACAGAAGGAAAATAAATAAATAAATAAATAAAAGTGCGTGTGGCAAAAACAGTGAAAAGTAAAAATAAAAATAACTGAATCACTTCCTACGCCTGCTGGTTGCCTGTTATCAAGACGCCGCACGAGTTCCCAAATGAACGGCCAGCTTCTGGCTAAGATACGCAGAGGGGGGAGGAAGAGGAAGAGCGTGAAAAACTTTTTTTTTTTTTTTTTTTTTAGAAAAAAGGGGAAATAATGTTAACTGACACCATACAAGGAAAATTGCTGGTGTGTAGCTGGGCTCCTTGGGAGCATGAGATGCCATGTAGCAGCGCAGGCATGAGCAGGCCCAGCGCTGACAGCGGCAGGTACAGGACTGAGCCCTGGTGGAAAACTGCAGCCACACGCTGTCACAGAGCGAGGAGGCCAAACATGGAGCCCGAAGGAGCCGGACTGTTTAACAGACGCACAGGGAGCACAGCGAGGGGGAACGCACCTCAGCCCCCCCAGAGCAAACAGCCCAGCACCAGAGGAAAGTTTACTGGCCGCTCGTCCACACGTGCAAACACTCCGAGGAAGTTAACGTGAGAAGAAAAGGCGACAAAAAAAAAAACAAAAAACGAGACGAGACGCGTGGCTGGCGCATCCTGACTGATACCAGCACACCTGGCAACGAAATGGAGCGGGTCCCTCTGAAGTTTTCAAACTGAGCGCACACCAAGAGTGAAGCTGCAAACACTTACAGCAAACTCCTCTGCATCACCAAAGCACACACAACATCGGAATCCACCTGTTTGGCTTCTCTGACAGGGAGTGCAACGACAAAAAAAACAACAAAAAAAACACAGATGGAAAACTTAAAAAAACAACAACAAAATAAAAAGCAGGCACTAGCTCTCAGGACAAAACCAGAAACAGATCATCTCATGTTCAGACATGATCGGGGTAAAAGAAGGATGACAAACAGCTCAATAGATAAAGTGGAAAACTCTAAGCAGAGTTCTGCTTAGATATCTTTAATTCTTAATAAGATTTTTGAAATTAGCATTTGTTGGATCAGTTTTAGCAACTGAATATATTATATTGATATACTGAATATATCTCAACTGAAAGAGGAAAACCCAGAGACGGTAGTCTGGGCACAATCAGAAAAAAGGCAAATTTATGTTAATTAAGGGGGGTGACGAAGGGATTTTTTTGTGGAAATGGACAGGAAGGGAAAAAAATCACATCTACCACGTATGGAAACTAACGTTTCTTTAGCCTCTCACTGAAAAACACATTTAACAGGTTGTGTCACTTTGTGCCGAAGATTCAACTGTTTTCAGAGGAAAAAATACAAAACTTTCCATGACCGTCACAGGAACTTTATGAATTAATTTCACCCTGACAGGAGTGAGTATCCCTTAAGAATTTGGAGTTCCTTTGAGTTCCTGGTGGACTGATCAATTGGCCTGATTTAGCTGCAGTCAGTGTCCCTGACATCATCTCTGCTGCAACAGAGTCCTGATCGTGTGAGTGGAGGCGAGACAGACCGGGCTGAGGAGCAGAGTTTTTGCAGTGTGGGATGTTGGCTCTTATGGAGCTACACTGTAGGCTATGACTTATCTTAAATTATTATGTTATTTTGCTCCCTTCTGTGTAGCCTAAGCATCAGATTCAATCTCAAAATCCCCCTCCCCTCCCAAATACACCTCCACCCTTTTTTTCATCTTTGCTGTCTGAAGCACTCAAATGAGAAACTGTCAGGAGCCGTGATTTGTGCTAACTAGCTATCGATCGCTCCAGAGCTGCATGCCTCGTGTCCATGCAGGGAGGGCTGGGAGAGGAGGGGAGAGGAGGAGAGGAGAAGAGGAGAAGAGGAGAAGAGGAGGAGAACAGAAAGGAAAGAAGGGAGCAGACTCCGGACTATTCAAGCTTTAATCAGATGGATTTGAGTAAACGCATAGTGTTAAATGTGAAACAGCTCCACTGAGTATAGTTTGAGCAACAGGGCAAGTGTGACTCAGTGCAAAGGAATTATTATTATTATTGTTATTATTAATAATAAACAAATATCTATAAGGATTTAATGATACAGAGCAGGAAAATAGGGAAAGCACTGCTGTTTGTCATTTTCCATCTGAGAGGAGCAGCAGAGTGATGCCACACAGGAGTAAAAACAAATAGATGGGTGAGGGCAGGCGCTCCAGTTCTCTCCCTTCTCAGAGAGAAACGTGCAGCGACCCGCGGCATCAGCCAGTGGCTGAGGCCACAGCTACCTCCAGAGCTGCCTCTGCTGCTGCTGCTGCTGCTGCTGCTGCTGCTGCTGCTGCAGCTGCTGCAGCTGCATGGGGCTAGCAGCGCTGGTGTCAGCGTGGCGGCTGCTGCTGGAGGTGTTGGTGTTGGTGGCCGCCGCTGCCGCCCCTGCCGCCGCCGCCGCCGCCGCAGCGGAGACGCGCCTGGGCTGCAGACGCGGCGCGGTGCGCGTCCCCGCCGCGCAGCAGAACAAAGAGGCTGCGCGCAAAACGCGCAGCGAGCGGCCACGTTACGCACGGAGCGGCCGAGCCCCGGAGACGACAGGCTGGGAGACGCGTCAGGCAGTAATGCATTAATTCATGGGGAGGTGGCGGCGCAGAGAGGCAATCACGCCACGAGATGCGTTAAAACATAAATAAATACAGGCATAAATTTAATAAAAACGGGAAAATTCGGATGAATTCAACTTCCCCAGTTTTACTCTTTCAATGCGTATTAATGTACACAATTACGTTTCTATTAACGCACGGAGAAAATGTTCTTTTAAAAAATTGAAACACGGTTGTTTTTATGATTAAATATTCGTTTTATTTTATCGTTTATATTATAGTTGCTATTAATTATTATAATTGTTGTTATTAATTATTATTGTTACCATTGCTGCTCTTATTAATGTTATTATAATTAGGTCCACCATGTTTAAAACGTAACTTTAATTAATGTGAAACTACATCTGCGTTTTCAATTTGTTTGACCGTTAAAACATTTAAAGAAAAATAGGTAAAAGGCGGAAATATTGATCTTCTGCTTTTAATTTCTCTGCCTGGTTGTAAAACTGCTTCTCTGCATTAAGGCCAAAGATTTTCCGTTTTCCCTCAGAAAACTTGAACAGACGCAACTCCACAAAACGTCATCGCAAGACACTAGAATATTTCTAAAAATATTTCACTTTCATTGGCCATAAAATACAAATAACGAGCCATTCACGGGTGATAATAGCAAACACACTGATGATGAATTCCCTGACAATGAACGGCATCCTCTGACTAAATCTCCAGCAGTACAAAGACTATTCAGCGGGATAATTCCCGCAGACAATAACATAAAGCTAAACGTCTGTATTAATTCCAGCCTGAGATGCTGCGCTGCCACAGATGAGTCCGGCATCATGTGCTGCTAATAACAAATACAAACAGGCAGCGAGGCGAGGGGAACCCCGCAGAGCAACGCACATCCCCACAAAGAGATCCATCTCCTTAATGCAGCTGCTCACCCTGAAAACCCAGATAAAGAACCACAGGAAATGTTGACTTTTCTTCTGCTGCTCTTTTCAAGTCAATCTGCAATGAAAACCTCATAAAATTACATTGTTCACTTTTAAACTCTGATGACCACTTTTTACACTCCCCCCGACACGGACACGGTTTAAAGCGAAAAATAACGCATAAATCGCCGTTTTTTTTCCTGCGCAAAGGCTTGAATGGCGCTGCCATTAAATTTATTATCTCCCTCCGTTGAAGCTCTAAAACTCAAAGAGCCTGGTGAAAACAGGCGGCTGCTTTGTGGCCGCACGACGTGGACAAAAGGTCGTCTATTATCAGCGATTATAATGCATTTTATGCCTGTTATGGATGTGATGCTGCCCCGCATTTCTGATCGAATTAATGGCATTTTAAGTGAGAAAATACCACAATATTACGAGCAAACTGTGTTAGTCACTGTAGTTTGTGTTGCATGTGTGAGAGACACAGAGAGAAACAGAGAGTGAGAGAGGGAGGGAGACAGAGAGAGTGTGAAATACAAGCAGAGGAACTGAATGGTTTCATTTACCTTCTTTGCTGTTGTTTTGGCTCTTGTTTTTTTCCCATGGTCCCATGGCCTTGTCATCCTCTGACCCGTCCATCATGGCCTTGTCACTGGGCACGTACCAGGTGGCGTGCTGCTCTGCCATGAGGGTGTCAAGGTCAATAGTGCCCATTGAGCCCTTCCCAGCATCCGGGCTGCAGCTTGCCAGCTCATTGTCTCCAGTCTGCGAGGGACAGTCGCCATTCTTCTTGCCGTTCTTCATGGCCAGAGGCTGGTCCTCAGAGATACTGAACTGCTGCCGCTGGAGCTGGATCTGGGCCTGCAGAATCTCCAGAGGGTGGATTTCCTCTTGGCCAGAGGTGCTGGACGGTGTGCGTACCTGCTCCACCCCTGGAGTGCCCGGGTGACTCACCCCGCTGGCCCCTGTGCCCCCACCAGCATTCAGTCCGTAGCTGTCTGGTGTCGAGGTAGTGTGATTGTTAATGCCCATGCCGAGGGCCTTCTGTCCATTTATCAACCCGTGGTCACTCCTCTGCATTTTGGGTGAGCCGGTGATCATCGGGCTGCGGCTGGGCTTCGTGGCAGAGCCCCCCCCTGCGTCTGAGCTGGAGGACACCTCGTCCTCGTTACCGTAGTGGGTGCTGACATCGTCAGGAAAGTCCACTCGCGGCGAGCTGCTGTCAGACTTGGCCACGCTCTGAATGCCACTGTCCAAAGAAGACATCAGGTCGGCCTGGTCCCCCAACATTAAGTCGCCTCCTTTTCCCCATGAGGGTGATTGGAGGTGTTTCTCATGGGGCGTGCCCCCACCCCTCTCCCCAACGCCAGCCGAGGGGGTCTGCTGGCCTGGACTTACAACAGGGTTACCATTGTCAGAGGAAAAAAAAATTCCAGGGCTCACATGTCCACTGTCTCTTTTTCTCCTCCCTCTCCCTCTCCCACTCCCTGTTGTTGCCTTCCCCTCACTGCACGGGGTAGCGTCCATGTTGTAATTTGGGGAGAGGGCACTGGCTTCCCCCTGCACCGTCTGGCTTTGACTTGCAGGCTTAGAGTTGCTATTCCCGGTGCCAGGCATCTGGCTGTTCTGGGAAGTGCTGCTCTGAAAATATTCAGGACCAGCACTGCCAGTCCCATTAGATGTGCTGCTATTAATGTCCTGCTCTGTCTGACTCAGTTTTCTCTTGCCCTCATTCTGGTTCTTCTTGTTGAACGTAACATTAAGATTTGGGGCCCCAAGGCTGGCGATCATGTTCTGGCAGGCCGTGGAGAGGGCCGCCAGGCAGCTCTGGCCGAAAACACTGTCTTTAGCACTGGTTTTACTAAAGTTCCCAAGGGATAGAGCTCCAAGCTTACTAACAGACGCCCGCTGGCCTGAGGGGAACTCTGACTGTGGAGGGTAAGTCCCCGGTGAGGTGCTCACCCCCTGGGGAGCATTGTGGGCTGGCCCCTGACGGTTTGCGCCCCCATAGGGAAACGTTGGCTGCGCTCCCATTGGAGGTGCGGGGAAGTCGGCTGGCCGCCTCTCTGCTGGTGCGTTCGGGTGTCCCGTCCCTGCTCCTGGAGACTGCATCTGTGAGAGGTTTCCCATGTTGCCGCTGAACTGCGAGTGCATTCCTGGGGAGTGGAGGGCCTGCACATGTCCATCTCCTGGTATTCTCATAGGCTCCTGCATGCCCATACCTGGCCTGAACATCATCCCTGCCCCGTTCTGCTGCAGCCCCATTTCATGGGGCCCGGATTCATTACCCGCTCCACCCATGCGCCGTGACATCATCTCCCCTGGTGGGTGGGACCCTTGGAACCAGGAGTTCTCCTGAGTTACATGAGGATTTTGTCCATCAATGTTAGGCATCCTGCCGCCGTTCTCCCTGTCAAAGTTGGGCTGCGGCATGCTCCCAACTGGTCCACCATGAGCCATTGGGCCGGGAGGTACATCGCCGTGGTGACCCAGCTGCTGCAGGCTGGGCTGCCTCATCCTCTGCTGCTGGTTGCGAGAGGCCATCTGTTTTATCATCATGGCTGCGTTCTGCCGCTGCTGCAGAGACTGCTGCTCAGGGCCCGGGTGCTGCAGGGGGCCTGGAGGGAAACCTTCACTCACAGGGGGGGTGAACTCTCCTGGCAGGCCCGGGTAAGCAGAGGGAGAGAGGTGGTTATCCATACCACCACACCAGCCTTCACCACCATGTGCATTTGGAAAGTCAAATCTTGGCCTTTTTGCCATGTTCATATAAGGGGAATCAAAGTGTTGCAGCCTCTGATTTGGGGGCTGCTGGGAGGGAGGAGGAGCTGGCTGTTGCATATTAAACATGGGGTCCCCATAGGGGTGCAGACCCCTATTTTCCAGTCTGTGAATGGGATATTCAAACTGGTTGTGTTGGCCAGGCATCATGACCCCTCCGTCCAGAATGTTAGGGTTAGTAGAGCCAGGCTCGGCCTGTGGGGGTCTGGGGAGGCCAGGGGGACATGAGTTCTGTCTGGCTATCAAGCCAGCCTGTTGTTGCTGCTGCATGAGAGGATGCCTTGCACTGACCCCCGGCTCCATTCCCACGGGCACCTTCCGGCCATTTCCAAAACGTTCAAAAAACACTCCGTGCTGAGGCTGTTGGGGCTGTGGAGGTGGCTGGTGTCCCTTCGACATGCCCTGCATACCTGGTGTCCGAGGCATGCCTGGGTTCCCTGGGAAATTCCCACTGGGAACGGGCCTTCCGGGCCCAAAATGGGGTAACTGAGACTCTGATTCTGAGGGGGAAAATACATGTACATCAAAATGTCCAGACGGAGGCTCACTTGGGAAATTATACTCTAATCCCTCTACTGCTCCCTGGTTGGGCAGCCGTCGAGGCTCCATGCCGTGAGACTCAGAGGAGGAGGAAGAGGAGGAAGGGAGGCCGTGGAAAGATGCTGCTCTGTTTGGTGACTGGTCCAGGGGAAGGCAGGGGGCAGGGACGGCGTGGCTGCCACTGGGGGGCCCATGGTGTTGGAAGTCAGGCATGTTACCAGGCCTCTGCTGCTGCGCCTGCTGTTGCTGCTGCTGCTGGGGGAAGCCATCCCCTGCCTGTCCCTCAGAGAGGGGATCAAATCCCTCTCCGAAGCCCTGCTGTGGTCCCATGCCATTGTTGTTGTAGCCCATTAGCCTGCCACCGTGCAGGCATGATGAGCCTGGCTCCGGGCCTCCGAAATTTCCACTGAAATGCGGGTGAGGTTGGTGGGGGTGAGGTTGATGGCCATGTGGATGTCCTTGATGAGGTTGCTGGTTGTTGAAAAATCCATGCATGGGTCCTTGCTGCTGCTGCTGCTGCTGCTGCTGCTGCTGAAGTCCTCCTCCCGCATGCATGTCCGAGTGGCCCCGTGGGTGGAAGCCCCCGTACTGCTCCCCGTTCATGTTCATATTGAGCCCCAGCATCTGCGGCTCGCTCAGGGGGCCCATGCCGGGCTCCACGGCCCCCGGCGGGCCTCCAGCGTGAAACCCCGGGCTTTTGTAGTGGGAGCCCATGTTCAGTCTCTGCTGGTTTATGTTTCTCTCTGACTGGCCAGGGTTTCTGCTATTAATCTGAGAACCAAACTGCTCCAGCCCAAACATACTCCCTTGCAATCAATCCCACATGACGGCCAGTTTGCCAGACATCGGCGCACTGTCTGTTTTTCCGTCTGTCCCCCAAAAAAGCAAAAAGAAAAAAAAATAGATATACAAAAAAAACTACTCAAATGTTTGTATAACAATACTGTCTGCACAGACTTATCTACTTTAAACGGAAAAAACTCACCGAGTAAGGTCTCATCGCTGTTGCTGAATTGTTTTTGTTTTTCAACTTGTCCAAGGACGCGCTGCAGCGGCAGACTGGGGACAGACAATGTCCAAACGCGCACTCACACTGGCTGAAGGAGCGCACTTGACTGCTCTTCTTTTTGTCTCTCACTATGCAAACAAAAAGGAAACACCGCGACTCGCTTTGCTGCACCAGTGACCTAAAATAATCCAAAGTTTTGCTGTGCGCATTTCTTCAGGGCGAACATGGCACAAAAACATCCAGTAGAGTAGAAAAAGAGCGCACTGCAACTGGAACGACCGGACAGGGAATATGGCAATTTCTGTCATCTAATTCATTATTCCAGTCCGATGTCAAATGTCCCGGAGCGGCTGTTTGTATAAGGTCCCATTCTGGAAACAAGGGGAAAAGTCCAATTCAAACTGCGTCTCTGAGGGAAGAAAAAAAAAATCTTTCTCTGATTAAACACTGTCGGCTGCTGTCATTCAAAATGTGCGCTGAGCAGGCGTGCAGCCAAAAGTCCGGTTTGATGGAAAAGTCCACAAACAAGGAGCTCCCGCACCGGAGAACCGGAGCTGGACCCGGGGCAGCCCCCGCGCTCTAGCCGCAGCGCACCGCTTCGGAGCGGCTTGACAGCATCCTCCGACCGCTGCTCAGCGCGGAGCTCCACCTCTCTTCTCCACTTCTCTGCTCTGGGCTCTGCGCTCCTCCGCTCGCCACCGTGTGTCTGCCGCAGTTCACCGAGCCGTGCCTGCCTCAGGAGCGGGTCACAGAGATACTGACTCTCCGCTGTGCCGCCCGGCGCTGTGTGAGACCAACGCGTCCCGAGGATCCAGCAACAAGTTTTGCATTTCTACAGCCGCTTCCATCTGCGAGCGCCGGACCAATCAGAGCGAGCGGAGACAACCCGGGGGGCGGGGCCGAGGCTTTTAAGGTGGTCCGAGGGAGTTAGTGAAGGCGTGTGTGGAAAACCAGATCTGAGGGGAGGCTTGTACTTAAAGTGGTGTTTGGACCCGAAGCGATTTTACATTTAAACCCAATCTCATTGATGATTGTATTTTTCCTAAAAACAATATATGTATTTTTTCTTCACAGAAATGCAATTACATTTCATTTAGTCTTTTAGCAGATGTTTCCATCTAAAGGAGAAAAACATTCCTGCTGCATCACAAAAGAGACCATATTGTAAGAATAAGCACTGCTCTACATTCTTCAGTCTACCAAGGGATGATAGTAGAGTTGCGTAAGTACTAGTATTTACGCAAATGCAGAGTTTGAGCACTAGTTGAGATGGGATAGCAGTCGGAGAAAGAAGTATTTTCACAATTTGGACCCATCAGGGTGCAATCACAAATGAACGTGTTTCTCACAAAATGATCTCTTTTTTTCCCCTCACTTCACCGCAGAAATGAAGTTACATTACATTTAGTCATTGAACAGATGTTTCCCTCCAAAATGACTTACACACGAAAAACATTCACGCTGCATCACAAAAGAGCAATATATTGCAATAAATACTGCTCTACATTCCTCATCCCAGGATGCAGTAATTTAAACACGAGTACGTGCATAGTTTAAGCTCTGGTTGCATGTGTGAAAAGGGTAGAAGGAAATATTTTTCACTTTTGCATCCATTAGGATGCAATCTCACAAATGAATGTATTTCTCTGTTTTCTTCTCACAGAAACAAAGTCATAAAACTGCAAGTTCTCTGCTGCAGCAGGGGAAGGATCCTGCACACTGCTCTTTTGTACACTGCCTCACACCTCCTCACCTATGAGCAAACTCAGCTGCAGCCCCTGCATCCACTGATCCCTGCAGGGACTAGCACTTTGCTTCATCCCTGCTGGAACATGTGAACAAGCAGAGGGGCAACCAGCTGTTAACTGGGTTTACAACTTGGACACAACCATGAATCAATGGCCTGTGCTCAGGATGTTAAACATGTTCTCATGAGTTGGTAACTGAGCCCGATGCTACTCTCTCAACTATCAAACAGCCCAACAGCAGGTGGTGACTGAGAGACTTATCAGAAATCTAGCCTTGATATCTTGGTTTTGGGATATAACAGTGGATTAGACTGATAACAAAAATTGAGTCACTCACACCCCTCTGACCAATCTGACCTGCCACAGTGAATGTGTCCCAAAAGGGAAAAAATCCTCCTTAAAAGACTATCCAGACGACATCATGTAGTCAAACATATCTCAGTTTATAAGGAAATTAAAAAAGGAACATGAACAAGATTGATCATTAGGACTGCAACATAATGTTGTTTCTCCATTTTGGCTTCATCTGTTGTTTATAAGATTTCAGCTACTTTCTGTTAAAGGAAAAACATAAAGAGCATCAAAGACTTAAATGAAATAGCTTCAGTCAAATCCTTTTCAATCTATGCAACATTTACAAATAAGTTGGAGTTATTGGAATTGCTTGTTGATTGAAGACTGGCTGTAATAATTCTTGCACTTGATTGAATTATTAGGGATTGGGCTTTGTTTCAGATAATCACAGTCTTTTAGTGTTAAGACTTGTAACATTTTACAGTGCTAAAATCATACAATTTACTTCACAGGTTTATCTGCAGCATGTTACCAAAGACCAGGTTATCTCTGTGAGGTCAAGTGGTGCAAAACCTGCAGATAAGATCTGATGTCACTGCAAGTAAATCTTCATGTTCATGTCAGACCAAAGTTCACGGTTGAAAATTATGCGTACCACACTACATATGCTTTAACAATACACTTTCTGATATCTTCCATTGTTGTTTTACGCAATAGTTTGGCATTGGCTTGTCAGACGTTTCATATCGTATTGCATAATTCAGAGCGTGTGTTGTCACCGTCTTAATTGTGAAGTTTTTGGGATGCTGTTTTCATTTTTCCAACCACTTCACAAAAATAAAGATGCATTGTTAAATGGATCCGTGGGTTTTCTTCAAGATCATTATTATTTAAAATAAAGGGAACACGTGGGAGCGCTGAACAAAATGTTCTTAATTTGCTATCATGGATATTTTCTTTGGTGTAAGGAGAGCTGCACATTAGCCTGTACCGACAGTGTGTGCAGTGGGCATTTAGAGAATTTGTGTCAGCTCTGAACCTTTGGGGGGAAGCGGGACTTTTACTAAACAGACACAGTGCCACCTAGCGGCTGGCGTGAGCCAGAGAGAGAGGCTGCCCACGCTCACACATACATTTAAAGGACGGTGTTTTTTTTCTAGATCATGTACTTTCACGCAGCATTTCAGACTATCAGTTATATAGACGAATGCTTTTGGTTTGTATATCATGTATCATCACATAAGATGCTTTTGTTTCACCTCATGTCCTCATGATTTCAGGGCAGTCAAGTAAGAGCACAAGATTTTTCAGGTGTTGAAGGATTTTATTTTCATTAACCAAATCTGGTGAACACAAAAAAAGCAGTAAAAGGGAAATGAGCAATAAGGTTGGGTCTTATTATTCCCACTTAACCATAGCAGAAGCAGATGGAATACAATTTGTCTGTGAATTTGATTTTCTTTTCTTATTTAAAACAATAGCCGGCCGAGCAGATGATCACCTAACCCCCAGTATTCTGGATTCTGTGTACACTCAGCCCTGCACCTGGAACAGGACCAACTTGGAGACAGGTCAGGACAAGGCACTAAAAGGAGCTGTAATCGTGTGAGTGTGTATCTGAAATGGTGTGGGTGAGGACATGCAATCATTGCAGCTGAGAGGACAGCAGCTCCGAGCGAAGAGGCAGGGAAAGACGGTGGTTGTGTTTTGAAGGAGGCGAGGTGTAAAGTACCTGTCTTTCACAGCAGGAAGGAGACTGCTGAGATGTTCTAGGGTCTGTTGTGCTTAAAAAAGAAAGAAAAAAAAAAGATTATCCTGTTTTCGTATCCAACAGCCAGCTGGATGTAGCATCGTTTGACTTTTACCCAGACAAACAGAAGTGCGTGCATATCACACTTTTTGCTGTGTCTGCCATCGCTGCCCTGTAAACGCTGGCATTTAACTTCATTTCTCAACTCAATAAAAGGCTGTTTAGCACAAAACTCCTTTAACAGCACTGGGAACAAGTGCTCTGCAGCTCAGCAGCAGCAGCAGCAGCAGCAGAAGAAAAACCATGATATTGTTGGGTCCTACTGTACAACTAATCCCCTGGTGGTACAGTCCCCGGCCCTACTAGCTCTGTGTGCGACTTCTCAAATGGAGACAGACAAGTTAACTATGACAAACCGGTGGCATGGTCTCTTTCCCCCTGAGTCCCCTGTGATGATAAATGCGGCTCAGAGCCGCTGCTGAGGCGACTTCATGACAATGGACAGTCTACAGGCTTTTAAGAATTGTCACAATACCATTCGTCCCCGCAGTGATTTAGTGCTCAATTTGTCTCAATATATTACTCAATAGGAGGAGATAGCAGAAGTAGGTGCCCTCCTCTCCTCTAATTCACAGTGTTAAGCTTTTCCTCACACACACATATATTATTGTAAGGGTTTCCCAAAGAGACAGCACCCCTCCACCCCTCCCGGGCTGGGGAGGCAGCGTCCTGTGCAGCCGGGGCGGTGTGGAGCAGAGCTCGGCGTGCCCTCTGTGGGCCTGTCACTCAGCTGGGCCATCACAGCTCCCTGGGTCAGGCTGGGTTAAGTAGCATCTGTCACCCAGAGAAGCACCATTGTATTAAGAGGAGGGATGCGACAGAGACACCCCCCCCACACACACCCACCCCTCCTTCCCCAACCGACCCTCTCCGCGTCGCTTGGCTCCACACCTCTTCCACCTCTCCCAGAACAACAGGAAAACTCAGGAGAATCTCTGGGGCTAAACTTGACCCGGGCCCGGACGATGAGGAAACACTCGTGACATCACTGGCCGCCCGTGCACGCCAAAAATAACCTTCCTCTCCAAGAAAACCTGCAGCCCCCCGAGCAGATCTGGCCCCGGGGGGGAAGGTCATATTGTACACAAACATGGCAGGGGCGGTCTGAACTAAATCTGTACCGCGGCGGCCTTGACAATTCATTTAGAGCAATTTAGGAATATTTTTACTTCTGCGTAGGTACTGAAAGCAATAAGCTGCTAGCTCTGGCTGCCGCGGTGTTTTCAGCTCGGAACGCAGAGCTTTTCCATCGGCAGCGTGCCTGGACGTCCTGCTATGTCAAGTCCAGAGCCTTGCTTTGAGATTCATTTCTGCTCTTCATCTGTTGCCTCATCTATTTAAATGACAGGGGGCTCACTGGTGACACGTCCCTTCATCTTCCCCGGGAGGGAGACACATGGATGGATGGATGCATGCCGACTGTGGACTACTGCGAGCTGCCACTTAACAGGAGGTGTGTGGGCGAGCCTGCCCATCTCCGCTTTTAGAAACGGCATTATTTGCTTGTTCTGGGGCAGATATGACCGGTTTCCTTGCAGCAGGCACATGTGACCATTCCTCCACAAACAATAAAAAAGGCGGATATCTCAGCCAGCAGACCGGCGGCTCTTCCTGCTCTTTAGCACGAATTCCGCTGTTATTGTGCGACTCCTCTGACCTGTGGGTCTCTGAAAGTCTTGTCCATGCTGCAGTCGCTGATAACTTTTCTGAGGGGATGTTTATCTTATCCGATGTGCATTTAACGGCAGAGAACTTGTACTTTTGTTGTGGACACTCCGGATGAATTCAAAACGAGGCTGCGCCTCCATCCTCAAACAAAAACAGTAAACTTACTGAGGACGTTTCAGGTGCTAGAAATTATATCTCCAGGCTTGTTTTTGCCATTGGCCGACCCAAGCTTATACAAGGGGAGAAACAGGACATAGCAGCTCTATTTAGCAATCTATAAGCATGGCCAGTTATACAGGAAACAAAAGGAAACGAGCCCTCCACTCCACTCCCCTTCACACCCAACAGACTCAGAATCTGAAATTCACCTTTAAGACAAAAATTTATTTGATATTTAGATACAATATGTAGACTTAATGGCACACAAAAAGATTGACAGAAAGAAAAGGCACAACATGTCATACATTCACTACCATATCCCCTGAATCTCAAAAAAAGCTGATCAAAAATATTTAAAAGAAAGCGCTTCAGAAATTTAACAGTTGCAGATTCTATAAATTAGGATAAGACAGTACAGTCGCCGTGTGAACACTTCCTCTCCCCCGTATCATGATCTTGATGGATGGACGACCATTGATTTGGGTCGTTCTCTTTAGCCACTGGCTTTTCTATTCAACAGACAGCAGGATTCATCGAGATAGACTTGGAAGCATTGATTATACCCGGGGACCAATTGTTTCACACGTTTCACTGAGACATGAGCTTAGGCTTCCTGTACAGTAACAGAGACCAGCTGGCTGTCTCATACACTGATAAGGCTTAGCCTGTAGCGCTTTGACCATATTTGCCACAGGAGAGGCGTGACATAAACTATTTGGGGGCAACCGGTGATAAACAGCATCAAAAAGATCCTTGTGTCCTGACGTTCACCTGAGAAGAATCTGTCAAAACTTCCTATTTCACTCCTGCTGAACTCATGTTAAAACAGAAAACCATTCACACTTTTTTTGGACGAGCCAATAACCCAGACGCGAGGAAGAGATCACGTTCCCTCATATGGTTTACAGAGAATAAAAACAACAGGATCTTGGAACCCAGCAGATTTCACTACATCTAAGTCCTGAAAGGAGAAATGTGGGAAACAGAGCTCTAAAAACAAACCCCGAGACAATTTAAGACATGGCCGCACCACACACACAAAAAAAGAACAACAAAAAAGACAAAGAGACAAGGAACACCAGTTAGGATGAAATGAGCCAACCAATTGCACTCTATATGTAACACCAGTGACTAACACTGCAGGTCAGTGCCACATAGTAAGGCCAGAAAAGTGCTCTGCTGAGTTGAAAACTCATCGACATGGCATGTCCGTCAAACGGCTGATCTGAGGCAAAGGTGTAAGGCTGCAGCCAGCTTTTTGAAGGACCGATATAGCATAAAGCATGCTCAAGCTACAACCCCTAATTGTCTATTTTGTTTTTTTGCTTGCTGAAGGAATTGCACTTGCTCAGGCACTGCGACGCATAACGGGAAACGCGAGGAATGACGCGCAGAGAAAAACCAAGAGACACACGGGACTTCGCTCACAGAGCTACGATCCTAACTCGATGCCTACGATCGCTAACTAGCAAACAAGCGAGAGCCGAGCTTTAGGCTGGAGGAAACGCGCCAGTCGGAGACCAGGGAGGTAGCTGGAGCAACAGCTGGCGGCAGAGGTAAAATAGGTAATAAGAGTAGGTCCAACGGTTACAAAGGTTAAGGCGAGCAAGTGTGCGGTGCTGGTGTCGGCTGGACACTGGCTGGCTTCTGTGACGTCTGTAAACACACCCAGAGTGACGCGGCGGGCCGGGGCGGGGGGGGGGGCTTTGGGGAAAGTGTGCGCCCGGGAGAACCAGATGAGTGCCGCGGGCCTCTGGGGCGGGCCGGGGCGAGCGCCGCGCCGCGGTTTGCACTGCGACAGGGGCTGGAGGGGCGCAGCACCATCTGTGGCTGTTTTTCCACTTCGGCCACTCTCTGGGGACACCCGCTAGGGAGGCGAGCGCCGCGCTGGATGTGTTGAGTGCGCGCGGACGTCTCCAAAAACGGGGGAGTGTGTGTGTGTGTGTGTGTGTGTGTGTGTGTGGAGGGGGAGGGAAAAAGAATAAAAAAAAAACGAGTGAGAGCTGTAAACACTTCCTAAAGTAACATCCGTGAGCTGGCGCGGATCTGCCCAGCTTGAGCACTTGAGGCATCAATCCACGCAAAAGGCATCCACACCTGTGAGTACGAGTGAGGGTTATGTCGAATGTTTATCCTCGTGAGCTACGTGTACAGTATATGGCACATCCGTGTGTGTGTGTGTGTGTGTGTTTGTGTGGAGGGGGGGGGGGCTTTTGTTTCTTCCTAAACCTGTGCGACAGAGGGAGCACGAGTACCTGCACGGGCATGATTGTCAGTGTTAATAAGATGCAGCGCTTTGGTACGGTGGGGGTCACGGGGCAGGGATTACAATGGGCCATGGCGCCGAGGCCGTTGGTAATCTCTGTGGCAGGAAGGAACACGAGCATGACGAACGGACACACTCATGCCAGGGAATGCGGACCACAGAGCCACGGCGCGCACAGCACAGGGGGGGGGGGCGGGGGGGGCAAAACGGGAGGGGTGGATGGGGGGGGGGGGCACCTCGAGAGGAATATCTTGGAGATAACGTAACAAAAAAAAAAAGAAAGGAAAATTAAAAGAATACAGAGGAAATATTTGGTCCAACACCTGCCACTGTGAAATCGAGCCAATGAAATGCGTTGTAATTCTCTCCACAGCAAGTGGCCGCTCCTCATATCTCTCGGGCAGGCCAGGCCTAGTCGATGACAACGTTGCTGGCCTTCCTCCGGCCAGGGGATCAAAATTAACCGGGGTCTTATCAGCTAGGATCGTGTTGGGGCTTCTAGAAATCAATTCCTCGGCGTTACAGAATGTCTATGATTGGGCGCGAGTCGGGGATTGGCTCTATTGATTGCAGGTAGCAGAACTCCCTCCTCCACGGCCTGAATCGCTCCAGGTAGAAAGTGGCGCCAAAAGGGGGCCCCTCTCTTTGCAGTCTTCCATCGCCATCGTCACGGGGGTGTAGAATCCTTTGCCTTTTCATTCGTCCGCAGCACTGGTCCCTCGCACCTCACCCTTTTTGCGAAGCTGTGGGGAGGAGAACATAAACACCGCGTTAGATTTATGGGAGCCAGACAGGTGAGAGCAGGTTTAGTGGATGCTCGCCTTCAGTGGGAGTCTTCATGAATGGCTGCCGGTTCATTTTTATTCATTATGTACGGCTTTGGGTTCTGCTCCATCCCTCATAAATAAAAACGCAACAAATTTCCCTTTGCAAACTAATCTTGAGCCTTTCCTTAAAAATGTGCACCAACAGCCCTTATCAAGGCCCTTGTTTGTCTTCTAGGTAGATAAAAGCATCACTTTCACATTCTCCCACCCTGAGGCTGATGGCTTTGGAAAGTCAATTAGTGGTAGAATCTGATAGCCCAACACCTTAATGGAACAGTTCAAACTAACAGTGGCTCTAAATCGAGGGATAGACAGATCTGATGAAATGGCACGAGGATTCGCCCTCCCACTTCTACATCCTTTTTCTCCCCATCCTCCGTCCTTTTTTCCCCCCCTCAATCACAGCGCAGACTTCTTCTCAACGGCAGAATTTCATTTGTATGTTAATGAAGAAAAAGGAGCCATCCTGAAGACCCTCTCTCCCTCCCTCCCTCCCTCCCCCCTCTCCTTTCCCCTCTCTCCCCCTCCTACGCCCGCCTCACCGCACTAGAACACACGGGGAAAGTGCAGGAGCCCAGTGCGGTCTTGTCAGGGCCCTGAATGACAGGTCTTCATGTGGGTGCGGACCACCATCACACTGTGTTGTCCGATACAGTCCAAGTGTGACCCTGCTGACCCCCGAGCCCGGCCGCTCAGGCCCTGTCAGCCTCCTCACCACAGCCGTCTTTGATGGCACCCGCCTGTTTACTTACTCCAAGGGAAAATGGGAAACACATGCTGCATTGGGCAAACTGAGTGTGTGTGTGTGTGTGTGTGTGTGTGTGTGTGTGTGTGTGTGTGTGTGTGTGTGTGTGTGTGTGTGTGTGTGTGTGTGTGTGTGTGTGTGTGTGTGTGTGTGTGTGTGTGTGTGTGTGTGTGTGTGTGTGTGTGTGTGTGTGTGTGTGTGTGTAGAGGGTGGTGGTGGGGTGTTGAGCACAAAATGCTGTATGTTGGGAGCAAGCCAGGAATGTTTGAGTCTGGCCCACTTTGGCCAGTCCAGCCCAGATTCCTCCTTCTCTCTCCTTGTACGGCCAAGAGCTCCTAGACAGATATTTAGAGGGGTTCCAGGAGCGGAGCAGTGGGAAGGTTTTACACAGAATGTGATTCACAGAAATTAAGGGCTGTGATTTAAAAAGAGGACTGTTTTTCCCTTCGCTGCCTGGTATTCCTCTATGGGGAAGGCTTTGGACTGCAGGTACGGGCCTCGACGCGGGCCTTCTGTGGATGGCTTTAACTGCTAGCGGCCTCTTAAAAAAACAGCACACGCGATCCGGAGAAGGCTTTGCCCAGATGTCTGGATCCATCCGGAGGACAAGGTGTTTACGCAGACCAGCGTGTACGCGCCAGGCATGCACTCAAACCACGAAAGATTTTCAGTGGGTCAGCAAAACAGCCAGCGGCCCAGCACACACGTCATCCCTGTGAGACCCGGTGTTATTGATCAAGCACCGCAGAGTGAGATCACACGCACATGCACACGCCATTAAGAGACGGCGGACTAACAGCCCCCGGAGACCACGGAGCCGTGCAGAGTGGAAGCAGCAGAGGCATGCAGCGACACACACAGAGAGCCCGCGGGGAGCGGAGAAAGCGCCTGGGACCCAGGGAGAACTTACACAGCAATGCTCAAAGCTACACCTGGCCTGGCTACTCCTCTGCAGCCTTTGTGCCCCGCACAGAGCCCTTCTTACGCATCTGGATGGGAATGGAAACGCAGGGGATCACAGACGGGCTGAGGTTAGGAGAGCTGAGGGCAGCCACAATCAGAGAGCCAATCACCTTTTCAGTCATTTATACATCTCGCGATTTGTTGAGATCGTTCTAATGTAAAGTGGAAACGGATAATAAAGGGCACCACACCGACACTGTGCCACATTTTGAGCAGCCAGTGGTACGGTGAAATACCGACATCACAATTTGAAGCCCCTCAACTCTCCTCAGCAGGGTAGTTATTAGGATCAGCATATGGAAAAGCAGACAAAGGCACAGCATACATGCTCCAGATCAAAGCCCACATTCTTCACTCCACACGGTAAGATTTTAGGTCATTAGAGGACATGTCCTCAATGACTGCTCATCATCCTCGTACATGATGGCAAATGTAAGAGAATTGATTGAAAAACAGCTTCCAGCCTTTGAGTTCCAAGAAACGAGAGAGCATGGATTTGTTTCAATAGCACTACAAGACTAATCACCTTCAGGAAGTCAAGCACAGCAAAGAGATTAACTCATGACCGTGCCGGCCAGAGGAAATTAGGGGGGAAACTAAAAACATTTTTTATTTTAATCAAGATCGAGAGGTGTAACCCACAGCCTTACTGTAACGAACTGCATGCTGAGGCTAGAGCTAGAAGCATAAGCAAGTCAAAACATTGCGTGAGGACACCGCAAAAGCATCCATCAGTGTTATGACACTTATCATGAAAAGTCTGCTTTAGTTGTCATAACATCACATGTAGATATAGTATATGCAGCCACGGTTTCTGATTGGAAATGAAAAGTGACCAAATTGATGAGAGCAGCAAGACTAACTTTGTTTCACTCTTTTACTCACATCTTCAAGTTCCTTCTGTGTCTCTGCCTCCATCCTCCTGATGTCATCCATGTTGAGCTCCACCCACTTGTCAATCCAACAGAAGAGCTGGCGATGGAAGTTGGTGAAGATCCTCTTCTCTTGCTGTGGAGGGGCAGTGGGAGTCTTGATTAGGCCCAGGCTCAAATCAGTCTTCAAGTAGAAGAGCATTTACCTTTGGAGTTCACCTGTACTTTCACTATCTTTATGTATGTTCACACTATGTTCATTTTCAGGATTCAAGCCTCAAGCTGCAGTATCAAAACAGTACACACTCTTGTGATAAACCCCTCACCCACCAGAACTCATGCATTTACAATTTGCTGGACATCATGCAATATTTTTGAAACAAAACACAGAGTCTAACGATGACGCCGTTTCACTCCAGTCAGAAATCAACAGGGGTGAATATGGACGGTGAACACATCATTTACCTCATGGATGAAGTTCTCCACTTTGGTCTGCAGGCCCCACCACTTGAATTTGACTGTGACCAGCTTGTAGGCGCACATGATCGGGCCTTTACTAGCCTGCTCTTTCTGTTGGGAGAGGAGCAAAAAGAAAAGAGAGAGAGAGAGAAAAAAAAAGACTTACACTCAACCGCTTTCTAAAGCGCACGATCAGAATAAATAACTGTAGAAACTTTTCAGTGGGAGAATAATCGTAAAAACGGCAGAAGGCTGCGAGAATATCATTTTGGACTAATCTTGACTGCGTTCAAAGCCAGAAATCATTAATACATAATGCTTTGGGTATGGAGCTTGCTGAAATAATTATCAATATGAAGATGTGCTGTGCACAGATAAAAGTGCCCTAATCTACAACACACTTTCTAAATCCATCCGCAGCTTGCACTCTGGCTCCCTCTGAAGAGGAGAAGAAAAGGAGGGAGGGGTGGTGCGGGGGTAGGGGGTGGTGCGGGAGGGGGGGGAGCCGGGGCAGAGCAAAGTGGATAAACTCCAGATGAAGGGACCATTTCTCTGCCTCCGCCCTGACAGCGACACCGCTCCCGACAGGCATGCCTTTGTGGCCACAGCAGACAGATAAAACGGCGCTTGCCGAGCGATAAGGGCGTCGCGGTGCAAAGCCGGTTACATTATTAACACCTAGGACCCGCTCGCCCCCAGAACACACACACACATACACACACACACACACCGGCGCGCAGCCTCCCTCCGAGAACACCTGTTTAATTAATCACTTCATTCTGCCTCGGCATTCCAAGAGAAAATGCCACAGACCCGCCTCAATCGCCCCCATCCCGCTGCCGTTTGATGCCGCGATCATGTAGGAGAGAGAGAGACAGAGAGAGAGAGAGAAAGAGAGAGAGAGAGAGAGGGGGAGAGAGAGAGAGAGAGAGGGAGAGAGAGAGAGAGGGAGGGAGAGGGGAGGGGAAATGAGAAACATTTCTAAATTTGCAGTGGGTTTAGAAAAGTTGTCATCGCTAAAGGAGAACTTCACATGAAACGGATTCTACATCAAAACACTTACGGTGACATTTCTTCTCTCCCTCTCTGTGCCCCACTCAAAGGAGCAGAAGTTTTCTGAAATACAAAGGGTACCGATATGCAAGCATGTGTGCATGCAGAGATAGACAAGAGTTTCATTGCTCTGAGAAGCTGGCAGAAATTGTGCCTCTGTTGTCACATAACTACTTTTTTTTTTTTCTTTTTCCCCTCCCTTGCACCTTTTCAAAAACCGCCTTTTTCCGTGTCCACAGTGGACGGGAAAGTGATCTAATTAAAAACACAAAATAAGAAGTTGTGCTCCTTTATTCATACTTTTTAAAGCTGTTTTGGCTCGCCTTTGTTCTGTGGAAATTCTTGAAGGCGGAGAAAGTTTCCCGCGGTGAACTTTGAGGACTGCGCGGCAGAGCAGAGATCCACGGAGGGAGAGGAAGCAGAGAGCAAGGACCCGTTTGGGAGAGTGCAGCGTTCAGAGAGAGAGAGAGAGAGAGAGAGACAGAGAGGGGGGGGGGGAAATAAAACTCCTGACCAAGTTTGTCTGTGCGGATGCGCCGAGTCTTATTGACTCATTACTTTCTATCAAAAGCAAATAAGTCCTCGCACAGAGCCACTGCTTGTCAAGATTGGGAATCAATGTCCGTTGGCGTCTGCTTCTCATCTCCGTCTCTCACTGGCCCTGACGGACTGAGCCCAGAGTGGAACATTCATTTGACGTGGTGACGCGAAATTTCTACCACATCCAATTAGAGCTCAGAGAGAGGCGATTTGTCTTCATCAGGCCGCAGCCTGGTAGGTCCGCAGACCCCCACCCGAGCCTTCCTCCTGGCCCGTGCTCTCGTCACACGCAGCGTGACGCTGGACAGGAGAATAAACATCTCAAAATGGGAAAAACAAATACAAAACACAAACACGAACGCTTTGGAGGCTAAATGTCACGGCTTGCGAGGGGAGTGTTTTCGTTTCGGACCCGCAGACTTCAGTTGATGCGATCCGGGCCGACTTGAGACAAACCGTCCTTTCCAGTCTTCTCTTCAAAGGGTGAGAGTAAGGCACCTCTCAAGTCCAGCCACGGGGTCAAGTAGTGCTGGCTGCAGCAGGCTCTCTCCTGCTTTTATCCTCTTCATGAGCTCAAGCCCCTGTCCCGGACCACTGAACTGTCCCGTTACCTTTCACATCTTCCGTGTGAATTTTAACATCTACCTAAACTTACTGTCGAGCAGTTTGTTTCTGGACTTGCGGGGCAGTCTGAAGACCAATCTGAGGAGGTTTCCTCTTTTAACTGCCTGGCAAATGTGCTGCATCGTGCTGTTAAACGGCTTGGCCAATTAGAGCAGCTAAAATAACTGGAAGTGCAGCCGTGAACCGAGGTCTGGTATCGCCTGGTATTTAGGGGGAAATGTGGACGGAGTCCTCTATTGGTCTGCTGTGACACTGACCGCCGTTTGTCAGGGAATGTGTGACGTGTAGAACGGACAGCATTACCATCCAGTTGGGCCCGAGCGGTCCTCGGCCGGTCTTGACCGACTTGAACAAGGCGGGATCCTCGTCTGGCTTGTAGTCCTGCAAAAATAAAGACAGCAGATTGCTCGTTCACGCCGAAGAGAATGGATTTTTTTTCCCTTCAGAATACAGCGTTCAGAACTGTACAGCCGTTGTTGTGATTGTGCAGTTCCAAAAACAAAGCACTTCATCAGAAAAAAAAATAAAAAAAGCTTAATTTCACGATTATTCTCCTCTGGCAGCATAGATATACACAACGAAAATGAAATAAATATAAATCTGAATGAAATCAATCTCTGGGTTGTCAACAACATAATTAGGGTGATCATTAGTGCCGTAACTGGATTTCCTGTAGGGACTCTCCTCACTGGGAGTGTCTACCCATCCAGCTATCCTTACATCTAGTGTGTGGCCATGGTGCTCCGGCAGTATAGCCGCGCTAGCCGCCCCTGCCCCTCGAACATACAGAAAAGCGCCGAGAAGCGGTGAGCGAGCGCTTGCGTGGTACGTGGCCCAGTTGACTGGGTGAAAGCGGGCGGGGAGAGATAGAAATACAAATAAATGAAATGGCTTTCAAATTATCAACAGCTCAAGGGCCCAGCGATTTTAAATAAATCATGATGCGCCTGCAGCTAAAAGCTACTTTTCAGGGCTACCGGCCAACAGGAGGGTGCCAAACGTGCAGGCAGAGAGGAGGAGAGAGAGAACCAACCCCTGCACAAACACACACACACACACACCATAATTTGGCTGTTTTAATGCTGAGAGCTCCGTCACTATAACAATACACTGTGCTGCACTAATGAGGTCTGTGAATCGATATGCCGCGGTAGACGAAAAGGACCTACTCCTCAAGTAAAAGACTGTGTGTGAGACTGTTTGTACTGAGCGTGCGCGTGTGTGTGTGTGTGTGTGTGTGTGTGTTTGCCTAGTTCCGGCATACGAAGCACTGTGAGCCTTAATTACACTAACAAACTCATCTGTGCTGGCGGTACGCCCCAGGCCCTGCAGCCATGCCCGAGGCTGAGGGCTGATAGGGTCCTCAGACACAACACACTCCTCCTGCAAGGCAAACGCCTCTGCCTCGTTAACCGACCGCCGCAAACAAACACACACGCGTGCACGCACGCACACACACCCCCAACCAGCCCGTGCTCCGCAGCCAAATAGCCACACGCGCATACAGACAGTGAAATGAGGCAATGTGATGTCAAATAACAGCAATAGCGCGCAACGTCTCCAAATAAGATTTCAAAGAACCAAACAGAGAATTATGAGCACTTATGTTTTCACGCCTGTTTGAAGCGATCTTTAAGATTCGCAAACCATACGTGCTCCAACAGCGCGAGTTCTCGTGCGTTCTTGGCACCTATGCCAAAATGAGACCAGGTGTAACGAATGCAGTCCAACCGTAGGATGTGACTTCCTTCATAACGACCCTCTGCTCACCATACAGCTCAAACACTACCAGCGCGTTCAAGTTCATTTTGCCTTATTCTTTCCTCTACAAGTAAATGAAACGGTGTGTGAGTTAAGACAATGAAGTTACGGCAAGACACTCTAAGCCTATTGTCTAATTAAACTGTCAATTTGAAGTGAAGGTTAAAGGTTTTACAAATTCACAGTTTAAAAATCGCAGACTTCAAATAATCACATCAATCCGGGTTGTGGAAACTGGAAGCTAGTGGAAACTCCATTCAGAATAGAGCGATATCCCTCCAATGATGCGTTGCGTTTAGGGAGCGTGGTTTTCACATAGATTAGCAATGACGTGTCTGTCCACATGAAGGCGCCAAACTGGCTTTCAACCTGGAAAGCTTTGGACTTACAGCAGAAGACATGGCACTTCTGTCCGCGATGTCGATGTCCACAACAGCTACGTTCTGCCACATGGTGTTGTCGAGCTTGTGCACCTGAACACGTGCAAGGGGGGAAACGGTCAGACATGCAAAGCAACCCCAACATGACGCTTCACACTGGACACTGAATGAGACGAGCTCGTCCTCACATTCTCCAGATTCAGGGCCGGTTTGTGCCACGTCTCGATCTTAATGATGAAATCGTCTTTCATGTACTCGTTCTGGAACAGAAAGAAGAGTGCAGATAAGATGTGACAGAACCAAACGTGTGCGCAGACCAACCGAGCGCATGATTGAAAGTTGAATCCGAACAAATTCAGCCGCCAGAATGCAACGAAACAAAACCTACCGTCACATCTGGACCAGGGTCGAGGATGGCATGAGGAGAAAGAGAGGGGAATGACAACATTAGACACAGGTATGAAGCACAACCTAAGCAGCGGTGCTTGTGGGGGTTTGGAGCAATGTAAATGGGAGGAAGGACATACGTGTTCTACAGTAGGGGTAGGCGTTCCAGGCTTTTTCATGGAAGACGAGGGCGCTTTCAGGAGCAAACATCTTGAGAAACTTTGGGACTTTGCTGACGTAGAGAGGGACACATAGTCTCAGTTACAGGGGGTCTTTGAGAGGAGGCTGCAAGTGCAGGAGCAAAGCTGAGGCAACACTGCCGCCGCCTGGCAGCAGGGTGCCATTACACCCCAGGTACCTCTGTAGGTGGTACTTTTTGTGCGTGTACTGGCCCTTCCCGCTGTCGTCTTCGTACGGCTCGTTCTTGAGCACCTCGATGCCCTCGCCGCCGCCCGTCTCATTTTTACTAGCCTCTGCCACTGAGAACAGCTGTCCCACTTGGTACTGGAACACAAAAACCACACCCAGTCACCCAGTAGCTTAAAGCGGTGGAAACAAACAAGTACAAGTTAGAGAAATGTTAATTCTTGAAACATTAGTGAAAGAATAATTTGTCCTTGCAGGGTGAAAATGGCACCATAGCGTTAGGCATACAGATCGTTATCACGCAAGAGTTAGGAAACAAGCCATGGGAGCACAACTTGTCTGTCCTGCTGTCTCGGCTGGTGGAATTAAGGTGAGTAATATTAAAGGTGACATTAGTTACTGGGATTTGAGGAGGTGGCAGAATTTACTCCAGCCCAGATGAGAGCCTCAGACACACAGACAATTTAGAGAACACTAACGATGGTGCATGTTGAGCTAACGAGTCATTTCTGTCATTTCTTTCACCAGTCTTTGTATGAGGGTATTTGCAGAATGTGAAGAAGTGGTCCTGACTCATTTACACAAATCAGGCTGCAAACATTAACCCGTACGTGACAGGAGAAGCCTTGACCTGGGTCAAAACTACCTCGGTTTCATACTACTGGGCATTTAGGATCAGATATTCCGGCCGGGGCTTCCTCTTTGGCGCACCACATCAGAACAGTGGTGCACTGCTGACTCGGGTCACGTGTGACCAGACAACATAACTGAGGAATGTTTGTTTACATTTCAGATAGCAAAGCCCTTACTAGCAAAGGCTTCTCACAGGAGCCAAGACACAAAGTGACACACAGGACTCCGGTTTCAGCTTCCAGACACTGGTTTCAGGATTGATTTTAAGATTGTCGTCCCATAGGAGCAATCACTAGCTGTAAAGACGACAGTGCCTTTGCACAACGGGGCCCAAAGCTTTGGAACCAACGGCTGCCAAAGTTAGGGTCATCTTTTACTCCTTTATTAAATGTGCTTTTATTAGGTAGCATCTCGATCTACTTGTCCATTTTAACGTGTCCTTTATGTCTTTAATGTCTTTTTACACCCGATTTTTGTACCTTGCTGTAAAGCACTTTGTAACAATGTTTTGTTAGTTTATGATTAAGTATAGCCCACTGTGGCTTAGTGAGTAAAAAAAACAAAAAGAGTAAGTAAGCGGAAAGATGGTTCATTTTAACAACAATAATGGAGTACACCTGATTACTTACCTCCTCCACGCTACAGGGTAAAACCACACGGCTGAAAAACAGAAAAATAGATTTTTAAACTGAATCAATATTCATAAAAATAGAAGATAATCAAATCTCAATTCATGTTCAAAAATGTATCACAGCAGAAAACGAGCACTTGCGACACGTCAAACAAGTCCATTGTCACATCAAAAGAGCATGGACGGTGCAAGGCCAGCCTCCGTTTGCTACAGAACAGGAAGCCAGTGGTGGGCCGCTCTTCCTGAGACACAAGCTATGACTATGCAGTCTGACACAATGCTGACCGCAGCACCATGGGAGGAACCTGTCACTACAACAGAACAGGAGGAGGAGACCGAGCCCAGCGAAGCTGAGATTGGATTTGGCCAGAAAACTTTGTTTCAAAACTCGGGCCTCAAAACGTGGATTACAAATATCCAATGTGCCGCACAGACCAGTGAGGGGAAAGCATCTGAGTATTCACTCGAAAACATTTCCACAATGTCAGATATTCTGCGACTTTGTTCTCAGGCCCCTACGTCACGGGGTGGTGCACCGTGCCCGAGCCGATGACATCACTGAGCCGACGAAGCCACCGCTAACCACACAGCGCGAGGGGAAAGAGAGCGTAAGCAGCGGAGGCAAAAACCAGTGCCCTTTAATGAGAGAGTTGCGACATCCCTGCTCACCCCGGTGGACAATGCTAGAGGACCGTGAAGTTCCGTAATAGTTCCTGGATGTCAGTAGTTCACATTAGCAACATGGCAGAATGAGCAGTTTGTTCTGCTGGAGGGCGCAGCATTTAAAGAATCATAGTGCATAGTCTTCTGACGTTGTACTAGACAAGTAGTTCATATAGTATGCGTATAGAAATCTACTGTGGACACACGCATACAGCTAAAACCAATATGAGCATGGTATTAATATGTATAATATATATTGATTTCATGCTTCTGAAGGCATTAAAGATTTACCCGATCTCCTAATAATTACACATTAGGCATATAACATATAAGATATATAAGATAAGCTTTACATTACTTTACTCAGTTTCCTTGGATTCACTCATATCACATTGAGCCAGAAAGCATGTCAGAAAATGTAATCTGGTCTGGACATTGAACAAGTCCTTCCCCTCCTCAACATATACTTAAAACAAAAGATGGTTGGCATTAGCTAGCTGTTCTGAATACCTTCAATTTTGCCCAAAAAAACCTCAAACATTTTGTCTTCATAGGTTTGTCGCATGCCATATAAATGATTGGAAATCAATGAATTCATCAACTATCTATTACCAAGAACTTTCTGGGAATTTTCTGAGAGCTCCATGAGTCACGTGACAAGCATTCATGTCTTCTGTGGACACCGCTCTCTCATTAAAGAGCTCTGCGAGGTTGACTTGTACCCTCACAACACAACTTAGTGTTGCTGTGTTGTTATTACCAGTTCTTGTGACGACATGTTTTTGCTGATGTACTCTCTGACGCTGATGGGATGCAGGAAACCAAGACCATGATGCTTCTGTCCACATTTTACAATTTTATAGAATGTGTATTGTGTAAAGGACAAATATGATCATTTCTGCCGAACATCAACCATACCAAACAGCCCCCTCTCTAATCAATTAGACTTATGTTGAGTTCATGTGCCTGAGAGTTATGACTCCACTCCAAGTGCCTGTTAAGCCAGGACGAAAGTGAAATGACAAAGGAAGACAAATCATAATTACAAATATGTGGGGCTGTGAAAAGGTGTCCATCTTACATAACTTCCTGGCAAAACAAACGTTTCCACTGCCCAAGGCAAACTTTTAACCAGGAAAACCTTCACTAGTCTGTGGGGTCTGTAGTACTTGCTGTAGACTGACTCGAAACAGATCCTTGAGACATCTCCTTCCCCATGGCTTTTAATTCAGGTTGAGCTGGTCTTCTATACTGTGTACACAGTGGCAGAAGCTACACAGTATAGCCATTACGCCAAGCGATTGCATTTTTTCCCTCTCATATTGTATTATGTTGTTTTATAGATGCTCACGTATACATCTCTTTGGTCAAATTCGGGTGTTTTAGTTGCGTTTTACAAATGAAGTCCAGATGAGTGAGTCTTCCCTCACACCAGCGAGAGAAAAGTTGACAAAACTTTTCCAAAGTCGGATGGAGGGTTGGCCTTAGCTGACCACGTCCCTGTGTGTGATCATGACGAGTCCAGTGCTATTGTTGTCATATTTTCCTGACTGATCGTGTCAATCCAGGCTCCCTTTGATCCAACTACTCCACCAGTTAGCTGCCGCTATCTGCACTCGTGCTAACTGGCCTGAACCAGAGACTCCTGGCGCTGAGGCAGATGCCGACTACATTTCACACGAAAAAACCACCACTTTCGAGAACAACGCTGAGTATTTTATCTCGAGAGAGATAAACAAGCAGGTTAAAGTATCTATGAAAGAGATAACAAGAGCAGCGCTGGGCGATTTCCCCATTCATGTTAGCTAGCATTAGCAAACCCTGTTGCTCAATTTAAACGTTTCTCACCTTTAAGGCACAGAGCCACAACTCCCACTCTTTGAACGCTGAACACAGCCCCCTGGCTACCGTGCTGAGCGGCCACCTACTTAGTGTGACCCCAGTAAAGACAACAGCTGTCACACGGAGCCGGAGCCGGCAAGTTAGGCCGGAGCGGCTCTTGGGAAATCCCACCCTTCCCTCCCTCGTGTGTCTGAGCAGAACTGCACGGAGATGAAAACTTTTTACCGATGTCCAACTTGCCTAAAAACTCCCCTGCCTGACCGGTTGTGCCACTTAAACTATGCCGAGGCGTGAAACTGTTGAGAAACAGACAGGGGTTGAGACGCAGAGACGGCACTTACTATTCCTTGATGAGGACCATGGCGGCTGCTCGGCTTCGCTCTGTTCAGCTCTGCTCTGCTCTGCTCTGCTCCGCTACTTCTGCCCAGCCCCGCGAGCGCTCGCTGCTGATGACGTCTCCAGCTGCTGCCAGCGTCGCGCGGGCCCTCCTCCCCCAGCGCTGATTTGTACAACAAGGTGGTGCCAATTACTATCAGCCAATCAAATCTCTGCTCTCAACCCACCTATGGAACACCTGGGCTCATCCAACAGCGACGCTTCAACGACTTAGAGGGGACCAAGAATGGTTGATATGGCAGCTCTTTACAATCCTGTTTTCAGATGTGGGAATACTGTGGCCCTTTTCTGTATAAATCTGGCACCCGTTAAAACTTGTCTTGCAACCTCACATATGCTTTACACTGAATATCTTGACTACAACTGAGGAGTGTTTACACAGTTTTTTGCTCCTCTCTAATGGCGAGCATCCCCACACACATAGCATGGTCTGGTCCAGTACATGTTTTTTTTTTGACTGTGGGAAAAAATCAGTTTACCAACTTAAAACCCACTCAGATACAGCAAGACATGTACAGCCCATAGTAAAAGGCCATTGGGACCTTTTTGCTGTGAGGTGACAGTGATAACACATCAACTGCAACATCACAGCCATTATATTTGAGCCAAAATCAAAATCAACAAATCAGATATTGAAGAATAGCTAGGAGGGCAAATATTGGCATTTCACAGGGAACTTCCTGCCAGTTGAGTGCCTTAATTTCTTCATGAACCTTAACATGAGCAAAATATTTTGGAGGTGTGGAGTGGTATGGCTTGTGTCACATATTTCACATCACATCCATCTATGCTCAGACTCCTCTGTTTAACTGCAATATCAATATCCCAACAATATGAAAGAAGACTTGATAATGTTTATTGACTGGCTATGCATCTTTGGCTAGGAACAGACTATTGGTATTCAACCACTGCAAGATAGAAGTGGATCTCTTTCGATTTAAACATGCAGTTTTGCTTTGTCTAATTTCTCACATAAAGCAAAAAGCCCCCCCTCACATATTTTTCTCTCTGTATAAAAGTTAAGAATACAAGAAAGCAAACATGATGTTTTTTATTGAAACAGTTTACTGATAAATGACAGATGGTTGTCATGAAACTTTCATGTTTAATCTCAAAAATCATGGGCTAAAAAGTCATACATGGTACTTAACATTGAATAGCAAGAGAATCCATGCTTCAGAGCAGACACTCAATTCACAAAGAAATCAGGCAAAATGCCCTTTTGATTTCAATAAAAAATATTAAATCTTTTTTTCCACTCTATCCATCTTTACATGGTACAGGTTTGTTCACTTTTTAATAATATAAAAACGCTTAATACTGATTGTGAAACACTGGAATTAATTTACAAAACATAATAATTATTATAATATTAATAACAATAACAAACAATAATAACAATAACCATTAAATTTAAAAACAAAACAAAAAAGAATGGAGGAAATCAGTTGCAGCTGTTGCATTCTGGCCCACACAAACAGCAAATTTTGGGGGAAAAATACCAAATGGCATTTACATCTACCTGACACACAGTTACACACAAACACAGTATCAGGTCGTTGAGTATTTCTCATTGCCATTTACAGTGTTATGGGCACAAAGACAAGACACTCTTCAAAGCCTCCATGTGCCTCTGCAGGATCACTCACTGAACAATCAAATCGTTTCCATTGTCATTGTCAGTCAAGCTTGGTGGACCAATAGTGGTCCTCGAAAAGTGCCCTACTCCTCCAGCAACAGGATAGTAAAGTTAGATTAAAGTATTGGACCGTTTTAAATGTCTCAGCATTTGGAGGAAGGGAAAAATCTTCCAGGCGACAGAAACTTGTATCCATTGCCAGCTGGTAGTCGGATTGAACGAGCACCAGGGCTACTGCTTGTGGAAATAGTCGGTGATGGAGCCACTTTTCTGGGGTTGGAACAGTGGTGTCCATTGGAAGAGCTCTTGCTGCCCCGGTCCAGTGACTGCAACCCTAGCTCCCGCAGCTCCAGGCTGTCTTGGGTATCGTTAGGAGAGCAATGGCGTGGGGAAAGGTTCAGAAGGCTCAGCACATCTCTACTGGCAGAGGCGAGGGGTCCAGGAGTGCCGTGGACAGCTCTGACGGGACCTAGGTGTTGCTGCTGCTGGGCTGCAGCATTAGCCCAGAAGGTCTTCAGATTGTGAATAGCTTGGACTTTTTCATCAATGACCCCTCGCCTTAGCCGGTCCAAGTCTGGGGCGTCGGCAGATGTAGAGCACGCTGAGCCTGTTGAGGAGTAGGACAGGGCGGGGGACGGAGCGCTTCCCGCTGGGGACTGGTGGCCAGAGCTGGGAGACACATTACTCGGGGAGCGAGAGATGTGACCGCTGTACGGGGAGCTGGGGTACTTTAATTTGAACTGCGCGTGGCTGTCCAGCGTGGGCGAGGGATGGCTGCCCTCCTTTTGGGAAGACTCAGAGACTGCAGGGCTGTTGTAGCCGGAGCTTATCTTCTGCAGTGAGGAAGAGCGAGAGGGAGGTTTGGGCCTCGGGGAGGACTGAGCTCGGCCACTGGCACTGCTGTTGGGGCGGCTGAATGCGCTGGTTTCAGAGGAGCGGAAGGCGCTGCTCCTGGCTGAGCTCCCTCCAGCTGCACCCTCAGCTCCAGCCCGCTGAAGACTCCCTACGGCCCGCAGGTGGCTCTGAGTCTCCTCCAAGATCTTCTGGGCCAGCTCCTGAGGATCCAGGGGGGCAGCTTTCTCCTCCTGAGACTTGACAGTGCTGTCTGTCTCTGTGCTGGATTGGTCTGATTCACCCGTGTCTGAGCTGCTCACCTTCCCAACCTTCTGGAAGGGTGAATTTGGGCTGGGCACCAGGCAGGTTTTGACAGGAGATGTGGGCGTGCTGACACTGCCTCTGGAAGACACAGATACAGTGTAGCCACGACCCGCTCCTGTGCCGGACCCACCGACAACCCCTCGGCCTCCACGATGGTGCCGCTGGCTGTGTCCCGGGGGCAGAGGCAGTGAGTCACAGTGACTTCCCAGCGGCTCGCTGCTAATGATGGAAAAGCCCTCATACTCCTCCTCATCCCCCCGGGCTCCTGTCGTTGCCGCAGCGGCCCCATGAGGAGATGAGCGGCTGCGGGGGACGTGAGAGTGCTTGTGGATGGAGTAGTGTGCTGTGGCACCGCTACGCTGCCGATGACTGAGAAAATCACAGTCGGACTTGGAAGCAAAGCTCATGGAGGAGGCTACAGAGCTGAGGCTGTACACAGAGATGGCATCCGATGCCTGATTGTCCAGGCAGGGAGGAGAGAAGGGGAGGCTTGAGTATCCCATGGGAAGAGGATTGGACACAGACTGGGCTGAAGCAAGAGACTCAAGGGAAGATGAGCTGTCTAGACTGAGACGCTTGGGCAGTTCTGTGGAGTCTGAAGAAAGAGAAGAAAAAAACGGATGACACGTGATAACAACAACAACAACAACAAAAAGCGTGGTTAAAAGAAGAGCTAACTCGTAAACTTACCAAACAGTGCCAGCAGAGACTGGAGAGCAAAGTGCAAGGTACGGCGGTTGGCTAGCTTGCCTGTCTTTAGCACCACTTCTTCTTGGCCGACCTCACATAAGTCAAATCCTGTGTATACACAAACACAGAAAGCAGCAGTGCAAAAAAGTTATAAAGTGAATATTGATTTGGGATGCCTGGAAGTATGATGGATGAAAGTTGGAACAGCACATGGATCTGCAGTATTTTTAGGTGACTCACCAAGAGCAGCCAGAAATTCATGGCATCCTGGCAGTCTCCATAGCTGCACACTGATGGACACCTGAATGGGCAGGAGGGAGAAGTCCTGTTCTTTCTCTCCTGTCTGGAGTTGGACTAGCACCTGGTGGAGCTGAGAGGAAGACAGAAACAAGGGGAGTTTAAAAAAGTATAGCCTTAAAAAAATCATAAATACCACTGGAAAAGTGATGAATAGCTCACTAAACAGCCAGGTGCATATATAAACACTATCATTGCTTTCTCTAAATGAAGATTGACTTTTCATCCCTTGAAACAGCCACATCTTCTATGGAAAAGCCATCATGAGACTTTCTGAGGTATGTATGAACATGTGTGAATGATTGCTTGGACTCTGTAAATGGGAACTCAGGGCAGGAGAACATCTGCAGGGAAGCCAAAGTGAAAGGGTTTTTACTCTGTGGGAGTTACACGTGCCCTGGGAGCACACTCGCCCGTTTTGTTTGGGGATTACTTGGCCTGGAACAGTTACACCTTTGTCAACGTGACGTAACTGTGCAGGAAATAGTACCACGCCTGGTCTCCTCATTTCACTCCTCAAGATTACAAGAGGTTTGCTTTTACAATATAGCTTTATCCCTTTTGCCACAAATATTCCTCTGACCTCTAATGAACCACGGGTGTAGATCCTTAAATACTCAAAAAATTCCCTTGGTTCTGACAGTGGGAAGTAGCAATGGAAAAGTTATGAATAAGACAATGCAGTAAGTGTCGGCTCGGCAATGCTCTATGAATGAAAGTGTCAAAGAGCATGTAAGCAACACAAGTGATTATTATCATGCAGCGTCTACAGAGGGAGGTGGTCCTTTAGAAAGTTCAGCAGGAGAGGAGGTGGAGAGAGGATGAACAGGGTGGAATGGGATAGACAGCAGGGAGGTGAAGGCACACTTACCATTGCCACCATATTTTTAACAGCCTTCAGACCGCACATTAGGGGCAGGGGAGAGAAAAAAGGGTTTTAATTGCATGCACACGGGCCATCCACACAGGGTTTAGTTCAACAGGAAGGATAACAAATATGCAGAGTTACAGAAGCATTTAAGAGATCAGAGAAGTCCATGCACTGGTATAGATAGATAAGGTTGAGCATGTCTCATGATCTGTGCATTGAGACCAGTTGGACGAGGTAACAAAAATGGTTTATCACCAACAAACTGGACGGTCTTTCAGAGTAAGCATGTGATTGGTACATGTTGTACGTAAACCAGGATAAACCTCTGCAGCATAAGATTAATTCTCTGGTGTCACGAGCTTGGGTGCAAGAGAACAGGGCTCAGATTGAAGTCAAGACTTTGTACTTGCAGGACTGCTAGTCGGACCTCTATGCAGCATTGCAATGCAGATTAAGCTGCAGCCTGAGTTGCCTGTGCATAAACGTGTAGCCAGGCCTGACGTAACTCAGTTACGCAATGATATAATATCCCAGATATTCTCTTCGAGCCAGAGCCTCTTAGTACAAAGGCGTGAAACACGTTCAGAGAAAACCAGAGGGGCTGCATCAGTTGTTCTTGGCAGTAAATAATAGCAACGGTCTTTGACACTTGAGCCCAAAGACCAATTTCTATGTGGAGCATTCGATGTTGAAAATCCAGCAACGTTTGCTCAGAGCAGCAGGGTCATACCCGGTTGATGAGCTGCTCTCCTGCCTCTGAAGCTGTGATGAGTTTGCACAAAGCCTGGAGAGCTGGGGGCGGCAGACCTGAGGGGGGAGATCAAAGGAAATTCTTCATTATTCATATGACAATGCACATTTGTTATACTCCAAATTAAGAGGCCCAACGACTAGAAAGGTAATATGAGGAGTAACATGAAACTTTACAAGGACAAAGCACAGCACAAAACTACACATATTCTGCACATAGAAAACACCCCAGAATATAACAGGAGAAGAATAATCGCATTTATAATCTTGTCTAATTTTGACCCATACCCAGTAGTGATTGTAGAGTGGTGCTGCACTGCTGGAGCCTGTCTCCTGGATCGGCAGTGGGGAAGAAGACGGCAGCAGGGATACCAGGGCCTGCCGAGTCCAGACGGAAGCCCACAGCTGTCAGCAGTGCCTGCCAGCCTGGGACACCGCCCACCTTGTTCTCCACACTTTGCTGGGATGTATACATGGAGTTACGCTGGCCATTCTGTATCCTCTGAAGAGACTTCTCCACCTGCAAAGAGCACCAAGGGGCATTGTTAGCATTCCTGTTAGTGTCTATGCTCAAGAGATTTTTGCATGGAGAGAGTAAGGTCCCATCTCACCAGGTGGAGTAAGACTCTCAGAGCATCACGTGCCCGATCTGGATATTGGAGAATCTCAGCCAACGCTTGGCCGATCAGGGAAGATGGGCTGTTGAGCTTGACATCATTGCCAATCAGCATGTACCCTAGAGAGTGGAAATACAGCACGCAGATCTCCATAAGGTTCCTTCTTTTTACAATGAAGGAGAAGTACATCGGATTGATGAGACAGTTTGACGGTTTGTTGATTTTTCTCGAACCTGCCCAGTTGGAGGGGTGTGAATACTGCTTGCTGCTCTGGACCGTCTTCATGGCGTCTGCCAGTGCTGCACTGGCCTTGGTCCCATTGAGCAAGGCAGTGTAGAAGGCATGGACAAAAACTTTGGAGGCTGCAACAGGGACGGGCCACAAGGACACGAGAGCACACTGAGCCCCAGCAGCCAGGAAAGCCCTGGTCAGACCCACGACTCCGTCTGCTGTCACTTTGCTGCTGGACTCCTGGTACGACCTGTGACCACAAACACACACGTGAGAAACTGAAGCAATGAACTATTCAAGAGATATCATCCTCCTAAGCTATCCCAGTCTCATTAGTTACCTTGCAACTTAAATCCTTAATCCTCCACCTCTACAATACATGCAGGACCACTGCCTGTTTTCAAATCCAGTCTCAGAGTAGCTTTAGCCTTTAACTTTTACCTCGGTATGAGAGTCTGTTACACCAGTTTTCGTATTGTTAGATTTATTTAGTTTATTGGTTAACAAACTTTATAAATTAATGAATCTCATATGATTTACATCCAGAGACCACAGCGCAAACCTACCCCAGCACCACCAGCTTGACAGGCAGCCGCAGGTCCAGTATGTCAGCAGCTGTGAGCAGGAACTCCTGCAGGGGCGGGCTGTCACAGATGCTTTCCACGTCACTGCTATCATCCTGCATGTGAAGAGACTCCGGGATGGTGTAGCCGCTTCCGATGGAGCCCTTCCTACCTCGGCTGCTGCTGCCACGCCTCCCCCCGGCTCCCCTCCCGACCGTGCCCACTCCCACGCTGGCCCCTGCCCCACCTGGCCCGCTCTCTGGGTTCGGGCTGAGCACCAGAGCGGCCAGTTTCCAGGAGATGTGGGTGGCGAAGTGGGCACACTCAGCTTGCGTCAGGGCACTCATCACTCTCTCCTTGGTGGCAGCAGAGCCAGCGAGGGGTTGGCAGCCCAGCAGCTCAGCCACCATCAGGGCCTCCTCCTCTGCTGAGGACATGGGGCCCCACAGCCAGCGGTCCATCACGGGCGAAGGCAATTTAGGGTTCCCCACCACCGCTGCCATGGAGACGCCGCCACATGGAGCTGGTCCAGGCCGACGGGAGTGAACCTGGGAGCACAACAACGAGGATTACACTACAGCTCTGCAGTCTGAGGACAGCAGTCCAGTCATTTTTTTAACTTTGTGTGATGTTGTATGTTTTCACAAGGGTTGGAAAAAAGGATAAATGAAGAAAATCAACCTTTGCACTGGATCCGAGGCCATGGATGGAGGGAACGGCAATGAGGCTGAAGCGCTCGTACAGGTATTCGTTGGAGGAGCTTCCTTTTAGCAGAGCAAACGGGATCAGGTACAGTTCCCCCTCCAGCACCATCACCAGTTGCCTGTGTCGGCCCACAGGTCCACTGGAGTGCATCAAGCCCTGCCACACAAAGCAGTCGTACGAAAATACACAAACCGGCCTCAAATCGCGTCACTTTGCATTCTCTGTTACGGTTCGCTCTGCTGCGCCCGCGGCGGCAGGACTCACCCCCTCCATAGGCGCGATCAGCAAATCATACAGAGCTCGCAGCGGAGGCTTCCCGAGGTTGCTGGAGCGACGAGGCAGGGAGGAGTTACCGTCTTTGGCAGGAGACATGGTGTTACTGAACAGGCTGGTCATACTCTGGCAACTCCTGCACAAAAACAACACAAAATAATGATGTTTTCATTTTGCGAGGCAGACTTTGCCGCATCATGCATTTACAGAAAGCCCTAAAAATAAATGCCTGGACAACAAGTTATTTTCAGTGACCCTCTTTCCTGCATTTGCATGGATATGAAAGACATGGTAATTAGTGTATCATTCTTTAGTACCCATGAGATACTAATGAAGTTTACTTTGATATTACAACTCCTGTTACAAGGCATTTTTCTTCTTAAATTATAGCCACTTTTTGACCTTAAAAGCAACAGAGGGTGTGTAATTGATGATGTTGTGAAAGTTTAATGAGAAAGAAGTGTATCGTGCTCATGTGTCACACCGTTCTCCCACATCAAACCGACCTGCTGGAGCTAATGAGCTCTGCAGGTGTGCTGTAAATGTGGCTGATGAGCTCTGTGTCAAACACGCGGCGCAGCGTTGCATCAGATCCTCAGCCACTGAAGCCTCTGCGAACTGTCGAGCGTGTGGTATCAGCACAAAGCTGCTGCTGAGCAGAGCGATCCGATGCTTTTAATCACAGACGTCCATATTTCCTCCTCTAATGTCCTCATCATCAGCCTAAGAGAAGGATGAAGGCCGGGCACTGTGATGTGCCGTAATCCCTCAGTTAACACTCACTAGTCCTTTCATGCAACCTTGTGCTGCTTGGTGAAGCGCCACTAGGTGGCAGTACTGCACTGCGGCAGTTTGGAGGCTGTAGACTCCTGAAGAAGCTATGAGGCCAGCTTGTCAGAAGGGCTCTCCTCTCCATTCAGGTAGAGCCTCTGGATGATGACAGATCTTAACTGCACAGTCACTGACTGCTAATCAGAGCAGAGTGAGGTGACAGCCCCGTGTGTGACAGGACTGACAGCGCAGGCACGGAACCACAACATCAGCTAAGAACTGTGCTAATGGTGGCCATGGGGTTAGACGCCTATGGTGCAGTAGGCGCACAGGGCCCAGCTTTATGGCCGCACATGTCACCGCTCTCCATCTGCTGCGCCAGCCACCGTTTCTTCCGGGCTGCAGCCAACAGACATCTATCCTGCCCTTCTGGTAGCCCCAGGCCACTGGCCTCCCTCCAGCCTCCCAACACTCTGTCTCTCTGCCTCTCTCAGGCCTTGGCATGAGGCTCCATGGGAAAGCAAACAATCGTTTGTTAGGATGACAGGAAGAATGAGAGAACAGGCAAGGGAAGGTGAGAGTCAAGTGTGGAGTGGAGCAGTGAAAAGAGAATGAGAGCAGTGAGGTTGAAGGTGAAGACGGCATTCAGCAGTCGCTTAATTTACAGCCACAGCTGTGAAACATCTTTGCATGCGATCTGGGAGTCAATACAGATGAGTTTAAGGCCATAAAATACTTCAGTTTTGGACATAGGCCAGTTTTCCAGCTTTGCTACAATGGTCACTCAGTCGCCGTGTTAAACCAGCATTAGCAGCTTCTGTGCAGACAACTTCATCAAGATCATCAAAAAATCTCATTATGCTATCACTGGGCATGAAAACGTATTCAATTACACACAGAGGGGATTAGACACGAGAAGACTTTCATTATCACCTTCCCATAGTAATCCTTCCAAGCTCCCTGGTGAAGATTAGATCTCAGTGTTAAAATAGGGCAATCTGTGATAATAGCAAATGGAGATATCACATCAAAAGCACAGGTCGTTTCATGTAGAGTGTATTCTCCTTGCGCCAATTTTGATTTAAATGTCATTCAATTAGTTTTTCTTTATAATTTGGGGTGATTGTGCAGGCTTTATACCACTAATAGCCCAAATCTTAATGGGTTAGGGAACATGTACAATATCTGAGATCACAACCCAACATGTATGAAATTTCTTCAGTGTCTCTGGCTTAAATATTGTGACAGACGATAGGCTCCAGAGCATGAGGAGCTTTATAACTCGAGACTTTTTTGAGGCGCAAAAGAATGAGCGGATTATTACCGGCAGCCCATTAAAGGGGCTTAATGAGCACCGAGACTCAATTAAAGCTGGAATTACCCTCTCATCAAAGAGCAGCTCAACTGTGGACGAGGACGGGGAAATATGACCCAGACACACACACACATCTGCACGTGCATGCGCACATTCTATTGGTATACATTCCCAATCAGCACAGTGTGAATGCACAATGGCACTCAGAGTTACTCTGAAGGAGCCACAGGCATAACTCACTGAAAAATCCACAGTGATAAATCTGTACAACAAACACAAACAGGGCCAACATCTTAAAACCACATCGGTGTCTGTGTCTGGCACGCACACACACACACACACACACACACACACACACACACACACACACATACACACACACACACACACACACACACTCATGTACACTCACACAAGGCCCCATTGGAGTAGGCAGTTGATAAGGGCTTTAGCAGCTTGGCTCTACTCAGTCTATTTAATAAGGAGGATTCACATGCTGCCTCTGTGCTGGCTAAACAATGGAGAAAAGACTCCTTTCACAGATGAGCCACAATACCCATGAATCTCCTTACCCAAGCAGATATTTTTAATCTTTTTTTTGGGCGTAAAAATGGGTCTGAGCTTTGCTTGCTGATTATGGCTGTGTGTCAGTGGGAACGCGGGAGCGTCGAGGTGATCTGCTGAAATCTCCCACCTGTTGAACAGGTTGTTCCTGGACACCATGCGCAGGAAGCCTGTTGGATCGGTGACTGAGTTAAGCTTGTTGTTGAGCTCCTCAAATTGTTGGTCCAGCAAATCTCCTGCCTCGCTCTCCGTCTCGCTGCTCGAACATCCCCTGAAACAAAGAGAAAGAGAGGCAGGGATGAAGTGAGAGCCACAGAAATGTTGGCAAGAGAAAGGCACTTCAGCAAAGAAGACAATTCACAGACTTACATTGTTTCTCAGCGGATTAATCAACTACACACACTCCTGATCTGTCCGACATACACACTGTTCAACCCACACACACTTGGCCTCATTTCCCAGGCCTGGTCCAACACCCAGATAGTAAGCAGAGTTAAATCCTTTCATTATAATGCTGCTGATGCCTGATCCAGTCAGTGGGGAGTCACCCACCCCCACCCCACAACCGCTACCTCGCCACGACTCTCCCCCATCTCGACTGGAGCTCTCTTCTGATGCACCCACACCATGTAACTCTTGTGTCAGCTTGTTGCTCCCACAGCAGCGGACTGTGGACCTGTAGCATGGGATCTCTCATCATCTTACACTCCCACCACCAGCAGCCACCTCCGCTTTAAAGCCTTGCAGCATGTGTCTCATCTGCAAGTCTCTCTCTGGACTGTGCACACGAACGGACCTCTGTGGACCGAAGAAGCTCTATGCGCACAACGTAGAGAACATCTCCATGTGCTACTACAGAGATTTCTACTTTCACACAGGCTGCATTCTCCCTTTTCTACATCATCCTTTCTTTTGCACACATATGCTCTCATTCCTATCCATTCTGTCCATTTGCGCTGTCCATTGCAGCCTCATTTTCTCTCCACCCCTCAGAACGAATGGGCTGGTAAGTGGTGCCATATTGTGCCCATCCAGGCGCAGTGGCGTGTGTGCAGCTTCCCATTGGAGTAGTAAATGAGCTGGTAATGGGGCAGGAGGGTGGAGGCTGCTCGGGTGGCGGGGGGGGCTGGCACTGGGCGGACCAGCTGGGCACTATGGATCAAACATCAACTAGGAAAGGCACTGGAACATCAAACGTGCCGTACACCCGTAGATATCGACGTATGAGGATGATTTCACCGCATCTGCTCCTGTCGGGTCTTTCTGGCTGCGCTCGCTGTTGTTTTCGAGCACCGTCCTCTGCCTTTTTCCGACGTTTACTCCATTGATTTTACCACTGCGTCTGAGCCGTCTCTATCGCTCTCTATGTCGACCCCACTCTCTCTTTCTCTGCTTGTCAGCTTCTGTGTTTGTTAGCCGGGTTCAACAGTCTGGCTATACAAAGAGCCATTATTCCGTCTCATTTGTTCCCACTGGGGAGAGAGTGAAGTACTTTAGAGAGGTAGCAGAGGCCTGTCATCACTGGAAGCAATGGGGCAGAATAACACTCTTTTACAAACACACGTGTGGACACACACACCTTGTGAATGATAAAATAACCCTTCCTCAGCTAACTCAAGTGGTAACAGCAGAAAGTTTTGATCTAAGAGGTTATCTCTGCTCCTTAATTGGGTTTCAACTTGGTGATACGCTGCTTCTATTCCTTTATTCTTCTACTGTTCAAACTGTGTGTGTACCACCCCCTATTTGTTGTCAATTAAGTATACGTGCCTGGGTTTTTTTTTCTTTATCTACTGGTCCACTGAGGATGTCTGTAATTACATAAAAACAGCAAAGAGACTGGCTGCAAGACAGCTGATGGGCTATATCAATCAGCATGCCAGTGTGGCTGCACAGCTCTCTCTATTGGCAGCATATGTGAGTAAAAATATGAGAAATCAATCAATAATTCAAGCTTATCAACTTCTTTTTGGATCAAGTAGCTCATGAAAGATGGTGAACCAGACTCAGAGTGCTAAACTTGTTCAGTCCACATGTTTTCACAGTGGTGGGTTTAAGTACTGGATTGCGTTCAGTGTGAAGCAGCTACTATTAAAGGCTTGATCATTCATCAGCAGCAGAAACTTGATCACAAAACAACCTGTGATGTTTCGTAATACCTAGCCATGATAGTTAAGCGTGATCATGAAGTCATAAAATCTCATGACTCTGAAAAACAGAGCAAAAAACAAAGGAATCTCAAATGAGCGTTCACAGACTCTTGAAGTCCTACAAACTCCTCGGAGGCAAATGTCAGGCAGCATGGAGTAACTGCAGGAGACATGGGGGGGCTTGTTAGGAATGAACACCCAAAACTGCACTGAGCCAAAAACACATCTTTTGATGCTACTCGTTGTATCTCTTTGAAAAATAATGAATAACATGAGGAGTGGAGCAGGGGTGGGTAAATTCACTGGCAGTGTTAGTGCTGAGGAGTCTGCTGGAACATAATCCAGAGTCACTTATTCAGTGGGGGAAATACGGGCAAACAGCTTGTGCACACATTCTCCCGATGAATCCTAAATACGTGTCTTTGGGTGTCAGTAATGAGCTAATAAACCAGGGGAGACTTCTCAGCTCGCTGTGACATCTGTGAGCGCCTCACCTGCTGTAGTAAGACTCTACTCCGAGAGCCTCTCGGGCGCTGGCGATGTGCTGCTCCAGTGAGGAGCCACTGATCACGCTGCTGCCGCTGCCGCCCTCCTGGAACTCCGAGCCGCCGTCCGACACGCCCTCACCCAGGTACACCTCGTGGAACTTCAGGATCCCTGTGGGGAGAGACGAGATATGAAGACCCGGCGAAGTAAATGGAACCATTTTCCACGCCTCTTTATCTAATTCACTTGTATTACTCGCTAGGCTGGTGGAGGACGAGGAGGAGGGGTGGGTGGGGGGGGTTACTAGATCATTTCAGCTGAGAGCTGCGAGCGGGGCCACGTGCGGGAGTGCATCTGTGCGACCGAATAAATAAAACAAATAGCGTTCAATAAAAGATAAGAGTGGGCTGCCTGTGCCATCTGCTGCCCGCCATGAGAGCTCCGTGCAGGAACATCGGAAGGGGGTGGGGACGAGTGCACGCAGAGATGGAGATGTACAGAGTGCGTATGTGGGTGTGTGTATCTGTCAGCAAGTTTGTGGGCGTGTCAGGGCTGCATAAGCCGATGTGTATGCATTTCAATGGACAGCGTGTAAACGTTCAGCCGTGTAATTTGTGAGCGCAAGGTGCATAATGTGTCACAGAATGTACACGACTGCGACCTCAGTGGCCCTTTTTAGTGATGGCAGACTGTTTGGAGGAGGCCATGTTTCCATGCCAGCTGGATGCCCGGGAATGCCAGGAAGTGACAGACAGGCGATTAGTGAGCAAGTGGCTCCCTTTTAGCTCGTGGCAAAATTCAGCGCTTTGAAGATCTCCACTGGTCCCTGTAGTGTTCCTCCCCTCCGTATGACTAGTGCTGCGGGGTCAGGTTCGTCTGGTTGCCTGAGAGCTGGGTCACAGCTCTCATTTCCTCTCCTCACAGCCGGCAGCAGCAGACAGACAAGGAGCAGAGAGCACTGTGGTAGCCACGCTACCATTCACCCGCTGCTTCCCCCTACTCCCTTTGTGAAACCGGAATTTCACGAGTCACATAAACGTGGCCGCGTCTTCATCGCTCTTCCTGTGACGGTGAAGTGTGGATGTGAGCCTCACCGGGAGAAAACGAAATGTAAAAACAATGATGGGAAAGGAAAAAAAACAGAGGCGACAGGATGAAAAGAGATTGAGAAATGATGTTTGGACTTGGAGCAACAGCAAAGCGATTTCCTGTTGGCATGTGTGACGATGTTGCCGATGTTGTTTGGCTGCGTCACTTCCAATAAGCACGGTTCATTGGAAAATGCCTTCTGGGGTGAGATGCGAGGCAGGAGGCAAATCCTAACAGCAGAGTGGCAGGTGGCAGTGCCACTCAGCGTTAACACTGGCCCTCCTGCCCCTGCAGCGGAAAAAAGAGCTACAGCCCCGAGACCTTTTATGCGCTTGGACTGGAACAAGCAAATGTGCATGCTTGTTTTTGTGCATGTATTTTTACCTGTGTCAGCACAACAGTCTTTAATGGAAATGAAAATACTGACTGATATTATCTCAGCTGTATGTATTTCACTCCCCTCCCTGTGTCAACAACATAACAGAATTAATATGTATTTTTTTCTGAAAACGTTCTGAAAACGGCAGATTATCTGTTGAAGAAAGCAAAGCGTGAGAAAAACAAGTGGAATTAGGAGTTGCCAACTGGTGTAATTTGCTTAACCCGGGCAAAAGGGGACATTTGAAACCTAGCCTAATTTGATTCTTCAAGCACATATGCTCTGTGACGGTGGAGCAAGGTTTTTAGGGCACAGAGCTGCAGCAGGAAGGACAGGCGGACCAGATGGGATTTAAGGGTTGGGGTCAGGTCGCAGTAAAGCAGCAGAGTACAGCAGGGAGTGAGCCCTTTACCTGCTCCTGGAGCTAGCAGCCAGCTGTACAGGTAACCAGCAGCCATGGAGAAGTACAGCACCAGGGCCCTCTGGCTGTTGACCGTGTCCAAGATGTGCTCCACGGTGACAGGGGTGTAGGGATCTGAATCCTGCTGGCCCGTCTGCCTCTCCACCAACAGGTCGGCGAAGGCTCGGGTACGACCCCGCTCTGCCACTGCCAGCGCCTCATCGTGGTGCCCTGCGGCGATCAAGCACAGGTCAGTCCTAAAAGCTGACAGTCATAAAAGCCTGAAAGGAGCGACGATCTGGCAGCATGAAGTGGAGAGGTTACCTAGGCTGACGAGGACCCTTTGGAGTGCCTGATAGCAGGAGGTTTGCAGGTCAAACAGGGAGAGTTTGTAGTCTGTGCTGTGCTGAGCCTCGTGCCGGATGGTTTCAAACAGTGCAGATGCTCGGTAGAGCTGAGGACAAAAAAAGACATTAGGAAAAATACAGCATTTTCATTCAGTTCTCAATACTTATGTATTGCACATTCAGTTTTACAGATTCAATCCAGTTCTATTGGAAAGCAAAAGTCCACCACTCACGCCCCACCACACATGTTCGATGAGGCCATGATGGAGACGTGACTGTGGCCACTAGGTGGTAGCATCCCACCTCACTGGTCATCGCCAATGAAGCCCACTGCCCTCCAGCCCTTGCCTCTTTCTCAAGAGGGGAAAGTACAGTAACATAGTGTGATGAATCACCAACCAGCACAACCAAACCACCTCTCAGAGACTATTTGCCTGGACATGAGAGAGGGCAACAAGAGGCTAAACCACTACCTGGGCATCCTAGGAAATGGATGCTCTGTGCACTCAATAAGCCTGTCTGTGTTATTGGAGCTCTCTATTCACTGCCAGACAGTGGATTGAGTGAGTGGGAGAGACAATGGACAGGTGGGGCGGCGATCAGCTTTGCACGCTGGCCAAGCCCTGCTAGCCAGGAGTGCTGATTCATGGGAGCCTTTATTGATTTCCCATTGCTGCACCTAAGGCAAACCAGCAAGATGACTTGGACTGCTATGGAGCCGCTCTCCAACAGTCCGGGCCCAGCAGGGAGGATGCAGCTCTCCATGCCCGACTGTACGGTACAAGCACAGAGAGAAAAGGCTTTTACTGTGGAGGAAAATGATTCCCTCTGCACTGTGCGTTTGGGAGAGAGAGTGTGTTCCTCGCCAGCACACACATATGCATACTCCGTAGCATGTCTGGCGTATCCCAAGGTCATGCAGGAAAAGTGTGTCAGAGGCAGTGAAGGGGGGAGAGGAAGATCGGCCGAGAATCTGTGAGCTCTGCTGCATTAGTGCTAGTGGAGGGAGCTGCTGGTATTGCTGATTTCACTGATAGGACCATGGGAGGACCGCTGCAGTGCTACTTTAATCTGTTAGCCTTGCAGACATCCCTTTAAGAGTGAAACTAATTTCTCACAGTGCCTTTCCTCCAGCCTGACCCCTCCTGGCACAGATGAAGGGGAAACAATCCCAAATGTGCTGCGTCCGCAGTGACTTGCTTGGCTGCGATCCGGGCGAAATCTGCTACACTCTCCAGCTGCTATGCATTCGCAGAGCACTCTCACGTGGAGGCGTCACTGACACTGACATGGCTTTTATCTGAGATGTTAAGGTTAAGCGAATGTCAATGTCACAGTGAATCAGTAACGTGAGCGCTGCATGATACACACACCTCTAATGATTTTTGTAAAATAACCTCCTCGGGGATACTCCCATCCTCTGTGACAGATATATCAGCGAGGTAAAAAAAAAGAAGCTTAATCTACAATTGAGCGCTGATATTTAAGTACACATGAGCGTATTGATCCGAGCTCCGGGAAGATATGAACGTGAGCACCTCTCGGAGGGAGCAGGAACAGCTGATTAGATCCAGGACATGTCAATCTGGGTGTCACCAGGGCGAAAACCACGATCACAGCTCTGTGTTAAACTAAAGAACATGAGGTCAAACACTCTCATCCTACACCTATGTACGCTATATGAATTTCAATGCCCGTCTTTATAAATGAGGTCTGAATTGGGTCGGGGTATTTAGGTCATCCGTGGCAAGAGGCTCATGAATAACCATTTGATCTTCACTCTGAGGACATAGGCGTCCTTTCCCACCACAAATTCACCTTTGGGTTACACAACGACACAGGAGTTGGGGGAAAAATAGAAATCCAAAGCATAGCTGTGGATCTCTGTAAGTTGCAACAAGGACAACACAACGTTAATGCTGTCTGAAGGTCAAGCGTGGAAGGCGAACATGCAGCGGAAAATCTGCTGCACTGGCTTGTTAGAATAATATTTTGCTTTAATTGAACACAAATTCCTCAGTGTGACTCATGAGCCTCGGCTGTAGTCACCACCTTGGTTCGGTCCTCCCTTCCCAACTCTTGTTGCAGATAATTGCAAACAGACAAAGTTGCTTTTTGAAAAGTACGATGCAGGACAGAAAAACAAAGCTATCTGGGTCACACAGACGTAGCGTGCGTGTGTCGTAGCAGAACTGTTTTGGACTAGATTTTGAGAAAGGAAAGCAGCTCAGTAACATCCCCACAGACACACGTGACAGCCACTGCTGTTGGCTGCTTGTGTGTCTGTGATTGTGTGTGTGTGTGTGTGTGTGTGTGTGTGTGTGTGTGTGTGATGTGGATACACAAGCTAAGGAAATCTTGGGCTGTGGTGTGACTGTGAAGAGAGATGTTAAGGGGATATTCCATGCTTGCCAGGTGGGCAGTGAGCTGAAGAGGACTGAGCGTGTGTACGATGCAGAGGCTCGGGACTCCTGAGACCGTGCACACGGATACGTATGGAAAAAAAAAGCCTCAGTCATCTGTCGCCTGTCTGCTGAGATGACAGCAGTCACCAGCTGAACAGACTCTCCAGCATATTGCCAGCAGCCGTGTTCAAGCTCTGCAGCCACCTCCTCTTTTTCTCTCTGCCGCCGTTCTCTTTCTCACACCACAGGTTATTACTGAGAACTTAGATTTCACACGCAGCGTCTTTGGACATCCACTTCTCCCCCTCGTTTGTAATCTTTGCCGACCGACAGATGTGCGCTTCTTGGAGGTCCATTTTAACTACAAGAGGCTCCAGATGGAGCAGAGGAGCCAGGAGGCGAGGAGAGGGGAGGAAAGGAAGGGAAAGGAAAGGAGAAGGGAGTCAAGGTGAGCTGAGGAAGAGACGGCAGATACTTTACCTGATGTTGGGCCTCCTCCAGGTTCCCACTGGCCCACAGAGAGAGCCCCAGACGATGGCGGATCTTCGCCTCGTCCTCACGCCGCGCCAGCTGCTCGGCAAGCCGCAGGCCTGTCAGGAAGGGGAGGAGGCGAGAGCAGATGAGAGCGAGGCGAGAGCGAAAATTATTCTGAGCAGGCAGACTTTTAGGTAGCTTTCAGGGTAACAGATGTAAGCCTAGCGTGGTACTGATGCCCCGGCGGCGAGCGGGTTTGGATATTTGGCCTCAGTTGTAAGACGCTGCTCACGCTGGGAAAAACTAATCGGACTGCATAGCAATCAATGCCGAGGATTGACTGGCTGAGCAAACACAAACACGCCTAATGCTTGCATAAAAAGGGGCCACGCGATATCATGAAGACGTCGACAAATATTTGCAAACACACTGATGAGCTCATAATAGACTGTGTGCAAACTCACGGCTCAGTGTGCTTTGTGGCATTTAGTTCGAAAGACTTTCAGAGTTGTTTGTGAAGTCAGTGGGGGCTTGAACGCGATTTTACATGCGCGTGTGTCTAGGTGTGTGTTTTCGCTAAGTGTGCCTGTGTCAGATCACCTGACCAGCGCACAGCTTGTTTTTCACTTCCAATCCCTCAAGCAGCGAAGCGTATGTCACATCTTTGCATGCGTCCTCAGCCTGCCTGCCGAGCTCTTGGTTCTGCCCAATTACTGAGATGAAAATGCCACTCCACAGAGGACAGCAAAAAAGAAAAAAAAAAGAAAAACGACAGCTGCCTGGTCACATATCACCCACAAGGTGCTAAATGCACAGCAAGCAAGTTTAAGCGAGGCTGTTTCTCATGCACAGTCTGGCTCGACGCAGGCCGTGTACTTGTCTATTCTGTTCACTCGCCTCTGTGACTGAGGGGTCTAAACGAGCTTTTGGTCAAGGGGAGGAGAAAATGGGCCAAGCCACCCTCGCCCAAGTCTGCCTTTTTCCCGGCATTCCTGGAAAACAGTCTGTGGCTGGACCAGATAAGCCAAGAACAGAGAGCGTGACCCAAAACAGCCGGCCTATTCCACAGGACCCAGTGCAACACGCGGCCATAGACTTCATGGCTCCTCCACGGCCACGCTCGCCGGCAGCCTTTGAAGCCTGCAACCGTCTCCCCTCTCTCCCGCCTTATCTCTGCCCACACCCTCCCTCTGTCTGCCTGCCTGCCCCCCCTCTCCTCCATACAGCTGCTGCGCTGCTCTCTCCCTCTGCCTCCACCTCCACCTCCCCATGTTCCTTTTCTCATCTCTGCGCCTGTATCTCCGGCCCCCACCTTCCGCTCTCTCCCCTGCTCTCCTTCCCCCCTCTCACTCTACCTGTTTCATCTCGACTGTTGTGGCAGTGCTCGCGGGGACTCGGCACTGCTTAGGGCTCATTAGGCGCCAGAGCAAGAGAGAGGAAACAGATCTAAATTATCCTTTTCATTTTCCGACAGCCTCACCACTCACTCATCTCAACTCCAGCTCTGAGCCTTTCATCTGCACACACACACACACACATATGCACACACACATATAGACACACACACATACTCACACTCAAAACCTTTCTTTAGTTCTTTATGATCAAGCCTGAGTGTCAACCAACTCCATGTTTTCTTTATTCTCCAGCTGACAGTGAAATAATACATGTGAATTATGACTCATGCCCATCTCTGTCTTCCCTCTCCGCCCGCCTGCCATTCTCTTTCTTTCCCTTCATCCATCCTTTCCTCCCCGACTCTCTCATTCCCTCTGTTCTGCCGCTCTGTATCATTCAGTGTCTGTCACTGTCACCGTGCGTGCCTTTGGTGTGCCCTGCAGGCACAGTCACGTAGCAGCAGCTGACATGAGGATGTGGCCGTGGCTGGCTGCACCCTGAAGAGCAACTAGAGAACACTTTAAAGGCCGCCTGACAGCTGGGTGAGAGGCTCCGCGCAGCCCCTGAGGCCCGCGCACCTCTGTCTTCAGACGCGGGCTTCACGTGCAGACGCCTGAGCGTGCACGAGCGCTGCAACGAGCGCACGAGATCTCATGCGCCGCCGAGCCACAAGTGCGACGTGCCGCAGAGAAAATACCCCGGCACGTATGCGCTGGTGACACACGACAAGGGAGGCGCCCTTTGATCATGGCCACATGTGGAAAACAACAGTGTGTCATATGGAGTAAGTGTGGCGCACCGGGGTTTTGAAGAGAAGAGAAAATCACAGACATTTCGAGATACAGCCTCTCCCCCCACTGTGCTCATGTTGCTCCCCACCACGGCATGTGAAAGCGTGACTCCAAAACAAGTTGGGAAGCTGTAAACAGTAAATAAAGTAGAAATGCAATCCTGTGCAATTCACAAAATGTTCTTGAGCCCCTGTAGTCATAACAACCTTTACACAATCATGTGTCTGACAAAGACGTGATTGACTGAGCCTTGTCACTGTAAGCTCATAGCTCTGGATGCAATAGAATAATATACTCAAAGCAAAGTGTGATTCTGACTTCTTATATTACAAGTACCCCCTCACCACCACCTTCCCCAACACACACGCACTTAAAAATTAACCTTGGTCTGAGTTTAATTGCAGGTATTACACCGTTTAACAAATCACGCAATTCTGATTGGTGTTTTCACAGCATCTCAATTCATGAAACCTGTGTGTCCCCTAAATGCTGACGATAGCGATCAGGAGACTCGTATCGAACTAATCCTACATTAACAAATTTCCACAATTATGCACATTGGTAATTGGACAACTAATTATTGACATTTGCATTCAGCTGAGAACTTAATACTGGAATTTGTCGAAGCTTGTGTAATAATTTATGAGATAGCGGGAAGCCATGCTAATTCATTTTTCCACTTTTAAGGATTAACCATTGACATACACGCTGAGGTGAAAGATTTCATTGAGTGCGAGCCAACGAGGCAGAGGAATAAAATAGCCACAAACATCTACAGTACAAGAGACGAAAGCCAGAAATGACATCCGAGCTCATTGCAAACGTGCTGCCACTTTAACAGCAAACAGCATCCAAGATTTATGGCATAAAAATAGTAGCGCTGCAAACTGTGAGTGGTCGACATGTGATGATGAAAGGTCCAGACATTTCACACCGAGACACGATTCATCCTGCTGAATTTACTTTTATACGCCTCCCGACAAGCTGTTGAAAGAGCTACCAACATGAGTGTGTTTTATTAGGACTCCTGATTCAGTTCTATACTGTTTAATAGATCTCAAACGTTCAACACTCGTGTGCAAAAATCGGATGCAATGAGCTCCACAAATTGAACTGTATAGTCGGTGTAATGTTCGTCCATCTTTCACACATGAATAAGGTCGCTTTCAATCACATTACACATTATTTCACTTTAGTTCTCATAGTATTTAGATTTGCTTGGCAGCCTAGATTACTGCACATATTGTCATATGGAAAACCCTCAATTTGCATAAATACATAAATGCAAACCAAGTTACAAAAACATGGCCTATTCATGGTGTACACTCTACATTCCACAGCTTATAAGATTATACTCTCCATTACTCTCTGCATTCTACATATATTCCTCTATTGTTTTGTAAAATCTGCATAAACCACCCCATCTCTCTAAGTTCAGACATGATGCATCAGCCACATTGCTACATAAAAAAACAGCCATTGCAGGTTAATATTATTCCATTAGCTGATGTTCATAAACGAAGCGTGAAGAAACTGCAATACCGCCATTAGTCGCTACAATGACGGCATTGATTTAATGACACTGTTGTGTTAATCGCTGAAAGGTGCATCTCAGTGTGAAACGTCTCCTTTGTTTAAGACGGAGACAGGGACCCGTCCTTTAAAGTGAAATCACAGGAAGATAACGTGGAGAGCACACAAAGTGACGGAAATGATGTTTGCCTGTCGCCGTCTAATTGGTGTCCTCATGTGTCTTCCACTGTAGCATCATCATTCTGGATTACTGTACAGCACACTGACTAACCATCAGACACACTCATATGCACGCATGCACATACATCTGAATACGCAGACACTGAGTTGGAGATCACATGCTGTCAACAGTAGCTGTACTAGTTTGGAGCTGCCTCTCTGTCTCCCCTTCCAATTAATCTTTTTCGGCAAGCAAAAACAAAGAAAAAAACAAGCAGTGCAGCATGAAGAATAATAATAAAAAAATAAAAAAACAGCAGCAGCAGCACCAGGAAAAAATAGAAAAACTGCAGGGGAAAAAAAGAAAAACCTCGCCAACTTTTCGGTCTGGGTAGGTTGGCCAGAAATAATTGGCTGTCAAGGATAGTGAAGGCACTGTTCTTTTCCAGAGCCAGATCGAGGCACAGTACAAGGACAGTGGGGGGACAACAAGAGGACACGGCGGAGACAGAATAGCCTGTCGCCTTTGTTTCCATTAAAGCTCAACAAGCAGGCCTGCAGAGGGTGAGCAGGTCACTGCAGGTCCAGTCCACTCCGACAAAGCAGACAGAGGAGACACAGAGGAGGGGGATCCATCCATGGATCTTTGCTTGCAGCTCGCTCGGGCTGCCATATAAAACTATTCTCAATGCACCATCAAACAGATTTTGGGCCCCGACACGGTGGGGGCGCTTGAGCAGGACTTGTGTGAATGTGCACAGGTGAGGCCGGTGCTTCTTCACATCTATGGATGCTCTCACCCTCCCAGTGCCGTCACTGACATAATGAATTTCGGTGGGGCCTGGCAGCGGGTTTTTATTTCGCCATAATCTGTGGGGGGACAATGAGGCTTGAGAGGCAGGAGTCTGTCAGCCACTGTGTGAAAAGATCCTTTGGCAGCTTGCTGAAAAGAACCCTCTGAGAAAAGTAGATATAGAGGTGTGAAGAACCGCTTTGAGTAAACAGGAAAAATGCCCTGGCTTGCAGCCTGATACACACACACACACACACACACACACACACGCACGCACACACGCACACAAATATGCCTGTGTACCTATACAGCAGGATAATGCGCACACAAAATCCCCCAGTGCACTTATAACACATAAGCACAAAAGCGCAAACACACGCGTGCCACACGCACACACACGACGCACGCAGCCTAATAAAAACGTGGCAAAGGCTTAGCAACAAATAGGCTCAGAATTTCATATTCATGAATTCACAAACCCTAAGCCTATCAGCGCGGGCAACAAAGGCAATCCTCTCCGCCGCCACCCCCGCCCGCCTCCCCCTCCCCTCCGATTCACTCACCTTCCTGCAGGTACATGACAGCCTGTGAGTAGTTCTGCAGAGCGTGGTGTGTCCTCCCCAGGCTGCCGTAGGCCAGCGTCTTGGCAGCCAGGTCGTTGGTCTGCGCTGCCACGCTCAGGTGCTGCTCCTGGAACACCACCGCCCGCTCGTAGTTCCCCAGCGACTCGTAGGTGAGGCCCAGGTTGCCGTAGGCGCGGGCCTGGCGCGAGGGGCTGCCCGCCTCCTCCGCGATCTCCAGGTCGCTTTGGTGGCAGCGCAGGGCGGTCTCGTACTCGCCCATGGCCTGGTAGACGGCGCCCAGGCCGCAGCTGGCGTCGCCCTCCAGCAGCCGGTCCTGGGTGTCCCGGGCGATGGCCAGCTGACGCTCCAGGCAGGAGATGGCCTGCTCGTAGTTGCCCAGCTGGCTGTGCAGGGCGCCCAGCTCTCCGTAGGCCTGCGCCTTCCCTCCGCACTCCCCCAGCTCGTGAGCCACCACCAGACGCTTCTCGAAACACACCAGCGACTGCTGCAGGTTTCCCATGGCCCTGCAGGTAGAGAGGGAGACGTGCGCGATGACAAATCAGCCAGATGACAATCCGAGATATCTTTCATTTCCGCGACGCTCGAAATAAATCTATCTAGCTGTCTGCTTATCTCACATCAAGGAGAAACTATATCCTAGATTCATACAGATACCTGTTCTCCTCTAATAAAGTGCCACATCATTTCAGTGCTGGTGTAAATGACACGTAGACACACAGCTGAAGGCTGCTGACGTGGACAGACTCGAGTGTGTGCGGCAGCTGCTTGAGAAATGTCTCAGCGTGGATGTGAAATTCAAAATGTAGCCAGCGTTTGAAGGCTAAGACTGTTTAGCATCCTTTAATACGAGACGGGTCATCTGTCAAGAGATGCTTGGCTCCATCCCCTCGCTTGTGTGTTGACAGAGTGGCTTTCATCCCATCTCAGCATTTTATCGCCTTCACAGCCTTCAGAGAGACTTTATTCACATTCACAGGCGCACCAACAATTGCCGGATGCCGTTTTGAAAGGAGCATTAAAAGAATAAAAGCCCTCAGCTTAATTAATGTTGTGTGATAATGTATGGGCTCGACGAGGGGCTGTTAGGAGACGAGGGTTTGTGTCTGATGTCTATTATTCCCCCCTGAACTCATGCATGGCTAATACTGCTGTGTGTGATTGCGGCGGTGCCATGATGATGGCGCACAATGAGAGGGAAAATCATCTCGGAAATGAGGATTTCTGCAAGCCCTTCGTGTTGTGTTTCGCCGTGTATTCTCCTAGGATGTTATCAGCTTCTTGACATGCGAGGAAGGAGAGGAGAGGAAGGGAGAAGAGACACAAGATGTAAGAGGGTTGCCTCGAAATAACTGCTTCCCTCAGTTGCAGACGTCTTGCGTGCCAAAGCCTCTTTGCATACAGATAAGGCCAGGGCCACTAAGGCTGCTGCTGAGACAGCCAGAGCTGGGCTCACATCCTGGCACCGCTCACCAGCAAGGTGCCTCCAAACTAGGGTGGTCCTTGATAGCGAGCGCGAGGAGAAAAATAATATGCAAAGGAGGATTACGGCGATTATTAGTAATACCCAGTCAATACAATTACCTGCTGCTGCGACAGCACAGAGAAGTTGACACTGACTGAGAAGTGTTTCCCTTTGCAATGCAAAGCACTGGATTTGAAAGCAGCCTCACCTGTGTCCGTTGCCTAAGCCCCTGTAGGCCTTCTCCTGGTCCTGCATGCGGTTAAGGCTCTGGGCCACAGACAGATACTGGTCGTAGTACTTAATGGCCTCCTCGAAGTCTCCCAGAGCCTCGTAACAGTCTCCCAGGTTCCCATAAGCCCTGCCCCTGTCCATCAAGGCCTCGTTGCCGCTCAGCTGCTGCAGAGTGGCCAGCTGCTGCTCCAGGTAGCCGATGGCTTCCTCCATCACGCCTACATTCATTTTGGTGATGCCCATGTTGCCGTACACTTGGGCCTCCACGACGGGATCCTTCAGCCTCCGCCCCAGCTCCAGCTGCTCCTCGTAGCTCTTGAAGGCCATGGCGTACTTGCCCAGGGCCATGTAGACGGCTGCCAGGTGGCCGTGAGCTTTGCACTCCCCTGACATGTCAACCAGCTCCTGATACACCTCCAGCTCCTGGGTGTGGTAGCCCAGAGCTTTGTCATATTTCTGCACGAGTCTGTAGGTGGCCCCGAGGGCTGCATAGGCGCAGGCCTCCATCCTACGCTCCTTAACCTGAAACAAGATGGAATTTTATAGTATCAGCATCAGGGGGATGTGAGTGAACGGTATCAAAATTACACTCTACGTGACATTTTCTATTTATATGATGAATTGTTGTGGTGTGTATGTGTGGTGCTGCGCTCCCCATACCTGGTGAGCCAGGGCCAGCTGTTGCTCGTAAAACTGAATGGCTCCAGCCACATCTTTTTTACAGACAAAAATGTCCCCGAGGTTCCCCAGAGCTCTGAAGCGAGCCTGTGCATTGTTCAGGGACTGGGCCAATGACAGCAAATATTTCTGACACTCCTCCGCCTTAGTGAAGTCTCCCAAGGCCTTGAAGGCCAGACCCAGATTACAGTACGCCTTGGCCTGGCTCAGTTTGTCGTGAAGGTCCTTGGCCAGAGCCAGGTCCTGCTCGTAGTATTTGACAGCATCCTGGTAGTTGCCCAGACAGTAGTGGGCGTAGCCCAGATTGTGGCACACTTTTCCTTCGCTCTCCATGTCCTGGAGGTCAGGGGACAAGCGGAGGTACTGCTCGTAGTAGGGCACGGCCTGAGGGAACTCTCCTCGAGAACAGTGGAAGTTGCCCAGGTTGCCCAGAGCCCGTGCCTCGCTCTGGACGTCTCTGAGCTCACGGGCGATGTTGAGGTGGTTCTGGTAGTGCTGCAGGGCACGGTCGTGGGCTCCCAGGGCCTGGTAGGCCACCGCCAGGTTCCCGTGGGTGGACGCCTGCGAGGCCCGGTCGTTAACCTCCATGGAGATCTGCAGCTCCTGGCGGTGGTAGCGGACGGCCTGGTCGAAGGCTCCCAGGGCATTGTAGGCATTACCCATGTTCCCGTAGGCCCGGCCCTGAGCAGCATAGTCATTTAGCTCCTGAGCGATGGCCAGGTGTGTTTTGTGGAGTTTCAGTGCAGTCTCATAATCCCCCTTCATCTGGTGGATGATGCCTGTGGAGAGAGGAGCAAGAGGCTGAAGTTAAAGAGCTATTCAGAGGAAAATTGTAATTGAGTAAATTTCAAGTGCTTCGTCAGCTCCTTGTGCACAAAACAAGTCATTTGGTTGTTAAAATATGCTCTCTGAGCCATCTGTTCTCTGCTTACACAACACACTCTCCCACTGAATTATGGTCATTAAAATGTAGTGCAATCACACAGAGTTATTACAACACCAAAATAGAACCGTTTGATTGTCTCGGCTGTCTTTGATGATGCTGTTCTGCAGGGATTTGACCAAAATCAACAACTTTTTCCACTGGGCTGAACGTGGTTATGAGAAGAGAAGAAGTGGAGGCAGAGGTAGCAGAAGTGAGTGTGAAGAGTTGATGGAAAGCTGAGCAAACAACCTCAGAAAAATGAGGTAAGTGTGGAGAAACAATAAATAATGGAGAGCCCAGCGTATTATCTCTGATAAAATACTATCCTTTGAAAAATAATAGCTTTAGCCCAGTCAAGCAGACGTCTGGCACACACAGACGCCCATACGTACATAGACACAGAAGCAAACAAACGTGCACCACACACACACACACACACACACACACACACACACACACACACACACACACACACACACACACACACACACACACACACACACACACACACACACACACACACACACACACACACACACACACACACACACACACACAAGCTCATACACACTGACAAATACTCAGCAGAGGGTAGAGAGACATCACAGAATATCTGGCTGATCTCTCCTCCTTCCCTCTGAGACTCCACACTAATCTCCAGGCCTCTCTTTATGCATTGTCGCCCGGCTTTCGGTGATAATAACCTCACTGTTAATATTTAAGCTGGGTGAGAGGCAGGGATGCGATGGCTGCAGGCCGGCTGACGGAGACAGAGGACGCGGCAGCAAGACAAATAAGCCCATCCTCCATCCAGCGCGCAGCCTGGCCAGCGTTGCCTTGCTTCGCTTTGCTGCATCAGCAGGGAGAATCGGCGCTGGGGCGGCCGCTGCTGGGACACCGGGGATGGAAAGGCTTCTGGAGCCAGAGTGGGTGGGAACCGGGGCAAGAGAGGGGCTCTGTGGCTTGTGGTGAGTATGTGATGGTGCCGGCGGGATTAGCTACCGCCATGTGTGTTTTCCCATTTATTTCATCCGAAACCTGCCACATTATGGGCCTGAACGCAGGCTACATAAACACTGGGACTGAAGCAAAACAGCAGGCTGAGACGACGGCAGAGCATATGCGATAGATGTGGATATTCATTCAGATGTTGGCTAAATTAAAAAGCGGCACATTAGGTCAATGAGAAAGGAGGGAAAAAAAAATAACTTTGGCGCCTCTACATTATGAGCCCCTGGCTGCATATGGGTTTGACACATTACCAAGTATGTATATTGTATGCTATTAAGTATACTCATAGAGCACTTTCCTACTTTTGTAGAATGCTGGAACAGGGAGACTTACAGAAAAAAAAACAATATTTCACTCTTAATCGAGTCTAAACGAGGAGATTAGTTTCAAAGTACTTCTGCCTGAATGGTGTGTGTGTGAAAATTAAACAGACACGAAAAACAACAGCGGCTCTGTCTGCAGACAGATTGGATTTTGCTGGGAAAACATCATCAAAGATCCCCTCCTTGCCTAATTCAGACCATGATTCGGCGTTCAGCTGACACCGAGTGACAAATCAAACCTCATTTTCTGTTTGTTTGCTTTCTCGTGTTCTCAGGTTAAAATGACACAGCCTGAAGTGACCCAGTAACCACTAGGTCACTGCCCTGAGGACTTGGTTTTCCAGACCGGTCACAGGGGAGGCCGTGTGGAGAAGCAGCGCTGCCAAAATAACACAGGAAGTACACAGATGTCATAACTTAACAACGCAGATGTTCACACTGAGCAAAATCCAAATACCATTTTGGACGACCAGCAGTAAAATACAATAAAACAGTGTTTTTCTTGAGCCAAAATGAATGAATGAGCACTTGGACCTTTTAGGGCTCCACCGACACACACATTTCCGACACCTTGGACAAACAGTGGAAGCCCGTTAAGATTCACAGCAGGCTGCTTGGAAGAGAACTGACAGCCCTCACCACAAAGTCATTCCCAAGGTTATGCTTTCCCCCGTGGAGGCTGATCTTTTTGAGGATATAATGCCCACTGATGTATTACCAGCGAACATGTTCCATGCTGCAGGCTAAAAATGGATGCGGGGCTCGGGGATGGACGCGGGGGTTGAGGAGCCGGCCGGGACAGAGGCTGGGGGTGCAGGGCTACATTTGAGGTTGGGCGTTCGCACTGGAGCCAAAACTGCTATAAGCCCGAGGCTATGCCTGTAGCCACACTTCAAGCAAGAAAATATGATCTGCCCCCACCCATATGGTAAGAGGATTACGAAACCCTTTGGGGATACCATCCAACAGGATAGTAAATAAAACCACACCAGATGTGCTGGTAACTACCGCTGAAACCAAAAAAAGACAGCATTAGATGTGATAATCCCCCCCCCTCCAACAGCAAACATCATTTTGATGGTCATTTTGATTCTTTGGGTCACTTCGATGACCCGGGATTCAATTTAGCCCTGTTAACAACACCGTGAGTCTGTGGCGTACACACTGCATGCAGCCGACTGTGACATATTAAATATCATGGCTCAATTATTGCTCTTATGCGCACAGCTTGAGACAATGGCTGTGAAAAAGCGGGACGAAGCACGGGCCACATCAGTCACATACTTTACACACAGGGCCCTCTGCATCCCCCGCCATAACCAAAGACATTAAACGCGTGGCAATGTGTTGTCACTTTTCATTACCCAGCCGGCTGTGCATGGAGAGGGATACGGCGCCGTGATGACTTTGAGGGATGGTGTCATGTTCTGAGTAAATCACTGTGTCATTCTTGCAGGAGCTGTGGAGGTCCAAAGCGCCGCTGCCTACAGTCGGCTAAGAGGATTTCAGCAACAATGGTGCCGCCGCCGCTGTGCCGCACTGATACTCGAAATGAAGTCGAGATGACCAGCCTGAGCCCGAAATAATGACTGGGGTGTGTTGCTCATTTATATTTTAGAATGAGGTCAACGTTATAATTTGCATTCATGTTTGAGGAGCGAGAGCCGGAACAGGATGCCTGGAATTGTGGTGTTTGTGGAAATGTTGATGCACATTAAGAGCTCAGCTCCAGGAGACTGGCATGTGTAAAATACCAAACGAGGGAAGTCAGTCGCTGGCGGAAATTCCAGTGAGACTGCAAGCCACTGAACATTTGATCAGGCGCAACTGGCACATGTAGTGCAGCGCTTCCTAATATCTTTCAGAATTCCTCGATAATTTTGCCACCGTGAAAGTATTTACAATGCGGCTTGCAGACACAAGTTGAACCAAGTGTTATCGAGGCTGTGTCGAACCACATTATGGAGTTTAAACTCACAGAGGGGATAATATATTTGAAAATATTGAATAATCATTTAAGATTAAAGAACACCAAGACTTAAGGCAGCCACTGGCCAGAAGCACAAAACGACTCACACCAAAAACAATAATAGCTGTTTGGGGTGTGCTCATCTTTTATGCTTAATGTCTTTTCTAGGTCTTTGTATGCATATACTGGGTTTTGTTACCTCTAGTTATTGTGATGTGATGCGTACGTTGTGTGCTGCAGGGTGTTGGAATTTCCCCAAGGGGAATGAATAAAGTCCCAATCTTATCTTATCTTGTTTCATTTTTATCATATCTGTTCTCATCTTATCTAATAAAAAGATGATGGTGCAGTAGAGGGGGAGGAGGACGACTATATTGTGCATCTATATGGGAACAGCAGTTATTCAGCTCTTCCCCCCACACAGCAAAGGCATTTCTAAATACCATTAACGTCACATGGAACACTTTGTCTTTGTCTGAGTATGTGGATCTACCATCAAACATACAGACAATAACATATAGGAATTTTTCATTAGACTGACATCATTTCAGTCTCCGTCAAGCACAGCTGAGCATGTGTAGCATCCGTAGACAATATGTGGATCAGAGTTGGATCACTTGCACAGAGGTCTCCATTCTAATGAAAGATGCCACCGTAATGAACAAGTCTTCCGAGCTGCCCAGTCTCTGACAGTGTATGCTGTGATCTGTGGGGGGAAGTAGAGAGCTGAGGCAGACTCAGATCCAGCTGGGGTCTGCAGGAGAGGGAAAGGAAGGGGCGGAGCTGGGGGCTTAAGGTACCAAATCCTCACTCGCAGACACAGACGTCTCGTAGAGTCTGAAGGCCGGAGAGACAGGAGGGAGGGAGATACAAAAAAAAAAAAAGGACTGGGCATGAATAGATGGATGTCTCCTGAATGGGTGGGTGGTCAGAGACACATGGACAGAGAGCTTTTCGCTGTTCTGAGGCAGCTTTCCTCTTTACTCCGGCTGACCCCCTCACTCTTCTGACCAACTGTCGCTGTCCACACACACACACACACACGACATCTGATTCCTCCCCACTTAAACCAACACGGTCCAGTCTCAGCGTCTCAGCTCTGCTTGTTTTTGCATTGCACCGTCGTCGCTCTGTTCAGGGACAGATCATGTTTCATGCTGAATTTGCAGATGTGCAGAAAAAAAAGGCCACAGTTGCTTCATGCAAAAGAATGCTGCAGCTCTTTTGTTTAATTTAATAGCTGCACAGTGAGCGGGATCACTGCGTCCACCGCTCCAAACTTAAGTGTACAAGCACAAAGACGTGGAGTGTGTGCGGCTTTGCAGGGCCTCTGGACCCGTTTCTGGCAGGGTCCTGTGTCGGGAGAAGGAAGGGGGCCGTGCAGGGGGAGGCAGGGAGCGTCTGCTGTTTTTCCAACAAACAGAAATTTGGGGCCAGGCTGCAAAGATCAGATCAGCTTGCTTGAGAAGATCGCTCCAGGAAAGTAACATAAGACGGACATCCCGAAAATCCCACCACTTCCTCACCTCTTCTGTTTTCCCCGCCATCCCCTCTATCCCCTCTGCTAATATTTACTAAGGCATTTAGCCTGCCATTAACGGCCAGCTGAACATGTCACAGATCTCAGATAAATGCACGTTTTACGTATTTGTTAGGCTCTTCGCTTGTCGTCCTCCTTACAGCTTTCTTTCATTCATCCTGTCTGGGCCATTAGGCTCACTAAATTCCTGTGTAAATTCTGCACTCTCCCACTCCCTGTCCTGGTCAGACTAATAATATATCTACAATCACTGCTGCTTCCAAAGGCTTAGGTACAAAACTGAATAATCTCTACACCTCAGAGCCCCAGGCAAGTCTGCTCCCTGTCTCTAGTTGCTTCCTCCTGTGGACAGGTTAAAACCAGACCCAAAAGTTTAGTTCTTCTTGCTACAGTGATGTGTGGTGACGGTGATGAACAAGTGATAAAATCACACCATGATGAAAGCTTTTAAACCACTAATCATGTGATGCCTCTGCTCATTTTCACAACAGTCACTTGAAGGGAAATTCTGACATTAATACCGGCTCGAAAATGCTCTTAAGAGCTCTCGGATTCAGGGTCAGTGTTGCTGCGCTGCAACACAAAAACACCTTGTTAAAAAAACAAATCACGATGCAGAATGTACTGGTGTGATACTGTTGCTGTCAGGCACGCTACAGAAGCTGCTAATCAATGTCTGTCTCACCTAAAAGCTCTCCAGCTCTCCAACCCATTCAATACAGAAGTTAGTTCCTGTTTATTTTTCCTTCTGTACATTTCTTTTTAGATCCCGCTAACGAGATTTGACTGCGGTGGGCGCATTGTCTGATTCTCTGTTGTTTTGTGAACTCCTCTTCCTGTTGTTTTCCCGTTGCTTTGTTTTTGTGAGCATCAGCAGAAAGCGTTCCCTCGGGGACGCTGGATAAAAAAGAAGGGCGAAAAAAAACCCTTAATTAGGGCCGTTACCTCCAGCTCCTCTAACGAATGCAGTCGACAGTTCAAGTGACTTGGCTGAGACGTTTGGTCAAGCGAGGAGGTGTGAATCGAAGGCTACAGAACAAAGGCCAGACGAGAGCACCATCAAACAAACTTCTTTAAAGTCTCTTTGAAGTGGAATGCAAGGGGAAATAATACAATTTAGATTCCGTTTCATGAATACCAGAAATGAGGGCTTACATGGGAACCCGCCACTTTAGTCCTCTCTCAAGATATTAAATATTGCTGACTGGGGGGTAAGTTGGCCAATTAATGAATAATAAATGGGGCTGGAATGCAACATTTTCATATCCTTTATAGGTCAGAGTGTGCTGAGCCAGGGCTGCCGCAACCGCCGGGCATCATGGTTAGATATTAAAGCATGGCGATCTCTATACAACTGTACCTCAGAGCCATGTCAGCTGCTGCTCCACCCACACCGCACGCAACATTAACCGCGAGCTGAGAGGGCATAATAAAAGTTTGCTCTCTCCTGCTTCTGCAACTTTCCCCTCCCATCCCTCGCGCAGTGTTTTTCACTTTTATCACTGCTCGTTAATCTTCACTCGATCATCCTTCCCCACTCCGCGCTCGGCGGAGAGGCAGCAATTTCTGGGGTCTGCGACAGCATCCACAAGTCGTTTTCGCCCATCTCGCCTCGCGCCGGGGTTGGCGGGCGCCGATGACGGAGTCGCAACGCAACAAACAGAACAACAACAACAACAATGGGGCAATTACGGACTGATGCCTCGCAACCTCCACTTCATTCTGCGTTATCTTCATTATTCAGCTCCTCTTGAATCAGCTATTAAAGGTAATTAAGCGATTCATCAAGTCAGTTTCAATTACTGTGAGCTTGACAGCCGCAGATTACAATCGGCAAGGGGTGAGGGGAGAGACGGAGAGGAGTGAGAGGGGGAGGCATCAAAAACGGAGCAAAAAGAAGAGTCGCGGGAGGAACGGATGTCGAGAGGCTGCTGGGCGCGACTCCACGGAGCAACAGGCTCCGTCGCCACCACCCACTCGTTTAGCTTCTGCTCCGTCAGCAGCTGGAGGTCTGTGACACCGCATCAGCGACACTATCATTACTCTGTCATGGACTGGCAGAGCCGCAATGCCGCATCTAATAATGAATAAAAGAGCTCCTGCCATCCTAATGGCAATCACGCCACAGATAGGAACACATTCGCTGGCTGACATGCACTGCCCACACATATTAAGCTGCCACGCACGGCGCCATCATAAAAGTGCTCCCACCAAAGTGGCTAATTTACGACAAGGCTCGCAGCCTTTTAAAATCAGGTGCGTGTTGGTGCGGAGAGGCTCGCAGGATGGGCGACCATTAGGACGGTCAAAGGACACGTTCAATTTATGTTTGGCTGATTAACCCCACTCTGCCTGCACTCTTTTACACATTAGGTTAAAGAATAATTCATTTGAGAGGGTCTATTATGTCTCTTAGTTGTCCATTACAGTCAGGTTTACTACTGCCTTGATGGCAATCATAACTCATCGGGCGCAGGTTGTAATTGCTGGACCACATACAGGCTCCGAGACGGAGCTCCTGGACGACTGAATAATCGGGGACACCTTTATCCCTTGGGTTCCTTTCATCATTATATTATATATATCATGCTCCACAAGGTTACCTTGCTAATAGTTTCATTTTAAACGAATATGGCTATAAAACACTGCCTTGCGAAGGGAGACGGTAATTGCGTTTTAAGTTTCTTCAGAAGACCCGATCCTGTATTTAATTTCCCACCATCTCGCTCTTTATTTATCTTCACACCACTTTCCATTTCGAGACGTGATTAAGTCCAAGCTGGTGTGAAGGTGAGCGCAGTGCAGATTAATGTGGAGACAATTTCCACGAAAAATGATACTTTTTTTTATGGGGTTTATTTATACACTGACAGTATATTTTATATGTTGGCATTGTATCGCCACAGAACTTCCTGGGCTCACAAATTACAGCTGGCTCAAACACGCACCATCTTTTTCAACGGCTCCCAAGCAGAAGCTCGGCACTTCACCGCCATATGCTTGCATAATCTGCTGAGAACTGTTCACTGTAGGGCAAAATGCAAACCTTAAATAATGTTCCTAAAAACAACCTCACTTAAAACAGCGAGCACAGAATCATATATACAGCCACCAACAGCAGATCTCACTGGCCATAAATATAAGTGCAAACAGCAATAAGTCGACAGCTCCTTTCAGGCATGCAGCCTGCAGCACGGTGGAAACACAAACAGGAGGCTCTCGCGCTCTGTCTTCTTCGCTCAGCCCATCCTCTGTTTTCAGGGAGCCGAGGTCAAATGTGACTTAAAAAAACTCTCCTGTTGTAGCACAGACTCTGTTAAAAACTCACCTCCTTCCAGTCTGCAGGAGTTCTTCGTACCTCGCTACTGGCTGCTCACTCCTCTGTCTTCTAACCTCTTCTCTCCCTCACATCACAGGCTATGCGGCCGGACAATGACCTTCACATGGTCCTCACATGAAAGGTCAAAGAAGGATCTAAAAAGGAACGGTGTGCTTTCGCAGGGAACTTTTTGGGGACCCACTAATCCCACTCACTTACGGATCTCTCGGAGAGTCACGATACGCTGAAACACTGAGGCTGCGTTCAGACCAGCAACAGAGGCTTTCAAATCAAAAACAAATGAAGGAGTAAATCTAACCCGGCTTAACATTTGCCACAAATTAGGGCGTGCATGCATCCAGCTAATGTACTTCCCCTTCATTGCCTGATTTAGGGCTGCAGGTGGTGGCATCAGCATTCACTGGAGTGTGTGAACTTGTCTGCGCTTATGGCTGCATTATGCAAAATGTGCTTGATTTCATCACCTAACTGGGAACTGATGTAACAACCCAACCTACTTCACTTACATGCTCCAAGATTTGTAATTTATCTGGGAGGCCACACCTGGTTGAGATTTCCGAAATGTGAAGCCTGTTTATGACGGTTTTCTCTATCTAAACACCAGGAACATAAGCGGCTGAGGTGTCCTGTGAGTGTGCTCGTACCCAGGTTGGAGGAGGCCCGTCCCTCGGCGGCGCGGTCCTTCAGCCCCTCGGCTATGCTCAGCTGCTGTTCGTGGTACTGTTTGGCCCTCTCCAAGTCCTGCATGCAGCGAGCAGCGTGGCCCAGCCCAGCGTAGGCTCTCATCTCGATGGACTTCTCCTCCAGCTCCTGGGCCAGCTCCAGCACGTGAGTGTGGTAGGACATGGCCTTGTCAAAGTTGCGGTGGTAGTGGTAGGCGCTGCCCAGGTTACTGTAGGCCCGGGCTTCCTCCCGCTTGTTCTCCAGCGCCTTGGCGATGCCCAGGTGCTGCTCGTGGCACTGGACGGCGTTGTCAAAGTCTCCCATGGCGATGTAGACTGCGCCCATGTTTCCGAGCTCACGCGCCTCAGACAGCTGGTCCTTGGACTGTTTGGCCAGCAGGACGCACTGCTTGTGGCTGGCTAGGGCGTTTGGATAGTCCCCTATGGCTGTGTATACGTGGCCCAAGCTGCTCAGCGCCATAGATGCAGCCTATGGAGAGAGACACAGGGAGAAAGAAAGGCAGTAAGGTAAACAGCAAGGTAATAACAAACTGCAAGCAAGTGAAAAAATAGCAAACATCTCATTAATTATATCCACATTTTATCAACAGTGAGCTATTTTGTTGCCTCGGCATCACAGATTCCCCACCCTTACTTAATCGTCCCTTTAGCCCGCAGTGCTGCACATAAAAATAAGGGGGAAAAAAAAGGAGGTGAAAAAAAAAAATCAAATCTCAAATCTCTTAGGAGGCTTGCTGCTCAGAGACCAAACAACAAACAAAACCTGATTTGAGTCCGTCTGTGCTGAGTAACGAGGGGGGTTAAGTGTAATGCAGATCAACACAGCGGCAGGCTTGTTCTAAAGCTGTCAGTTTGCCCACTGCAATCATGCTTCATGGCGTGCCACCGCCAGTGGAACAAAGACACTGCTAATCAGGGAGGGGAGAGGGGCTTTAGCTTCACACCAGAGCTACGGGGGTGGGGGTGGTTGACTGACTGCTGGCAACACCTCCCCAGCTAAAAACAGGCACAACGACGTCCTGTACATCCTCAGCCGCTCCAGCCTCCATCTTCTCAGGCGGCGGCCACCTGTGAGCATGAAAACTGCGCCGAGCACTGGCTGCAAGTGCAGCAGGAGAGGCCGAGCTCTAAAACGGAGGGATCTCACCAAAACGCAGCGCCGACCTCCTGTGTGACACGTTCACTGCCGGCTTATTAACTGTTTATACAGAGGGTAAACAGCTGGGAATTGGGGTCAGCTGTCTTTGTGTGAACAGATGTTCAATTAATCATGCAGGGCCGGCTAATAAAGCATCTCCTTCCTGAGGTCCCTCTCTGCATCCTCCGGTCGGGGAGGGAGCTGGACGCAGGCCAGCAGCCAGGACAGACACACTGACAGGGGAGGCCACGGCCCAGGCCATCTTAAGAGCCTGGCCAGTAAGGCTGAGCTCAGGCATCGTGGGGGCATTTAGAGACAATTTAAGACAATTGGAGAAATCAGCCGCGGCGCAAACAGATGGACTATTTCCACTGTGAAAGCCCTTTTCCGAGCCATATGTTGCGAAAACTGGCCACACGCACTAAATGTATGCATTGGGCTTTACAGGAGGCACAAGATCCATCACTTGAAAATTCCCAAATTTACATAGATATTATTCACACAGATACATCAAGATGTAATTTACAGAAATGTGCCCGCAGAACGCAGGCAATATTTTCACTCCGCTCTCGCGCCACATAAAGAAACCAATGGGCCCTCTGAATAAATGAACAGCAAAGCGTAGCGCAGAGGGAAAAAGATCAATACAACAAAACACTTCTGAAGACCCTTATAAAGATGCTTTCCTTTGAATCTTTCATACATTCTTTTTCTAAACACACACGTACAGCCCATCTACCTATCTCGCCTTCATTTCACATAGATGCCGATGCCTGGAACCAATTACCTGCTGACATAAGGACTTCCAGCAGTTTGCTCAAGTTTAAAGACTCGACAAGGCATTATACAGGCCCAGGGAGGCAATTACCCTCCGTCACAACTGTTGCTGTTTCATGTTCCCAGATAGCCTATCTAGGGCTGCTCAATTACATGTGCCTTTTGAAGCCCCGCTCCATCTCTCCGATTCAAACTTCCACTTTTCTGAGGAGAAAACACAGACGATTCCTCATCTCTGTCTCCCTTCAACCGAGTGCAGTGGGAGACGCAAGGAGAGGAAGTGAAGCGGGGGGTAGAGGGGGTGCAATCTTTCTCCAGTTGAGACGAGTTGCTCTTGTGATCACTGTCCCTCTAAAGTGAGACTGCAACGCTGCATTTTCTCCTCAGATGGAAGCCAAGATAGGCAGATAATGAGGAGCCAGCCTTGCCAGTCACAGAGGATGCACTGTGTTTGGCTCAGGGACAGACACTGGGACCGTATCTCTCTCACTTTTGACTGCAGTTCCTCTCCCACCGCTGCTCATTTCGGCTCCCCACCAGTGTCGCAAAATAACCGTCCGTCTGGGAGAGAAATAATTGCCCGAAATACATAATTTCTGCCAAATTGACTTCATTCTAATTTGATCCCATTTCTTTCCTGCACTTATCTCCTCCCCTCCCTGTTCTCAACCCGGCTCCCCAAACACACACACACATACACACACACATTCACACACACACACACACACACACACACACACACACACACACATACATGCTTCCCTCAATCCGTCTGCGGAGTCAGATCTGATTGTGTTTACAGAGTCCGGCCCTTCTCCGGATGTGTGCTGATTTGATTAATCCTAGCGTCATGCTTTATAAACTGTTGATAAACCGCTGGCTCTTATCAGCAAACACATTTTGCACCAAGGGTCTCCTAATGAAAGGTAAACTAGTTCTGCCTGGGAGAGACGAGAAGAGGAGCGGGGAGGCAGCAGGGGAGCGCTGGGATGACATGTTAATCAGAAATGCTTGGCACCGGCACCATTACTCCATTTCTCTCCTCTGACAAGGACAGCGCTTTTGGATTCTTTGCAGATTCCCCTCCACACGAGGAGTGTTTATATTGTGCAGCACATTAGAGCAATGGCTGCTTTCATGGCCCATGCTAGACCTAATGTATTATACTTAACATAATTAGCCCCTTACGTCATGCGGCAGAGCTGCTCTTGACGGTGGGGCTCTGCACTGTGCGAGACCAGCGACTCTGAGCCCCCCCTGGTGTTCCTCTTCTCTAAGCCCGGAGCAGCAGAGTGCACCACCACCACCACCTCACTGTCATGTGGAGGGAGGAGGCTCCACTGCACCTCGCAGCTGCATCAATGTGCCTTTGAGAATGAGAAACCTCAGTGTAGAGAAACCTAGTTTAATGAGCTCTGATGTAGTCGAAGCAACCAAGGCTATCATCACAGGGTTTATAGGACGGGGCTGGTTGGCATGGAGATGTAAACGGTTGGATCGGGGGGCCTTGACTAAGACACTCCCACTACTATGCTCATAAACATGGGCAAGGAAACTCTGACCGAGTGGACAGAAATAGGCAGAAAGCCTCCACTGCTCTTTCATCGACCAGAGAAGGAGAGAGGCGGAGAGGGAGAGAGAGGGAGGCCCAGGGGCTGTTCAAGGTGTTAAGCAGCCCTCAGTATGCCCCCTGTCCCAGCAGCATGTCCTGCAGCAGGGCAGGGCAGCCCCTCCCTCAGCGAAGCGCTGCTAATGGGATTATCCAGCAAAGGAGAGCAGTCGCTCTCTCCCACAACAGGTTTGATTCCATTAGCACAGAGGTGGCAACAACCTGTCTCCCCGCACCCATACAGATGTTAGGTTAACAGCGCGGCCCGGAAAACATCGCTCGCACGCAGACACCAACAGCACTGAGTGCAAATGAGCAACAGAGTCACCGCACAACAAATATTAAAGATGAAATACACAGCATTACTCCAATGTGTATGATTTTAGAAGCACAGCTCCACATATATGCCTTATAAGAAAATGCTTGGATTCTTATTCATATGCTTGGTGAATGCAATGTTACAAGATAGTGAAAACTGCCTGTTTCAACTTCTTCAATCTAATCTCAACAACACCAGATTGGTGGATGGTAATGGTGGAGTTTAGATGTTCTCTTCATGTCTGCGTGCATTAAGATGGATTGGAGACTCTAAATTGCCCCAAGGTGTGAGTGAGAGAGTGAATGGTGTGTGTGTGTGTGTGCCTGCGATGGACTGATGACCTGTCCAGGGAGTAATCCCCGCCTCCACCCTGTGTGTGTGCTGGAGATCAGCCCTGACAGACCACGGTGTCACCATTAAGGTACAAAGCGGGGGAGATAATGGACAGACGGATGATACCGGTACGATCTGCAGCACAAATCCTCAGAACAAGTAACAATTTAGAACTCAGACAACCAACTGATGAATTCAGCACTAAAACAGCTTAAACTGAGGTAAAATATACAACACAATATGCGCAGAGTTTACACCGTTATTTAATGACATCAAAGACACAAGCTACTGTGATAGCAATTGCTTCATTAAAATGACTCACTAACAGAAAACAGTCCACACACTTTCTCTCTCTCTCACACACACACACACATGCGCACGCACACACCAACAGCTGTCTAATTAAAAGGCAGTGCAGAGGGAAGGTGAGGAGGACCATGCACCAGTGTTTCTCTTAACGAGCCGGGCGCAGGCAGCAACAGGAGCTGGCAGGGAACAGAACCGCACGCTGGAGGGAAGGAAGGAGCGCTGGGTGGGAGGAATGGGAGGGGGGAGGACAGATAAAAGGCTACGGCAGAGATTGTGTTTGAAGGATGAGAGGAGAGAATGCGGGAGACGTCCCCAGGGCGAGGACGTCTTCTGATCTGAATACACCTGCAGCGATGCATTTTGACAAAAAAAGAAGGAAAGGAAACATCTCAACTGCAGTAAACTGCGCTAAGACAGAATAGACCAGTTGGAGAGGTGCTCCTCAAAGAGGCATGAAACATGCTTTCTGGAGCTACATGTTCTAGTTTGCATGAACATGTGCAAAAAAAAAAAAAAGAAAATCCTATGTGCATGTGGGTATAAATGGGAGAGAAAACAGGGAGTATAGGGGAGGTGTGCTGGTGATGTCAGTGCAGAGGCTGGGGGTGGGGGTGGATATGATAAAATATTCAGCTGGTTTTATGAGTGTATACTCCATTCTCTCTCCTCGCTCGGTGTTTGCACACAGATATGGATCCTGTGGGAGCCGCCATTAGATCAGCCAAATGACTGCCTCTCCGCCATATCAAAACCTTCTGCTTTTTTAAGCAGGCAAATGCAGTGCTCTGCCAAGCGAGGGCAGGTACAGCTGTGCCTGATTGCACTCTTTCACACACACACACACACACACACACACACACACACACACACACACACACACTAGCCTTCATAGACAGACACAGACAGACGCACAGAGTAGTCCACTGTGATTGTTAAACCCTGTAAAGGCCAAGTTGAATTCAACTTTGCTTCCTTTGGAGACAGATTATGGAGGCCTCTCTCTTTACCTTTCCAAGATTTGAAATAATGTTCGTGAAAGTCATATCACCTTTTTTCTTTTTTTTTCCAGGATCACAAATCGATACAGAACAGCCAGCACCCTCTAACATCTCTCACTCTGGGAATCTAGAGGCCGTGTGAAAAGGGTGTGTTTATTTATTTCACAAGAATACAAACACATCTATCATTTGCGCGATCAATCATCGCAGCTAATCCGATCTATTAACAGTGATGAGATAGCAGTGGAGCCACTTGTTTCTCTCCGACCTGTGTGACCTCCAGCAAGTAGATAAATGACGCCAGCTGGCCTGTAGGCTTGATAATTCCTTTAGCCTTCACAGGACACATTCACAAAGGACTGATTGTCACTAAAGGTCAACCTACGGGTAAGGGCACTCGTGACAGCTCCTACGCTGTCTGTTAGACTGTCTGCTGCTCTAACAGTCACACGCTTGCATGTCCACACACACTGGACACACTCACACACACATACTATCAGTTTTACCTGAAGTGAGCTAAAGATGCAGACTTGCTGCAGTGCAGGCAATGTTTTGTGTGTCTTGTGTGTGCGCAGTGGTGGCAGGCAAACAGTGGATCATTTGTGGTCCCACTGGAGACGCAGTGTGCGCTTTCTCCCACATCCTTACACAGACTCAAAGTAATACACAAATATACCAGAGCTCTGTGGCTTCTGCCTGTGTGTGCATGCTTCTGTGCACGGCCACACTTTTGCATTTGCATGTATTTGTGCATTTACACTTGGGGCATCTGTGCCCTAGCTCTGCATGCGCTCGCCTGTTTGTCTGAGGCTATAATGCACAAGTTGGTGACAGCCGAGAGGAGGAAACACAAGTGGCACTGAATAAAATTGGATCTGACAGTCTCCACTGGTGTTGGTGGAAAATGTGACTGTTCCCTTCACATGGCGTGGGGGGTTTGATATTTCAAGCGGCCTCTCGTTGACAACGCACCAGACAAAACACGGCTTGCCGAAATCGCCAAACGCTAAGTGAGGGAGGGCGGCGAGGGAACCGCCGCCTGTCTCCGCCTTTTCCAGCCCCCGCTTGGGCCCCGGCGTCTGTCCCCTGTGACAGGATGTCAGCATTGTTCAGATGCAGAAACAGCCCTCCTGCCTCCTGATATAAACACATGAATCTAAAATCTGGTTGAGGAGGAAATTGAAGAAGTGGCACACCGGGGAAGCGGGGCACTGTGAATGAATCTTAATGTACTCTAAATCAGAGCAAAGCCTTGGAAGGCTGCAAAAGGGCTGCTGTTTATTTCTGTACTAAAGTCAAATCTCCACGGGCATAACTGTGTGATGCCTGCCGGTGCAGGGAATCAATTCTTAAGAGACCTTGTGGTGACAGAAGGGGAAATCACAGTTGTGTTTCAAAGACATTCCGGGAGGGGTTTGAGGTAAACATCAAGGTTCGCCACTTTGCGAGGCCTGGAGGAAAGGACAAAGCAGAGAGAGAGACAGAACGCTGTGAGGAGTGACTAGCTCCATCTTTAAACTCTAACAGGAGGCAGGAGCGGTTAATGTGACACCGGTGAATCTGAACGGAAATGACTGATCAAAATCCCGAAATCCTGTGGCGGTGAGGAAACCTTCAAGCCATGGGAAAAAAATAGAGAGCCACAGTTTCTGCAGGTGGGATAAGCAACAAACTGATGATATGACATCGGCTTCAAAGTCGATCCATTATGAGCCAATCTGCCGCTGTTATGGCTTCCTGCTGTGGCTGAGGACACAGTGCCAAATATAGCATAGCTAACAGGCCCCCACTTGCATCTGAGAGCATTCGGCAGGAAGCCGGGCACTCATTCCAAGGACGCGGTACTCCAGGGTTATTCAAGGGCGTTTCAGAGGCGCTGGGATGGGAGGCGCTGTCCGTGTCAGCCCACACAGCTGGACAAATCAGGCCTGACATATGGGACTACACGGTTCAGCCCTTTTCAGTGGAATATAGAAAAAAAATATCTTTTGTTAGGTGGCTGAGGAGGGGAGAGGAAAGGAGAGGAGAGAAGAAAGATAAGAGACTACAGGTTAGGGTCTAAGGGCTGGGATCAATAGGAGCTGAAGCCTGGGGCAGTCTGGCACAATGAGAGAAACCAAGAGTGACAACCAAATGTCCAAACCCTCAGCACCTTCCCTGAGAGGGGACGCTGAGCTTTTGTGCCGCTCTCCTGTAATCCATCTGCAGCGGCAGGTAACTCGCACCTAATGGGTTTAGACCAAATCAGATTTCTGTGAAATAAAAGGATGCATGGCTGCTTTCAATTGCTTTGCTTCAAAGCATGTTTGCCTTCGCGATATGTTATGGTGAGCCTCACAAAACGGATATAAAGTAGATCAATGTGCGGAGTAGGAGTAAGAGCGAAGCAGCACGGTGAACAAGCTGTTGGCCAAAAGTTCTGAATGCCTCATTCACATTAGCCACTTTTCAGTTCTTTTTATATGAAAAAAAGGAGGGGGGAGACCCACAGGCAGTAAGTGTGTGTATGTGTGTGTGTGTGTGTGTGTGTGTGTGTGTGTGTGTGTGTGTGTGTGTGTGTGTGGAGCTGTGAAAAGCACCAGTCAGGCTGACACATCTTGTCTGTGTCAGGTCGACCTCTTCTCACCTCGGCCCTCACAGTATCAGGTCAGCAGCACTGAGGCAGAGCTGATGTCCCGACTCCTGCCTCAGGACCCCAGGTGAACACCAGTGCAAGTGTGAAACGACCGGGAGTGTTGTTAAGCAACTAAAACACATGCCTGGTGTAGTGTTTTCAAGCTTCTCCCTCGGCCACCAAAGTGGCCAAAACAACCGCACTGACTTTTAAGTTTGTTGGCTCGGTTTAAAGTAAGCCAAACTTTCACTGGTTTCCAGATAGACAAAAAAGAGATCATAACTAGGGCAGCAAAACATGATAATTTATGTAGTCTGTAATCTGTCCATTACTGTCTTGACTGATTGATTAGTTGTGTGGTCTTCATAAATGTTGGGAAAATGGTAAAACATTTCTCACATTTCATGAAAATTAAGTTTTTTTCTTCAAATTTGGTTAATTTGACTAATTGACTGTATTAAATTATGTAGTATATTGAATTACTGAGTAGTCCATTATTTAATTAGACAAGTTAGTTGTTGCATCTCGAGTCATGACAGTGTAGGTCTGAGATGTGTTGTGTTCCCCAAGTCTCTGTGGCTTCTCTGTTTTGACTCATGATGTCTTTTGATTCATGATGTCTAAGCAGTTCAGAACTGTGACATGTCAGCAAGTGTAGTATGAGGAACGACAATTGCACATGAGGAGGAGGATGTGTTGAACACAGGTGTTCCACTCAGGTGACTGTGGTTCTAATCCGGTGCGAAACCCCAGAGCTGAGTTAGCATTGTTGGCTAGCAGTATCTGTGTGCTAATAGCATAAAAAATATTTAACTCCCATCACAACAAGCGCCCAACACTCACCTGTGAGTTAAGTGGGCAGTTCAATCAGCCCTTACACTGACTCTTGTCATCATGCTCTGAAGTGCAGGGTGAGTAAATCTGCAATGACATGCAACTGAGAGAGCGAGAGAGGCTCGTTCTACCTCCAGCCCGGGCACACAAACCATTTAAATCCCTTCCTCCCTCTGTGCTTTTCTTCCCCCAAATGTAATTACAAGCCTGGTGAGGGTGGCTGCTGTGGCCTGCGCAGCCTGCAGAACACAGCATCAACAGCAACACGGGCTGTCCCTCCAAAGCACCTCCGCAGCTCACCGCTCCGGAGACAGTGGCTTGTCCAGGCCGGCCGGGCGCTGCACCAGACTCGCCCCGCGCTTTCAGCACCACTGGATCCTTCGCTTTAGCCCCAGGCGGGCGGACCTGCTCTGACTGATAAAGACTAAAAAGCCGATCTCACTACTGGGCTGTTTTATTACATCCACAAGCACATTATGCACATATGCACACACGCAAACACACGCACGGACAAAAACACGCGTGTGCACGCGGCGCGCCCCTCTGTGACAGAGATTTAAGACCGTGTGGACGGTAAGCTCCCTCGGTGCAGCCTGATGGAAACCAAATCCCAGGAACATTCCTCGCCATGTCCCATAAAAGACACTTCTGCCTCCTGGGTGGGGGGGACTGTGTCCCTGCTTTGAATGTCTGTGTGTGTAAAGCCATAAGGATCAAAACCATCAGTTCCTAATTAGTTTCCATAAGCTCGATATTTCCTATAAAGAGCTCCACCAATGCCATTCCCGGTTTCAGGTAATATGTTAACATGGACGACACCCGCTATGGCTGAAGGGCAAACAAAGATGGCGGAAGGTATTAGCTCATGGGCGGGCTGGGCTGCGGTGTCGGGGGTGCTGCGGATGAGACAGGAAGGGACGATCAGGAAATAATGGCTGCTTTTAAAGGCTTGTTGTCTGGGAGATGCCGGGCCCCCTGCCAGCCATGCCTCCAGCTGTGAGCACGCGCCACGGGACTCTGATTGACAGGGAGGCTAAACAGTTGCTAGCAGGGGCCCTGATTGTATCTCTCACCTCTGGCAGAATAGAAGCCACAGTGGCGGCGTGATTGGGTTTTGCTACAGCCCTACAGCCACAAATTAAGTTGGCATCTGAGCTGAGACGTGAGAGCCGCTCTCTTCTGCTACAACCAGTCCTGTGCCCGCAAAGACAAAACACCAACTCACATCTGTCAGGCAAAAAATAGCAACATGTCCTAATGGATAAAGATACACAGAGGGAAAAAGGAGAACAAGGAGGCTGAGCTAGACGGAGAGAGAGCAGAGAGGGGGATATGTTTACCAAACACTCTGCGGGGACTGTATTGGAATTTGAAGGCCTGATTTTTCTGGAATGCCTCTTGTGTTCAGGTCACGCAATGTAAGAAGAAGGATTTGCCAGCGTAGGAGGAATACTTGGCTCGGCTGAACTCTCCCCACCGAGGACAAGCTGCAGCTAAAAGAAGGTGCTCGATGCGGGGGGGGAGCGTTGGTATGCCGAGCGAGCGCTGGAGAGCGTCAGCTGACTCAAAGCAGACGCACGAGCACCAATTGAACTCTACTCCCCGCAGCCGAGCGGGAGAGTGATAGGAAAAACACCACGTTTTCTTTTTTTTTTTGTCAGCGTCAGATTGGCCTCTTCGCACCGGAGCTACGGAGCAATCACAGGCCACTCTCGGCGTCGCCATTAAGTGGCGGGGCGCAGGCTTCACCACCGTAACACACGGTTAACAAAGGAAGAGTGGGCAAAGATTGGAGGGGGGGGGGCATGCAACAAAGAGAGGCGGAAATGAGAAAAGACGGCTGAGCGGGGGGAGGGGGTTTGCAGGACGGTGGAGCCAACACCAACAACTATTACATGACTCATCCCACATCTGCAGCGGTGAATGGCTCGGCCCTAAGCTGAGGTGGACTGTAACCAGAGCCCAGCGAGAGTCCACTGAGCAGCACAGCCAACGGACACAGGCTACAGCACTGCTACAGCACACTGGAGATCACAGGAAAGTAGACTCGGTTTGCTGGAGAACTGCCTCAGCAGAATTCTCTTCTTCCTTGTTGTTGATTTGGGCACAAAACAAAAGACAACCTGCTTTAATGACACACTGACCCAGAGCTAGAGTGCTGTTCCTGCAGTCTCCTCCGTTCATCAGTGCACCTTTGTGTACACGCGGTGTGCAATAAAGAAGCCGAGCACACGCCCGAGACGAGGCCAGACGCGGGATTCCGACGCGGCGCAGATAATAACCATAAAGAAATTTTTCCCCTTGTGCAACTCCACAGAACTGCAGGCGCACGCGTGCAAACGCGCAAACCGTACACACGCACACAAAGACAACACGGAACAGGTCCCTTTTGTCTGCTCAGCGCTGATGAAAAGCTACCCACTGCGAACTTCAATCACATCTGAAAATGAGTCTGAGACACGCTGTAACCCCGACAGTGTCATTAAGCCTGTCAGTCAGTCCCCCGGAGTTTGAGGAGGGGGGGGGTTGGGGGGGGGGGACCGCCCTCGGCCTTCCTCAGACCCAGAGGTACCACCAGCCCCGCCTGTGCAGGATCCATGTCTGACACTGGCATAATGAAGCTATACGATTATAAATTCCGCTCTGTGTGTCCATAAACCCCCAAATGTCAGACATCCAGACAAAGGATTCATGCATATTCTAATGGTGTTCAGGGCGGATGATAACAAACATCATCGTTTGAGAAATGATAGCTGAAATCTCATCATATATGTTCCCACGTAATAAAACCCACGGAGAGCACGCACGCACACACACACACACACACACACACACACACACACACACACACAAGATAAGCCTCCACATGAGTCAGAGGCTGCAGCGTGATTGGCCTCTGTGGAGCCACTGCTTCTCTCATCATTAACTCTTCAGAGGATCACACTACTCTAATCACGCTAAGCCCCTCTGAATGGCGATGAAGTCAAAAAACGTGCCCATGCACATATTTACCGATGCCCATCTCATTACACTCAGAGAGGAGCGCGGCCTACAGAATCATGCCTGCTACCAAACGTTATGACATAATCAATCTCATTCCTACAGTCTGGTTCCACTTCAGACAAGAGAGTCGCATCATCCTAAGGGAGTATATATATACATATATAAAAACAAACAAAGGCCCTCAAACCCACTTCACTATAATGTTTATGAGCTCATGAGTCACCTTCACTTGTAACTATGCACTCGTGGCAGTGGGCTTTATGAGCAGCACCGAGGAATGTGCACATTTTTTTAAACCCGTTTTTTTTTCTTCTTCTTTCTCTCACGAGAAGCATCTCTTATTACTGGAGGTTGTTGAAGTTTTATTCAGCATGAGAGGAAGACTGCAGGCAACGAGTCAGGGGTTGACAGAGGCGACGCCACCTCCTCTGCATGTTACTCGGGTAAAAAGAAAACACTGTGGGTTCAGATTCTCAGATGAAGAAAGGAATTAAACATCAGTCAGAGTTGCGACAGCTGAGCAGGAGATTCAACGTGAAAATCAGGTGAGTAAGTGACTTTAAATTGGGGTTTGCACATTAATAAAGCAAGAAATTTAGAGCCGCTGAACAGCACAGATTGTTAGGTGTGAAATTCTGCATGCGTGTTCTTCAGTGTTAGCGTGTGCGTGTGTATATGTGTGTGTGGGCACCACAGGAGAACAACGTGCCTCCAACCTGACATGGCCACACCTTGCCACAAGCAAAAGTCAATGGCTGCAAATTATATCTGCTGACAGCGCCAGCATTAGCTACTAACTTTCCAAAATTGAGCCTGGCTCCAATAAAACACCAGCGCAGTCTTTACCTCTGGGCCCTCCACTGAATATTTTACAACCCTGATTCAACTCAGTCCCTCTCTCGATTTAAGACGGCACATCCAAGAGCTTTCTCTGGGGTTGATGTGTAGCCAGCCAGGGCCCGTCCCGCCTGTTATTTAGAGACCATACTGTGTGCGCTGCAAGGTCAAGTATAAGCAGAACCCGTAGGCCTCCATCCCCTCCTAAGATGGAGTACTTTCATTTCACTCACTCTGGGCCTCGTATTTTCTCTCCATTTTATTGCTTTCTCTGAGCGCTTTCCACAAAGACAAATTCCACCTCCTCGTACAGAGACGGGGCTCCGGTCCAAGAAGGTCTGGATACCGTGCCACAGGGACAAGAATGCTGACACCACTGTAACCCGGGACAAAAGCTGAAGATGAGAGCGTGGAGAGGCCGAGCGGGGAGGGGAGCGAGAGCCAGTCTCAGTGTAAGGGAGTTGTTAGGAGGCTAAAGTCGAGCCAAGCTGAGGAGCTCTAATCCCTGGATTCGGCATGATGTCAGGGAGGCTTGCAGGAGACCATTTCCTCACTCTGCGAAAAAAGAGAAAGATATGCTGCCTCCTACATCCCAGCGTGCGCTGCGGCTCTATGTAATGCAAACATCAAACGTGTGTAGCCACGCTGACCTCTCCCTCGCTCCCTCGTACTACAGAAAACCAGCTCTCTCTCACACACACACACACACACACACACACACAGCCGGTCGAAACTACGCTGCAGCCTCCGACTTTCACCTTATCGCCGAGGACGAGCTCATCTCTATTTTACAGACGGCGGGCGGTGACGTCTAATCTGGCTCCGATCTTTGACTTCACTCTTTTAAGATCTGAGAATAGAGAGAGCGCAGATGGCGGAGGGTCATTTCTTATTCCAACGCATCCCGTTACAGAGAAAGAAGCGAAGGGAGGAACAGCAAAGTACTCCGAAACACGAGAATGAACTTCCTGTGGGTCCCGTTGGTGTCACTGAGTGTTTTTAATGTAAATATCTCACAAACTGACCACAGGAAGAAGGGGTCGAGCGACTGGACAAATATATCACATGTCTATGAGTCGTGTTCACGACCGGTTTGTGTATGCCAGGATATCTTTGGTTATTTTATGTTGTCTGTACTGGCTTCCCACAGTGGAGCGGCGGACTGTTATGTAGCAGAGAGAGAGGAACAGAGCCAGAATATTTTCACCTACGTAGCTCTGTGAATTAAGGGTTTACTTCCTCCAAACCAGAGCTGGTGACAGAGCCGTGGAAAGTCAAACCCAAAGTGGTTTGGGTGACTTTTATAACAAGTGAGCCAGCCATAAAGTTCATAACCTGTATTCAAAAGACTGGGATGCAATCTGCCGCTGTATCAACCAACGTGACATAAGTCTTTCCTACTCAGGATTCGCTCTTTATGGTTTTTTTTTGTTTTTTTTTACTTTCACAATAAAAACTCCTCAGATACAAACCGCCACATGGCACACCACAGGGAGGTTAAACCCGCTCAGTTCATTTCACCTACAGGCAACTCAATAAAAGAGAGTTTATTCTGTTTGTTTATTAGACTAATAAATAAACCAAGTGAACTCGCCACTCACACTCATCTCGCAGCTTGTTAGTGGAGCGGTGGAAAATGTTGACGCACCGCCCAACTCTAATGCACTCATCCAGCTTTACCCACTTTATATCCAAACAAGTGTTTAAGGTGCTCCTCGCCATGCTCATGGGGCTGCAACTTTCCATTTGTGAAGTTTACAGAAATCTCATGTTCAGGTGCTTTGTTGACACAGCAGTAGGGTCTGCACGGTTTGGGAAAATGACATTTTTTTTGCTTAACACTGAGATCTGGATTCTCTGGCATGATTTTTTTTCACCACCCACGGTGAACCTTCACAATGGGTTCAGTTCAGGTGGTCGGCTCCATCTGATCATTACTACCCAAGTTGTCATCACCATCCACTTTCTATTTATTTCTCTTTTACCGCAGACTTTTCTCTATGTTTCATCTTGCACTCACTCTGCGCTGCAGTCTCTCCAAACTGGCAGCCTGAGTCTTTCTCCATTGAATCACATGATATAAAGGGACTCTGTCATAGGCTGGGGGAGAAGGCAGGTACAATGCTTGAGGGGGGAAATAGGAGGGTTTGTTTGTGATGTGGCTCATGAAATAAAATGCAGAAGAATTGTAATTCAGCAATGAGAACATGCTAGTTCTCACATGCAGGTGTAAATCGACATGTTCATACCACCTGCTGTTTTGGAAAATTCCATTTTGGTTTCCTAACGTAGATGCTCGAAGAGGAAGAGGCATGCTAGGCACTTTTAAAAAAACAAGACAACAAAGAATTACCTCTCCTCTTCTATGTCGTGCTGAAAGGTCAAAGGTCACACTGCCCATGGACTGAGGTGTCATAATGATCTCTAAGCTGAGATCGTGACTTGAGTGGGCTTTCCTGTGTAACTGTAAGTCAGCGACTCCTATTAACCATAATTCCAAGAGCGTGGGCTCTGATTCTGTGATGGGCCAATCATGCATGCTGAACTGTGACCTCAGTAAACCCACACGTACACGGGGAGAATATGCAATATCCATACAGAAAGCTCCCAGATCCCAGCCCCACTCTCTAACCTAAGTCCTTTCTTCTAAGAGGTAACAGGATTGCCCAAGATCTCAAGATCAAGTACTGATTCATATGTGTAGGTTTCTGTTTTTCTGTCTCGCATCATCCAGGGCGACTGACAGGAAATGATCGGATTTGATCCGAGGATGCTTACGTAACGGCCACTTCGACACAGTGCAGCAACAGTCGTGAGAAGTCAGTCCAGGGCGAAAAAGAGGGGCTGTTTAACATAGTTTATTTTCCTCTTCATACAGTGTTTTGTTTCAGCTCCCTCATGTAGCTTTGCCTTCTATCTGTTGTGATTTCCTCTGTGCAACTAATCAGGTCCAGTAATTGCTCCAATGAGCGAGAACAGGGCTGGGCTAGTGCCCAGAGGGCTGCTCCTCACCTGTGACCTCAGCTCCTAATCACCAATTAGCATACAGCCTTTTTTTGCCTATTGACTCATGGCAAAACAAGTCAGCTCCAAATGCCTGTTAAACAGGCCCAGAACAAAACGTCAACATCGACAAAAACAAGCATGTGACGCAGGTGGCATCTCCTAAAGGTGAACGTCTTTTGATTCAGCCTGTCTGGCAGCTGTGGAGGGAGTTCCCTCAGATTTGTTGCCCTCCCTTGTCACAACAATATCTTTTTTTACCATGGGGCTGCTGACATGATTCATGAGCCAGGGGCCATGATGTGGTGTTGGTGTGCGGGTCAGATGAAATCCCCTCAGTCCACTAATGTAGGTTTCTGTGTTGGGGTGTGCTTTACAAGTTACTATAGCTAAGGAGCCATTTCACAGTGCTGAGCTAGAAATAGGTCTTACTGTAGCTAAATCAAGCCGGTCTACCCCTCACCAACCCCTGTCACTGGACACAGTGTTTCACAGTACACACATAATTCTACACACACGTTCAATAAACACATACACATTCCTCCTCTGCCTCTCTCTTGCCCTGCCTCTCTCCCTTTTCCTTGCTTCCCTTCATAACCAGCTCCCTCTCCTCTTCCACCCCCACCCCTCCCATTTCCAAGTACCTCTCTTTCCCTTGCTCCTTCTCCTTCATTAAAATGGACTTCCTAAAGCCCCCATTCGTCTTGCTGACAGCTCCACTATCGATCGGGCAGGAGAGAGGGATGCAGTTCCAGAGCTTTAAATGGCTCTGGCCAGTGTGGATGAAGGCCGGGCTGGACAGGGGCCGTAGGGGAGGGGGAGGAGGGAGTGCCAGCTTTAGTTGGGGGGTCTGGACTTTCTGGTCATTTCTGGTCATCGGTGACTAACACCTCGATTACCCCGTTGGCGGGAATCATAGCTTACATGAAAATGTCTCAGCAACATTGTAATCAGGATCACTGATAACAGCTAATGAATTAACCACGCAGCCTGGGGGCTGAGGAGTGGGCCAGCCCATTCAGAGCCAATCACTGGCGCTCCTCAAAGTGAGAACTTTTCTGGGAGCGCTCAAAACACTGGGAGGAGACAGAGGCGGGAGTGTTTCAGTTGGCCACAATGGAATGTAATTCATTTCCATCAAAGTTATGTGAACTAACGTTCCAACGGCTGAAGCCTTTAATCGGCCTCCATCCCTTATCGTCAGCCATTATTGAGGGCAGATGAGTTGGCACGTTCCGTCTTCATCGCTTTCCCCGCGTGACATCAAATCCCTCTGCCAAGATTAATGATCGGACCTTTGATTTTCCTAATGATTAAAAGCTCTATGGTGTTCTCCGCGTCCTGTGGCGCTGCGAGGACCCAGAGGAGCGGGGCGCGTTGCCTCCTCCCTCTGATGAGCACTATCTGCGCGTCTGTCGGTTGTCATCTATAATCATATTGTGCAGCACAACAGCATATGAGAAAGCGGGGGAGTCTCCTGTGACCATGTCACTGTTTATTTGTGATCTAATCTGTCCCTCTGTGTTGCCCTTGATTGGAGCAGCAAGGGAGAGAAAGATAGACAAGGTGCAATATTCAAGACAGATTACTCAACTTCCCAACTGCGAGCCGCTCAATCTACACCAGGCACTGCAGCGTTTGGATTAAGGACTTGTTAGAGCAGCATTAGCAGCGGGGATTGTGATGCTTGTGTATTGACGCTTTAATCAGTAAATGTAGGAGTCCGTACAGCATTCAGCTCTGTAAAGCAATTCTGAAAATCCGAGCCCCTGATGGCGAGGAATCCTTTAAAAGTGGATTTCGTCTGCTCTTTCTGAAAGGCCACTCTCCCACGTCATATGGCAAAACAAAGGACAGAGCAAACAGCAAAAACAGAGAGGCTAAGTAGAGGCGTGGAGACGGGGCGAAGTGGAGGAGAGGCAGAGAAAGGAAGCGGAGGTGATGTGGAAGGGCAGAGGGAAGGAGAGGCGAGGCGTGGGGCACTAAGGAAGGAGAGAGGGAGGGAGGCGGCAGGGAGCAGCAGTCGATATAACGGCACTCATTCATCTCTCTGACAGCCTTCCAAATGCTCCACTGGGGGAGACACGGAGCTGCGTCACCTCAAATGCAGCAAATGCACAGCACACACAGGCGTGCATGCATGTGCATACACACACACACACACACACACAGGAAGCACACACACACGTGTTCATGGACCTTGGTTCTGCCATGCGTGCACAGAGCTCCACGTTCAGGGTCACCGCCGTGTTGCAGGGCGCATACACACACCATTACACTGCAACCTGTACAAGCACAAATCATAGCCACAAGCATCAGGCATCAACACCCACCCTCCCACTCTCACACACACACACAGGGGCAAATCTGGCTGATTCGATCATATGATGTGTATGTGCTGCAACAATCAAATCAAGCGCAATAAATCCGGCAGTTCAAACAAAACACTTAAGGTGGAAAGCCATTTCACATTTCACACACCGCTACGTGCTACAGCTCTGTGCTTCATCTGTCTCGGCAAGCATGTTTCTCCTGCACTCAGACGTTCCAGGAGAAACACATTCACGTACAACTAGAAATATGGGAACACAGATGTGGACTCCTATTAATACACGCACGCACACTCACTCACACACACACACAGACACGCATATAAACACACAGACACACACAAATCCTTGTTTCCCAGCTCTGGTCACGGCCCATTGGCTGATGCCTGCCGTCCATCTCTCATGATTCATGGCTAAGCGGGCTGCTGTAGAGCAGTTCTGAGCCACTGGGCCGAGGAGAGCCTGTGTGTCATTAAGGCACAGCGGGCTGGACATGCTGTTTGAGCGGCTGCACCTCGGCTCGCTCCGTGCCTCGGACGAGAACAACAGGGGGTGAGCGAGCAGGTACAGTGGGGCAGTTCATAGAGGTTTCACCGGAGCGGGAATATCAACAGCCGAGTGAGCCCACAAAATGCCTCGCTGTACGAGATGCGCAGAGGAGCCGCAGAGACGCGTCGTCTTTCATTTGGTCGGACACTGCTCTGCTCCCGCCCGCCGCCCTGCATTTCAACTAAATTAGCCCCTCTAATCATCCCCAAATCCTCCCTCTTAATCAGCAAAGCAATGGAGGCTAAAGCAAAGAGACAAGAGTGCCAAGTTTCCCCCCTCTGCCACCCGCTATTAGCCGGGGCCCCAAGAAAGGCGGTGGAGGCACACGTCCATACCCTAATGACTCCTTAATGACCCCCCCCTCCTCTGGTCGAGTGCTGACAAACACTGACAAACCCTGACCCTGACAAGAGGAACACCCACACTTAACCCTCTTCCTCGGCCCTCATTTCGAGGCTCATCTCTCAGCCCTGAGTCTCATTACAGCAAATATGAGTCCCAAGCAACAGGATCCAACGCAGCCTCCAAACTCGCAACAAGATAAACACCCGTGATGAAATAGCCCGTGTCACTTTCAGAGCGCGGGGCAAAGTTTGAGTAAATTCCTTTCGGCAGATGGAGCGAGAGGGAGAGCTAGCATAGATAAACAAAGCCAGAGTTAGAAAACGAGAATGGCGGTTGGAGACGGAGTAGAGCTCCGGAGTTGCCTGGAAAAAAAACATTGTTTTTATCCTTTTCTTTCTTTTTTTTTTTTCTTTAACTTTTCCCTGATCGTGATTTCCATTTCAAGTTGGGGTTGGGGGGAGTCAGCAGCGGAGACTCCTTTCAACATCACACGAGACGTAATTACAGAGTGCAGCGCTGCCAGCCCGCCTCAGTTTCTCCTAAATACTCACACCCCAAATTAGGGGTTACCTCCTTCTAGTTAAACCTACTATTTAGGATGAACACGTCACAGACAAACAGAGGACGGCAGAGGGAGTTTGGAGAGGAAAGACCTAGTTTAACAGCTTTGTTTCGCAATGACAGAGGAGGCCTTTGTTAAAGATAGTTACTGGCAGGCCGTGCATAAAGCCAGGTGTGGAAACTGGGACAAAAACTAAAAGACGCACACAGCTAGAAAGACTCGGGAATGTGTTTATGTTCTATCTGCAGTATATATGACAGAGAAAATCTGCTAAGGATATTTCCAAAAAGCCAGCGAGCTAAAGAAAAACACTAGCTTCACGCTAGCCTATGACCTCACTGGTTTGGAGCGCAGCTCCCAGTCCCGGTCGCGGATGACAGAGCACTCACTCTTTGAGCCTTTCCCCAGCTCGGCCATCTTTTCTCTGTTTTCTTTTTTTCTCCAGTTCCCTGCTCTTTATAGAGGAGCATCCCGGTCAGAGTTGGGACGATTTATTAGAGTCGCAGACTCTGCTGGTCAGCTACAGGCAAGTGGCCAACACTAGACTCTGCAGCATTGAGCCATAAAGAGCCACAAAGAAGATTTTCTTCCCAGGTTATTAGTAGATGAAAAGCGCTCCCATGCCTTTACTGATATAACAGGACCGAGCTACAGCGTTGCCTCTTGATTTATCGAGAACACTCATCTGGAATCTCTGTTCTTTGTCTCTCTCTGCTCCTCCATCACACACACAGGCCACTGTTCACCCTGTGCTAGAGACCAGTAGCTGAAGTGTTGTGGTAAACCAGAGCCCGGAGTTACACTACTGCTTAGCATTAGTTGTGGTATCAGAATAAGTATTAGCAGACGAGCACAGAAGGCAAATGTTTCTTAATTACCAACAGCGTGGCCAATTTCCACCTTCAGGGGATTACGTGATAATTCCTTAAATTACGATTCCAGCTGATTACAACTAATCTCTTGTTTTAGTTTTGACCATTTCCATCATTTCTATCAGTTAAGACAACGCTGCATCATCATAACTGCTGAGATTGTGATTTCAACAGTAACACACGTCAGTCTGTTGGTCAATCTGAACACACACACACACTCGCCCAGAAACACACTTGTCTCTGCTCTGCTGCTTAACAGTCTGAGGTGAAAAATGCAGCATGTTCAGCAAAGCACACAGACAGGACATGTCCTCCTGACAGGGAAATGTAAATTGTGTCATGCTGCTCAGCCAAACATCATGTGGGTGCTCGCCGGGGGGGAAGGGGTAATATGTCAGGCCAAGGCTGATGATCGTCTGAGATCTACTGTACTTTCTGCCAAAAAAAAACATTCAGAGGAGAAAGGATACAGGCACACACACACTCAGCAAAGACTGTTCGATGTAGTCCGGTCTGCTGCTCATGTACAGTGTCTCCACCCCCCTGACCTTCACAGTAGTTGGAGTAACAGTCAAGTGCTGAGTATGTTTTTACTGGGTAGAGAGTCTAGACTACAAGAAAACCACAGGTTGTATTTCAAATTCGCACTCTGACAATGCTCCATTTGAGTCCACAGCACTCATGATTCCTGTTTATTCTCTCCTACATTATTGCAGAAATTAAAATCTCTTTACACTTTAATAGGAGTGATTCCAATACAGGTGCTAAAAAACAAAGCGGGACTGACTGGCTTATGCATACAGACAAACACACACAGGCAGAGACATACAAAGCAGAAGTTCAGAGAGTTCGTTTTAATGTGTACGCTACCATCTTCCAAGCTTTTTAGCCCCATGATCAAAACCTCAGGCTCACCCGTATCGCAACCCACAGCCGACGTCATATCAAAGCCACATGGTCCACCGGGTCCTTTAATCACATCAAACATCTTACTGCATGTGATTTCATTACAGTCACCGGGAAATTCTAGCGACTGCAACGCACCCTAATCGCAGTCATTTCAATTCACATATGGCGCATAGTCCTTTTTCCACAGATAGGAATGGATGTGGCCCATTCAGGCAAAGTCTAGCACTCCTGTGCACCAACAGGGCCGCAGGTCGCACGCTGGAAATCCAGTCAGCAACAACATCCTGTCCCCGGCCTCTAGGAAGTGACCTCAGCTTCAGAAAGGCCAGATAAAACGTCCACATCAGAAACAAAAACAACAGGCCCGGCCGTAATGAGCTCTCCGCCAGGCTCCAGTGTGTTCTGAGGGAGACCAGGTGGTGTGACACACATATGACTCTGATTAGGGGGCCTGCCGAGGAACAAGAGCGGAGTGGGGGGTGGGGGGGTGGATTGAGGAGGGCCAAGCAGGCCAATCGGGATGGTCTACATATGATGCAACTTTGAGCAGTGTTTGGTGACCTGCAGCAGGAGTGCACTGTGGCTATTGTTTTGCTTTAAGAAGCAGCATGTGAGTAGCGTTGGCCTGAGCGGCTAAAAATGTGGATTCCAGCAACTTGAGGATGATAGCAGGACATACTCAGAGCAGTCTCTGAGTCACTGGACAGTGGATACAGTATCTGTAGTGAGGTTGGCACGTATTCAAAAACACAGAAGAAAGCACGCAGTTAGTGCTACAGAGTGCAGTAAGGTCACATTCTCACTGCTCTCTCCCGTCTCTCTCCCATCTCTCTCTCTGACCTGCTTACATGACAGAGAGAGTTTGATCTGTTGATTCATAATCATACTCCTGCTCTGCACACATCCGCAAACTGCAGGCGGGGGGGAAAGATGTGTGAGGGACCTGTGGCCTCATTCTTCAGCTGCTAGTTCCATCCTGGTGCATTGTGCTGCCTTTGACTGCACTGTTTCAACGTCTGCTGATATCAGGGAACACAAACAAGCAGCGCTGCCGGCCTGCTGGGATAGGATAAGGAGTGAAGGGGAAGCGGAGGCCATTCTTCTCCTTGTGTGACGAGGATTGTGTTGGAACAAGCACCTGTCACCCCACCCCACCCCCCAACCGACACTGACCACAGAGAGGAGGAGAAGGAGAAGCAGAGGAAGAACAACGCAGAAAAGAGAGAGAGAGAGAGAGAAAGAGAGAGAGAGCCGACACCCTGCAGTAAGGAAAAGTGGATCAGGCTGTCTCGCTAATTTTTCTCCATCTCCTTCCTGTTCTTTCTCTCCCTCCCACTCTTTCTTTTCTTGCTCTGCCCCATATTCGAACAACTTAATCTGTGTAAATCACATTCCAGCGCAGGCACATGTTTCAAAGCCCCAGACTTACTGCTACACGGACCAGATAAACATCTGCATAATATCTGCATAAACGGTCTGCATTGATAATCAGGCGAAGCAGCTGCACAGGCGACCCTGACGGTTCACTCCCTCTCTCTCTCTCTCTCTCTCTCTCTCTCTCTCTGCCTCTCTCTCCTCCCCATCACCTTCATGTGTTCTCCACACCGACTTGACACCCCAGTTTTTAAATAGACAAAGCGCGGGCAGCATCTCGGTGTCCTTCAGGCTCCTCCTTCAGATACCCTCTAACCAGCCGGAGCCGGGATGCTGGGCGCAGCACAATCCCACACCTTCGGCTGATGATAAGAGACTCAGACGGAGAATGACAGCAGGGGCCAGTTTGGCCTCTTACCTCTCTGTCCTTTAGCTTCATGGCCAGAACCAGCTGGTTGCGGTGGTTGGTCAGCGCCTCGCGGTAGTTTCCCTTGGAGAAGAATGCCGAGCCCAAGTTCCCATGTGCGCGGCATTCCCCTATTTGGTCACCTGACGAGGAGAAAACCCAGAGAGATGAGACGGTGGGGGAGAGAAAAGAGTCGACAATGCGTATTCACAGTGATGCCTGGTCGGTGCTTATTTCACCACCACTGTCCAACGGCGACGTGATGAACCACATCCATGCCGTGGACGTGCCACGGAGGCCTTACAAGGGAAAGTGGCCGTAATAAGTTCTCCACAGCAGAGCAGCCGCCCTGACAGCTGCTGGTGTTGATCTCAATGCTCCAGAGGGTGAGAGGGGGGAAGCCTTATTATTTCTGCCTGACAGAGAGGCCTCACAGGCAGGGCCAAAGCAAAGCGCAAGTCTCTGTGCTGCACCTGAGAACCACAGCTCCTTATCTGCAGCTGCTCTGCCCAGTCATGTGTCAAACTGTGTGAGGGGGGTGAGGCCAGCGGAGCCAGTCTGTGCTACTCTCTGTTTTCATTTTTTCCCTCCCTATCTCACCACAATATCTAGTTTTTCCCTCTCTGCGACTGTCATTCTCTGAAACCCCCTTCCCCGCTCCTCTCAGTCACACCCACACTCATGATATGGAACGTCTATTTTTGAGCATAAAATTGGGTCAAATGCAACTAGTTTCGTACCGATTTGACTCACTTTAAATTTTGGTTCGAGATGCTAGAACGGGGAAGAATATAAAAGGGCAAAAATCATTGTCCATAATGAACTTCATTTTATGTGCAAGGTTTTAAAAAAGATTTATAAATTCTGAAACAAATGTGCTGCTCCACATAATGAAAGAAAAGGAGCAGTGTTGGTCATGCTCTGAGGCTAGACTTAAGCACAGTGCTGCTTTCTGGCAGGTCACAATGATAATGCTCACAGGGGCGTATTTGTTCACATGTTTATAAAATTTAAAACCTGGGCTAGATCTGGTGCAGAGCACAGCTACAGCCAACAGAAATGCAGTGGCCTGCAGGTACTTGGTGCTGGACAAATCAGATGAGAGTAATAATTTAAAGTCAGGGCATCATCAAATACAATAGCATTCATCCTTGGGGGAACACAAATGTCTGAAGGAAATGTGATGGTAATCAATCTGACGCTTACTCAGACAGTTTAGACAGTGACTGACTGAGTTTATATGTTGCAAGCAATGATTTGATGCTCAACTCTTTTTGATGCTGGATTGTGTTTTGGACAAAAGAAGCAAAACGTGTCACTCTCAGACATTTCATCAACCAAGTGACTGATCTGAGAACTAATCCCTAATCATTATTTGACGTCTCATTGTCCAGCTGAGGCCTCTCACCTAAGGTCTTGGCCACCTCCAGGTCCTGCTGCATGTAGCCAGTGCTCTTCTCGGTGTTGCCCAGGGACCAGTGGGCGCTGCTGAGGGCGGAGAAGACGGAGCCGCGCAGTTTGAGGCTGCACGTGCCGATCTTCAAAGCGGCCTCCAGCACCACAACAGAGGCCGTGTGGTGGCTGGCTGTCAGCAGCTCCTGGCCAATCACAGACACCACCACAAAGGGACTTTTGTCCAGCTTCATCTTTTGCAGCTGCTGATAGGTGGGCTCCAGAGACTCTGCGAAGGACATGAGTAAAGGCAAAGATTAGAAACAGACTCCAAAGTATTCCAAGACACCACCGTGGTGAATGACAACAATATGTGAATGTGATGGCAGTAACTGTGTTACGTGTTTACCAGGCTAGAAAAAAGTGCCGTCTGAATCCACATTGTGCTCCTCTCTGTGTTTTGTCTGCCTGGATAAGCATAGCCTGCAGCTCGGCTGAGTGGCGGCTTTCACTGACAATTTAACAATAACTCAACATATGAACCGTTTTTCTGTTCCCTCCGTTCTTGACTGCGGGTAATCTAAGGCAATTTCCAACGGCTCTGCGCAGGGTCTGCAGCATCGCGGGCGACTGTCTTCAACAACCACACAGCGAAATGATATTTCTGTCTTGTGTCTGTGTCAGTCGGTGCGGCGAATGGAGGGGAGGCAGGAGGCTCGGCGGGTTCTTTGAGGCAGCGCGCTTAAAGACTGATGGGGGAAACTAATGCGGCTAATGCACAACAGTAGCAGCGGCAGATGAATGCAGAGCAAAGGAGACACACAAGGTGACCTTTGAAAAGGCTGAAAACGCACACAATGACATAAATCAATGGCGGCCCGCCCGGGATTCGGGATCCACAGCCCCTCCAGATTACAAAGCCCTCTGGCAGACACCAACATCGAACAACAGGAGGGAGGTAAGGGGGGGGGGGGGGGGCAAGGGAGGCACGCCCAAATGTGTGCGAGCATCCATCGATGGATGGATCTGTGTCGGTGTACATTTGCATTCATGTGAAGAGTCATGGGTTTTATTCTCATGGGCCTATATTTGCTAATATTTTGATCAGAGTCACTGCTAATTAGGTCAACGTGTTTTACGGGGGATGTTACTGCTTCTGCAACCTGCCTGCGCACAGCTGTGTGTGTGTGTGTGTGTGTGTGTGTGTGTGTGTGTTTGTGTGTGGATGTGTGTGCATGTTGTCTACATTTCAGCACAATATGGCATAAGCTTTCATGAACTGTTTCCCGCATTTGTTTAGACAAACATTTAGTATGCAGTCACAATATCTGAGCAAACTTAATGGTTCCTGGAAATGCACACAGACATTCATTCACACACACACACACACACACACACACACACACACACACGCAGTATGCGATGCTTCCGCACAAAGCACTCAAAAGCATAACTGATGATGCTCTTTCAAGAGCATTACTTCTGTTCCAGCACTTGGCAGAATGCTGTGCTTACAGAGACAGTGCGTGCATATAATATCCATTCATAGCTTGTAATTGCCTTCAGAGTGACAGCCAGAGCTGACTCATAAATCAAGTGCCGGGAGAATCATTTTTTAAAAAGGTGTCATGGCTGCTGCATTCACAAACAGGTAGTTATGACAACATTGCAGCTCGTTGTCTCACACACGCGCACGCGCGCCCACAGACAAAGGCAAATGCTGAAGTGTTTACCGAGCCTTGTATCAAGATATGAAGAGGAATTACAACCTCAGCCTCGCTCTCTCTCACACACACAGCCGTCAGAGTCGTCAGAGTCTCATAAGAAAAGCTTTGGAAGGTTGTCTCCGCAGCCAGGGCCACACCTTACTGTGTACACTGGTGTACAATGAGCTGCAACACACTATACACTCTGCAGCATCTGCAGTATACCACAGTGATTCCACCTAATATCTTATGTGAATAAAACCTGCATCTGAGGAATAACAGTGTGTAACAACAAGCTCTGCATCAAATGATTATTACTATCATCACATCATCTTCTTCAATCTATCATATCAATTATGACGTCTGGTTTCACATGGTCCCTGAGTTTGAGTTTTCATGAAAACACCAAAATAACAGCCCCCCTGTGTGAGTCTGTCTTTCCAGCCACTCTCTGGTGCAACACTAATCCATTAGTCTCTACTGAAGACAGATGTTTCTAAAACAGGTCACACACATGTGCTTCGGTTTTAAAAATAGGCCTGGATAATTGACTAAAACAGTTTGGGCATGATTTGATACACTTCTGAGTATTCATGGCAGTGGGACGATGCACGTGGACTTGTCCCTGGAGAAAATGCAGCGGGCAGCGGACAGCGTGTGACTCGCCGATGCCTTTTTAGCAGTTGTGGACTGCGGTGCTTCAGGGCACCGAGGAAAAAGCTACGTCAGCCTACAGCTACTGATGCATGTAGCTAGGAGGATTAATTCATTGCGGCTTTAAACCTTTTAATTGGATTTGTTGACAATAAGAAAAATCCAGATTTCAATCATTTATTAACCTTTTGAGAAATAATGTGATGCTTTATTGATCTCAGCTGAAATATTCCCTCCTTTGTTCTCCTCACTGGGGAGCTCCGATAAGTTCCCAGAAGCTGCTCTGGCGCGTGTGGTGTGCGAGAATCAAAGGCACTTTGCTCAAAGGCTCCTCAGCAGGATGCATGCTAATAAACACGAATTAAACACACTCTAATTCGTCCAGTTAAAGGACAGGCTCTTCGCAGGCCAATGAGCCAGTCTGGGTCAATAACTGCCTCACCATGAAACCATCCAGCATGTTTTATCTGCAGGGATCTTGGAGCAAAAAAAAAGAAAAATCCCCTTATTAATCACCACATGTGCAAAAACTTTGCACTCTCCGTGGCCCAGAGCGGCTGGAGGAGACATGTAAGTGGACCAGGCCAAACAGGAAGAACATCACCCGTGTGATTACGTGCATACTGAAACACTGCCCCGGACAGATAAAACTGATTTCCCACGGCTGGAGGCAGATGGACAGCGGCTGACCCTGGAGGACATATTGCTGCGAGGAGGATGGGAAGCGCGGCCGAGGCGGATACAGCGAGAACAGGGAGGTGAGAAAGGAGCGGTTTCCAACTTGTGTGCGAGAGCACTTTGTTGGGGGATATACGGCGTGAGGCACCCGAGAGCACAGCAGCTGCTCGGGCTGCAATAATGAGAGGAAACCTTCATCTGCACGGCGGAGAAGTGGGGGTGCGTGGATGTCAGGGAGAGAGGGCTGGATTGTATATGACACACCAAGAATTGGGGTATTATACATATAATATTAAATTTGCTGCTGAAACAAAGCAAGCTTTGATGAATTCACCACGCTGGGTCCTTGAAGACACATGCTTTGTTATTGCTCTCCGAGGTTCATTATTTGCTTTCCTCTCTCCTGATATATTTATTTTCTCATTTCGGTATGAATATTATCAGAAGGATCTATTTGCTCTGTGGTAAAAAAAAAAACACAAAAAAAACACAAACATAGAGGTGCTTTGGGAGGACTGCAGACATCAGTGTGTCGGGGTGTCTGTGGTAAGATAAATGACTCAGATAAGTGAACACTGCAAGCACAGCAAGATACAATCAGAGTTTTTTGACAACATTGCAAAAACACTGAATTTAAGTACAGAAGGGAATAATGCTGTGTTTACAGTAGTGCTAGAGTAGGTTTAAGGGTAATTATGAAAGGATCACAAATTTGTAACAAAGTTACGTACTATACGCAGCTGTAACACTGCTGCGGTGATGCCGAGGAACGTTTTTTAACAGCCTTTGTAAAAACCTGAATCCTGGGATGAAAGTGATAAAACGCTGATAAACATGGCTGCCAAGAGAGTGATGCTCTTCCTTCTTTAAACGCCTGGGAATATTTCCTGCACGGATTCATGTTTTAAATAGGAGCCGGCATCCAGGATCAGCCATTTTCTCTCCTCGCTCCCTCGGAACATGTCAGGGAATGTTGAGTTCTGCTACGAAAAGCAACAACACACTTTGTCTAGGAGCCAGCAAACCAATGCCTGATATATCTGACAACTTGAAGACACATCTTTTACCACGCCTTGCCTCGTCTTCTTCTCCCCATATTGAGTTTTATGGTGGTTGGCAGCTATGAGAGCTGCATTGCCGCCATGTGCCGGTCTGTCCTCTGCTCCATCAACTCTGTGTGAAAGCCCCCTCGCAGGGGGAGAGAGCAACGCTAGCCTAGCCTTCACTTATCAGGGGACTATGGCTGAGTAACACTGATTATCCTCCCTGTTTGCTGGCGTAACATTGATTACGGTCCCCCTGTGCCAGGAGCCCCTCCGTAAGGATCATTTCTCCTAATCCTCTGACCTAGCTACCTCTCCTCAACACACCTTGGCTTATGTCCTCTGCTGGTTGCCTGGCACTGTGGGAAATATGGTAAACAATTAAAGGATTAAATGGCTTGGGCTAAACGTCGGCCTTCCCCTACTGAGAGGGCCGATTCTGGTCCTGCAAGGCTCGACTCTGGGCTCGCACCCAAAGCCCTTTCTCCTTCTGGCTGCAGCGACCGGCCTCATGCACTCGGTGTCACTCGCACGGAGCCTCCCGTCTTTCTTCTCTCAGCAAAACTCTCTTTCCTCTGCATCTGCACGTGCATGTTCAGGGGAGTGCTGTATTCAATCAAAGCAAAACTGATTCCTCGCAGAACAAAGCCCTTCAGAGCTGCTGATCTCATTGAACAGCTCAGTAAATTCTGGATGATGAAACAAGGCCGCATTTATTCACAGGCACAGTTCTAAGTGCCGCTTGGAAAAGAGCTGATGACAAAGCAAGTCTGCCGGATGACTCAGTCTGTGTTGGCAGTGGGTGCCATCCAGATCTGAAGAATATTAAACTCTCTGCAGTGGTCATCTGAGGGGAAATTGCTGCCAGGTTTGTTTTGAGGCTCATTAGGTCGGCCAGCACTGATTACTCATGGACAATCAGGTCACTGCAGTTGGCTGATACCGCAGATAATAATGCATTACAGAGAGGGCACATTTTAGCAACAATCCTGGCTTGAATACTCCACTTATAAATCCACTCAGCTTTAGGAGAAAGGCTTACACAGGGGCAGACACAGACAATGGCATTAGTGTTGGATGCTCATTAAGATAACGGCTTATCTGTGTGTGTGATCAGCCCGACTGACAATAAGCTACGCTGAAGGCTGCGGGCGTCAGGCCTCAGAGTCCGGAGGTAAGTACTTGACACCAGTAGTCAGTGACAAAGACGGAGAGACAGGCAGACAGATAGAGAGAGAGAGAGAGAGAGAGAGAGAGAGGTGGCGCACCAAACGCTCGGGTAAAAAACTGACAGGTAAAGTCACCCCAGCACACTTATTGACTGACAGAGCGTGCGGATTATCTCGGAGACAGGCTTCCAAACTGCTGTAGGACAAAACGCATGGAGATGGTGGAGCAGGCAGTGACATGAACACGCACACACACACACAGACGTGCGCAGTCACTGAGTGTCTTACCTCGTAACGGCGACTTCATGGCGGCCTCGACCATGCCCACCAGGAGCTGCAGGCTCTTGGGGTCTTGGGCCAGACCCGAGGCGAAGGCGGCCAGTGCGTCGGCATGGCGACCAAGGTACTGAAGGGCAACACCCTGTCGGAAGTATGCCTGTAGAGGGAGAGAGACGGGATATACACGTTAGTGCTCCAGCCTGAGTGTCACAGCACCAGGTTTACACAAACACATTACCAGACACCCTCATTTCGAGCCATTTGCAATTTCTTTCCACACGAGCAGTTTCCTGAACATGGCACCTCTCTCCTTTGAATTCCCATAATGGAGTGATCACTGAGTTTTTTGTACTTGTTAATTGGATTAGAAGTTTTACATAAATGCAGATGTAACACTCCAGCCGGCTGGCGTCTCAGGAACGACTATAGTTTTTTTTTTTTTTCTTTTCAATGTTTCTTTTTTTGCTCTCCTGTTAGCTGTGGGAGTGAAGTGCACACAAGCAGAGCAGTGGGATTTCTCTAAGGCTGCGTTTGAAAATAAGTCAAGGGAAAGAAAAAGCAGAATGAGAAAGAGGTACTTAGTCGAATCGGCCTGTAGCCCAGTAAAGCACAGACCATAAATACTTCAGATTGTGCCTTCCCTTTGTCAGGATGCAGATATTAAACAATGACGGACCAGAGTCTGTTTTTGCCATATTTCCACATCAGAAGTGTGCTTGTGTCATGTTTTAGAGAGACAGATGGATACTTTTATTTGTTCCTGTGGGAGGACTGCTTTGCAGCACAAACACAAGGCATTTTAGAGATGCGACTCTCCTAACAGACAAGAATTAACTGCATTTGTCATCCAGGTCACATAGCTGAGAGTATAACGATTCAGTGCCGCCGAGACATAAACTGCATGTGACTGCTGACATACTGTATCTTTCTGTGCGAGACTAAAATGTCTTTGGAACATTCTTCGGATTGAAAACTAAAACAGACGCTGTCTCTGGGAGCCAAAGCCCCATCAATAAGTGTGTTTTTTTTTTTCCTTTCTCCAGCATGTCTGTTTGGAGCGAGCAGAGAAAAAAGATGTTCTATCCAAGCAAGTTTGTGACTCCGTATGTTTGTGTCTAAGGCCTGATCAGACAATAATCCTAGTGAGTTGTTAAACCTGATGCCGGTCCAGTCTAACAACAGCAGCAAAGGGAGCCGGAGCTCGATCCAGCTCATTTCTCACAATCCAAACCGCTAAATCCCCCCCAAGAGAAAGCGAACTGTCTCTCAGAATAGTCATATCTGGGCTTGTGACTGAGAAACGTGCAATTAGAGCAGCAGACTGAGGGATCAGCACTGTGTGAGGCGAAGACGCGACAGAACCTGTCTGAGAAGAAAACAGTCTGTCATTCGAAAGAGCCCTAACCTTGCACCGTCCCCTAGTGTGTGTATGTGTGTGTGTGTGTGTGTGTGTGTGTGTGTGTGTGTGTGTGTGTGTGTGTGTGTGTGTGTGTGTGTGTGTGTGTGGTGACGCCAGTGCAACCCGCCGTCTGTCCACCTCTTCAATGAGCAGGCACTCACTCCGCTCACATCGTCCAAAAGTGACACGAAGGCTAATTTGCCATTAGCATCTAAGAGGCCTTTTCATTAGTCTTCCTGAGCTTCTCTTTTACCACTGCTCCGAAGTGTAAAAGGCAGGGAGGATTAGGGGAAATGAGACATGACACTGAATTTATAGAGACTGGTAATTAATTTTGCTTCTGTCCGAGCACCCCGACGACTACCAATTTCTCTGCAGACCTGTAGCCCCGACCGTAAAACGTTTGTGCCCCTCCCTCGCATGCATCACAACTCCATTGAAAATGACGAGGACAGAGATTAGATTCGAGGCATTAACCTTTGTTCTAACACTGTTATTATATGAGGGGGAGTGCAGGCCGGGGTGCCCGCTCAATAATAATTGCATCTAGTGGCGGAGCAGTTTGGGCAGGACGCACTGGGGAGAAGTGGAGAGGCCCACAAACGTTTCGCCCAGGGGAACAAAAGACATTTAAAAGCACTTCTCCCTTTGATTAGATTTGGCCTACAATATGACTGTTCACCCGGAGATCTGTCTTTCTTTCTCTGAAGCGCTGTGCCCTGCCTGGAGACGGCCAAGGGAGGGAGAGAGGACGAGAGCAAAGATGAATAAAACAGGGCTCCGCTTCAGACAAAAATTGCAATCTCCTTTAATCCTTTTATTTTACCCTCTCCTGTCCTACATAAGGCTGAAAGACGAGACCGCGCGCAGAGTGCATTAAAATGTGGCGAGAACAAATGCATAAATGAAAGAGCCACGGCAAAAATGACAGAATCAATGCGCCGTGCAGCCTTATAGGATTTTTTTTCCCTTCCATTAATCTTCCACCTCCTTCAAAACACATCATGAAGCAGCACAAAGAGACACACACTCATGATGTAGTGTTTCCCTTAGGTTTTCAGCCTTGGGGTGGGGGGGTGGGGGTCAACGGGCCCCATGCATGTGTGTGTGTGTGTGTGTGTGTGTGTGTGTGTGTGTGTAAGGTTTGAGCACATCTGCTCTGTGGCCGATACGATCCATGTTACACCACCAACGATCCGATATACTGAAGATACTTGAGCTGCAACTACCAGTCTCAGTGTCTTTATAGCCTTCACGGTTAAGCATCGTTTTTTATTTATTTTAAATAGATTTTTGGGCTATACGCCAAAGTTGCCACACGAGGTGCATTCAGGTATCATTCTGGCGATTACGGCAGTTTTTAAACTACGGATCCAGACAAATGGCATCAGTTAGTCTTCCCATCCCTAGTGTGTGCGCCTCTACGTTACATCCCTATTGGTGACGTCGCTGAAAGTATCTTGACATGAGTCGCCTTCTCTCAATGTAATGGCAGGGAAAACATTGATATAACTTCAGCCTTTGCATAGTCCAACAAGTCAATCCAACCAGTGCAGCTCATAAAACAGGAGGTTCACTCAGATTTACATTACAGCAGCTGAAAACCTTCATAGGGCAGCGCCAAGTAGTGAGTAAGAGGACAAAGCTGTGGAAATAACACCAACAGGTTGGCTATGCTGCTGGAATGAAGCATTACCGGGGAGGGTAGAGCTAGATTCTAGCCTTACGCAATGTTTTTTTCTTTTTTTTAATTCACGCTTAACAGGATCTTTTCTAAAAACACAGCAGCATCTGCTCGGAGCTGCTGCTACAGTGATTAGCACAGCCTTTAGCTCTTAGCCAGACACGGAGAAACTGAGAGGAGGGAGAGACAGAGAGAGAGAAAGAGGGGAGAGAGAGAGTAATAGGAAAAAAAGAGGGCTGCACAGATTAATTTTGCCCTGTCGACATAGAGCATTACATACACAACAGAACGCTACAAGTCAGCATTTAATCTTTCAGCCAAAAAGCGTTTCTCCAAATAGGATGCTCTTGACTACTCCGTCGGCAAAGCTCTTGCAGCGCACATGCGCTCTGGAAACGTGCTGCATCTGTCAGGTACCTTGTACAACATGACATCTCCACACCAAAACTTCTGCTTATGTGTTGGGCCCTGAAATATAATCCAGGCTAAATTATTGAATCTTCCCGCATCTCACCCTCCGCTATTTAATGCAGCAATGTGCTGATACCACAGAAGGACGGTTGGAGTGGGGAGGCACGTCGTTCCCACCCGTGGGTGTTATTGTGCATGAATGTTTGCACATGTGTGTACATGTATGTGTGTGTATGTGTGTGTGTGTGTGTGAGAGTCGGAGAGAGAGAGAGAGAGGCAGGAAAACACATACGAATAAGAGAGGGGATAAAAGCTTTTCTTGTTTCTCGAGCATTTTAATATTTCATGAACGCGTGTTTGATGTAGTTTTAAATATTCATGTTTTTATGCTTAGGAGGGAGAGGGAAATGATGCAAAAAAAAAAAAAAGTTATCCACTGTGGTACGCTGTGCTACATGCTGTGGGGAGGCAACATTCGGCGCACATATATGCACAAACAAGCTCAGGCACACCACAGTGGCATTAAGCTCTCTCTGTCTAACGAGACACTTATAATGAAACATGGACAATTTCTCTCAGCAACGGCCCTGCTCACAATGGAGCCTGCAGTCAGAGCAGCTGAACAGAAACTTGACTCGATTAAGATTGGGACTTTGGCGCAAGACCAGCTGTTGGAGGCTCCTTTTCTATTAGCAGATTGATGCATCAGCATATGTCCTTGCCTGCCTCTTAGGCTCCTCCTCAGTGCACTGTAACCCCATGGGTGTCTTCAGCCCCTGGGAGCATGTCTACGTTTGCACTTATCTTTCCTTGCCCTAACAGGCTTAATGAAGAATATATTTAGGCTGCACCAAATGCAGATAAGGAATGAGCAACAGCAACATGATCTGACCTATAGTAAAGACAGCTATTCCATCCAGACCCTCATGATCCGGCTTGGGACGCTGCGTACAGCTAAAAACAGTATATGATAGCTCAAAAAATAGTATATGCTCAAAATAGTATATGTTTCACCTCATTATCACCATTGTTTATTATGAAATATCTCCTAATTGTAAATTTGAAGCAGCAATATGTTTCAAATTTCGGAAACAATGGGAAAAAAAAAAACATGGAACCACCACGAACGCTTGTCTGCATCCATCCATGAGTAAAAGCTTCACATGGTTCAGGTGAAAATGTCACCATGTCATGTATGAAAGGAGGGTCCTGGGCACTAAAAAGCAAGGATGAAGCAGCAATTTCATTTGTGAAACATTTTGCTGTGTTCATGAGAACAATACATCTACATCAGCAGCCGTCTCAACTGAAACCGGCAAAACAACATCCTCCACTCAGAAGACACACTACCACACACTCAGGCCACAGTTGTTGCACAGATGCTGCATCAGGTAAACTTGAGTAGATCTTTCGTCAGCAGGAAATGCGTGAGCCAGTTGTTTCACATGGGAGGATCGATTGTGATTTGACTGTGAACAAAACCCTGAGTCTGGCTGGAGGCAAGATGAGACCACCCCATCAAAGCAGTCTAGTTTTGCCTAGTGTCGGCACAACCGCTGCACATCAGCACAAATGAATTGAAGCTGCGTGAGAAATGTTGCAGGTTTTCCAACGACCGGTCAAAATGAGCGAATATGTCCCCGGGTTGCGATGAGACGCGGGCAAAAAGACAAATTGCTCATTAAAAACTTCCTAATGTTTTTGCTTATCTTTTCCGGAATCTGTCATTTTCAGCAATTTGCCAAATTGTTTTGCATATACTCTGCATCAAGGACACTGGGGCTGGAGACCAGCCTGTGCAGTCGGGCAGATCGCCGACAGCTGAAGCTGTATTGTGCCACACATTCGGGGCTGTATTATCTCCACCATGATGATGATGTCTCTCTAACCCAACAGCATAACACCTTAACACCTCGCCCACAATGCAGCCAGCCTGTCACCGAGCCAACTCTTCCAGCTGTGCCCCTGCAGCCTGGGGCCTTGTGCGGCTTGCTGTGCCCTGATCGGTGATCAGCCATAATAGAGATGCGCTCCAATGGGGAAATCGATAGAAGCCGCGTAAGCTCCGTTTAGAGCGTGCCACGCCCTTCACCGCTGTGGCGTGTTTAGGATTTACGCCTGCTGCAGATGGTTTGTGATCACCCACAGGGCGGTTGGTGCCAGTGTGGCGACTGAACAGAGACCCCGCTGGTGACATAATGGAACCCAAATCAGACCATCAAATAGGGACAGCAGGCTGCAGCTACACTACACACACACACGCACACACGCACACACACATACAAATCCAAACCGAAAAAAATACATCAATAACACCTCCAGAAAACCACCCTTCTGTCTCCAACAAACATCTATTACATGAAACCAGCGTTCCACACGGGCCAGGATGCTGGGACCAGATTAACACCATTGGTGTGACAGGAACAAAGGGATTGTTGCCTTTCTCCCCTCTCCTTCTTGGCTCTCGAACTGCAGGCGACATTGCCTGTTTCCCAATGTGACCCAGAAATGTCATGTGTCCACCACGGTTTCAGACGTGTGCCTCTGCCATGCCTTGCAAATCTCCACCACTACATTTTCAAGGTGACACAGTCGATTCACAGGGTACACAAAATGTCAACTGCTTAATTTAATATCCAGGGATAACTGTCGGCCATGACAAATTAGCTGGGAGAAAAGCTAAAAAAAAAAAATCTGAAATGGACTGATTGCTGCTATGGACCTTCTGCCCTTCAACTTGACAAGCTGAAAACCACAGAGCAGCACAATAGTGGCTGGCCTTAATTAAATCCATTTCTAAAGCCAGGCTGGCCAGTTCCTGCTCATCCTCCATCTCCCTGCAGGTACAGAACTCTTTCCCCCAGGATTGAAAAGGTCCGAGGTTGGTCTTCAGAGGGGCGGCGGAGGGGGCAAAACACGCGTTGCCTCGGGCCTAACATAAACCTCTGGCCCCGGGGTCACAGGGATGGATTCATGACACAGCTGCCTGTCTATTACCATCTCCCCAATCTAATAAGACCAAACCCTAAACCAGCAACCACCCCTGACCTTCATCGATCAAGTGTGTGTTCATCTGTGTGCATGTGTTGTGTCAGTGAGAAAAACGGTGACAGACTCATTTTTCCTCACACTGAGTGAAAGGTTTCTGCATTAATCTAGCCAATCGATAAAGAAACATTGCTTTTTTGTTTTGTCCTATGTGCTGACTTAGTGGGGCTTTTGTAGAACAGCCGCACGGTCAACTCCACAGTGATTTTATGTTAACAACATAAGCCACGTCAAAGCTGCGTGTTGAGCACTTATGCAAGTCAAATTGAGGCACCTTACAATCTGCATGTAGGTAGACGCAGTAAAATATTTATGATGCATTGATGTGTTCCTCCCCGAGGAGGCTGTAGACTCCGGTGATTGCTGCTCCATCCAAAGCCCTTAATTAGCCCATTAGATTAGATAGCTTTAATGAGAGCAAATTAAACTGATCATTCTTTGTGGAGCTGGCAATTAAAGGGTAAATGTTTCATTACTCAGTGAGCGGTGACAGTGAGACCCAGGTAAAATCCAGGTTGCCTGGTGGAGACTCCAGAACAAGAGGCATCGTGGAACTCTCTCACGGCTTCAAGAATCGATTAGCCGGCTCGCATCAAACTGGCAGCTGGGGTAGGACTCCAGATTGGAAAAGGTCATCGTCAGGTATGTGGAATCAATGCTGAGCTCTCTGTATTCACTGGGTCTCGCATTATCTGGCTGGGGGATGGTTTAACGTTCTCTAAAAACAATTACAAAAAAGACAAAGAGAACCTTCAATAAGGAAGGTCAGGGCTTATGACGGCGGTGGTGTCATGCGGCGCACATCCATTGTGACAGGCAAAGAGGAACAGAGGGGAAAAACTGATACTGCTCATTTATCACAAACAGATGAAACAGCACAATAGTGGCAAGCTGTGGGGTCGTGCCGTGACGCGCTGTCACAATACACTGTTTGGCAGAGGGAATTCAATTTTCTTTCCGCTACGTGCATGTCCACCACCACTGACGGTTTTCACAAAAGGAAACAGACCAATGGCGAGTGATAAAGCAGCAGATAAAATGGCAACTCATTCCGAGCACGTTGGGTCCAACGTTAGAAAAACCATGTCACCCTCTTCCGCTATGATTTATAGCCCGATTTGTCACATGGACGCAGCGAGCATACGTGCATTCTTATTAGCATCTTGAGAGTCTTGAAATGTGTGGCTGAGGGGGTCAGGGTGCTAAACAGATTTCCGTGCCCCTCTCCACCAGATCCTTGGCTCTGCTCTGCCTGAGCATTGCGCACGAACCCCACAGCCACAGGGGCTGACTCTCAATTAAAGCAGGCATTAATTACTTAAAGGAGCTTTAATCAATCAAGGCCAGATGGTGAACCTGAAAAAGAGAGCAAACTCGAGGATGGCTGGAAGTGCTTTCCACCCTGAGCAGACTGGAGATGGCCTTAAAAGGCTTTATTGCAAAGAACCTACAGGCCTTACATTTTACAGAGTATATTTCTTGGGGGTTTTCAGACGCAGCGCTGCACTCTCTGCTGCCTCCTCGACACCGTTCGTCACAGACTGAACTTTTAACTAATCATTAAAGAGTCAATCTAATTTAGAGGGGCGACAAATACACTCACGCTTAACAAAAACTCACTTTTTGTGAAACAAATTAAAGGCCCTGATTGCACGGTGCTAACGCCAATTGGATAAGCAGCCCTGACCATATGTGTCCCTGATGTGTTTAGCCCTTCAGTGGCGACAGACGAGGCTACTTGGCCCTGGTGCTGTACTCTCCTGGCCCGAGGCACCACGTCCTCCATCTTCATTTGTACTCGCTTAATTGGCTTTGACAGTGAACTCAAGCATGGCTGAAAAATACCCTCCTCTTAGTAAACACTGACTGAGAGACACATGTTCTCAACATGGGAAAGCAGGCATCTCCATTAGCCATTAGGATGGGTAGTCATGTCCAACTGACCCTCTGTCATCCCCTCTTGCGATGCTCAGAGCTTCCCATCTCAGACGTTGCTGCCATCTAAAGTAATGTATTGGATTTCCAGAGAGAGACGAAGGCCGATGTAGTACAAAATGAAACATCCACTTCACAAGCTGTTAAAACGGGCGTTTTCTGAGGTGTGAAGAATTGGCTGCCAAGCTCAAGAGGCATCACCGAGCCTGAGGTGTTTTATGGTTTTGGTTATCATTGCTTGCCGAGTTTGAAAATCCCAAAGAGCGACAAAGTCCACCAAATCATTACACCCCCCCGCGCTGTCACATAGCAGGCAGAGCGCCTCGTCAGTGTCAGCACTTGTGCTGGGATCATTAGGTTGCGCGGGCCTTAGTGGGAAGTTGCTTCATCAAACAGGAGTCAGCAGCGCAGGCTGCCCGACAGTGTGGCTTCTCCAGAGCTGCCCTGCAACACTTCAAAAGGCTCACAGTCAGCCTTTATGGAAAGCTCTAATGAAAAGCAAGACAAGAGCTCCACTGCTTTTGATTCTGCAAGTAAGGAGTCATACATGATTGACTAAAGGCAGACAGAATCGCAGATAAGGCGCTGAGAGGACGGGAGAAAGAGGAGGGCAGGGCGAGGAAAGACAACAGTGATGGAGCCCAAAGGGTTAGATGCACTCAAAACGAGGAGGAGGAGGTGGAACGAGGAAGAGGGCGAGAGGGAGATAAAGGTTAGCACGTGAAGGAGGCACAGAGATGCCTCTTGTTATTCCAGGCTAGCGTACAGCGCATGTCGACTGCCATCCAGGCTATCAGAGCGCTTTATTGTCTTTGACCTGTTTCTCCTTCCCATCTCTCCCAGTGAAGCGGCAGCATCTGTGCACTGGGCTGTTGTGGCTGCCGCACCGCTGCCTCGCCATGCTTGTGCATGCGGCCATCTCCCCAGCGATTACCAGATAAATGCAGTTTAATTCACAACACATGCAGCCGGGGTTTATATATAGACTCGCTAATTCCCCCACGGCCACACTGCAATATGAACTCCATGCCGCACCAATTTAAGTGTGTGATGAGTCTTGGGCGGACAGGCTCCTCTACTTATCATATATATGACATGCTCCAGCACATTGCTGGGCCAGGGAAAATATCAGAAGCTGTAAAAGGCGGGATTATGGTTGGATGAGTGTGGATCTTTCATTATTAATGAGGAGAGTCCCTTTCAGGCCTGCCTGCCTATTTAGAATCATCAGTCAATCGTGGTGTGGTTGAGCAGAACAGCGGTATGGTTTTCACAGAAGATGGAACAGTGGCGGAGGGATTAAATGCACAGTTCAAGAGGCATAATGCCGCTAATGCATATCTGTGCAACAAGTGCTCACTCTTTTCTTTTTTTAGACAGAAACTCCGACAGTCAACACCCATAACGGGGCTAATTGGCAGAGTTCTACTGGAAGGAGGTGTCTGCCACTGATAACACTGAGGGGTCCTGTAACACATCTGCACAGTCTGTGTTAGCTCATTAAACAGCAAGTTCCCTCGGCGTTCTTTGGCCATAACCATGCATCATTAATTGTGTCCGCCTGCTAATCAGGTTACCGCATATCCCTGGCTTTGATATCTATCTCTGAGCATGCTGCGCGTTTCGATGGCCTGTCCGCTAATATGATAGAGTGAACAGGTTTCCTTACCACCTGTGGACACTTTATCCACCCCCCACCCCACTCCTCCAAAAAAAGTAAACATGTTAATTGAAACTCCTCTGGCAACTGGTCTAAACATTAAAGTGGTCCGCCGCCAGAAAACACACGTGCACGCACGCATATAAACACAAACACACACACACACACGGCAAGCCAAATAAAAACACTTGCTCAGAGCTATGACTCAGACTGTGGGTGCCAACAATCAATGGGGCTCACCGCACCCAGCTGGCTGCAGTAGCAGAATGTATTAATTTTCTCATTTAGGAACAAATATATACTACAAATAGATTAATGGTGTTTGATCAGCTTGGCAGTGCAATGCCAATTAGTATGCATGGATAGCGAGAGACACGATGCTTGATTTTTGTTAAGGGCTGTTGTGAGAGCATATGGAGGCCCCTAAAATCCACAGTTAAAATGACATGACATGACATACTCATCCCACAACTGCATTCCAATGAACTACAGCCCCCGAGGAGGGGGGTTGCATTACAAGGGAAAGAAAGGGGGAGAAAAAAGGGAGGGAAGGGACAGCGGAGCCATGGGAGCCAAAGGAGCAGGCTCACGAGTGTAGAAAATTGAGGCTACGGTTAGGGAGAGGTGAAAGTGGCCCTCATTTCATACTACACAGAGTTTAGCAATTACTGGTGACAGCGCCTCGCACCACGACGGGGAAAAAGATTGATCCGGACAAGCAAGACCCTGTTTGCTTTGTTAAAAGTAATTAATCACTGTGGCCACGGAGGAACGCTGCCTTCAGTGTGACGCGGCGCGGCGTGTTGGCGTGTCTGAGTGCAGCCGTATGCGAACACGAGTCCACACGTTTCCCAGCATACGCAGCTGCACACATCGGAAACTTGCGAAGAGGGGGAGACAGAAATACGTAGCAGGATGGCTGGGGGTGAAAAGGGGGAACGAGAATGGATGGATGGAGAAGTGGGCAGGAAGGGAGAGACGGCGCACGCTGCGCCCACTTATTCACATGCATGCGCCCAAGAGAAGAGGAGCAGCGGTGCGATCCATCATAAGACTCCGACCCACACCCACTGAGCGGAGAACCTCCGTGGATAAAAGCAGGCAGAACAGGGGGGAAGAAGGAGGAATTCTCCTTCTGTCACCTTCACTTAACTCAGAGTGGAATGAAAGGAAGTCACGTTCTTTGTTGCCGTTTGCTAACTGCGTGGTAAAGAGAAAAAAAAAACATGTGCCATGTTTCATCGTGACCGTTTCCTTTCTCCGAATCAATTTTGCCTCTGAAAAGAGAACTGGAGCATTTCAGCAGCGCCATTAAAACCAATTTTGCATCTATCATATTTTTAATTGCTCAGACAAACAGTTTTTAATTGAAAGAGGAATCTGAAAGTGCTGCCGTTTTTAATCACATTCGACACCCTACCTCTGCCCATGATGACGATGATTCTCCACGTCCCGTGTACACTCGCACGGTTAATGCCTCCGGTGCTGCTGCTGGACACTCATCCAGCTGTCAGACCAAATAGGCGGTAATTACCACCAGTATTATTGTGTAAACTGTTGTGCTATCCGCTGATATGAAAGCAGAAGAGAAAAATCTCAAAGTGTAAACATGCGGTGCATACTGTAAATCCCATTAGATCGCATTCATTCATGCACACACACACACACACACACACACAGACACACACACGCACACACGCCCCTGAAGCTCTCTGTGCTGTGAACCACACTCCCTCCTCTCCACCCTCCACTGCAGTGATAACAGCAGCAGGAGCCCACAGCCACAGGGACACAGCTATGATCAATAAGACGACACACACATACACACACACACACACACGCACACAGGGGAGTCCAGTGATCCCACAGTAGCTGGGGGTCTTAGGGGAATGGCCGTAACTGGCCGATGGGAAAATTGGATGTGAAATCGTGAGTGGAGAGTAGAGAAGAAAGGACAGAGGGGCGAGGGCATGAGAATACTACGGGTGTTCTCCAGCGTCACATTTCTATCCCCAAGCTACGGAGAAGGGAGAAGGGCTGCGGCTGCTGCAGAGAAATGGCCACGCGCTGAGAAGGCACTCACTGAAGTGTCGTCTGCACCGCCGCAGGCCTGGACGCTAATAGAAACAGAAGCCAGGGACGCCTCCGTGTCAGTGGCTAGGCTGAGCGGAATACTAAATTCTCTTTCTCGTTCTAATGATTACCCCGAGCAAGGTGCAGGTCCGCAGCGCCACTCCGCAAATGAACATCAGCAGAGCTGTAAATTCAAATTAGCACATCGTCCGGAGCCGTCGGTCTACGCACGCTGCTCTGTGGCACAGAGGCTACAGGACCTGGCTGAACTCACGGGAAGCAGGACTCCGAGGCGAGGTTGAGGCGATATACCGAAACCTTTGTATCTTCACGTCTCGTCCACTGTTTTAATTCAGCGCAAACCAATAGGGTTTCGGGAATTGATGCGGGTGATAAATGGTGAAAAGGCTCTGACCCCCCCCTCCCCTATATATAGCAAAGGTGTATGAATTACCTCTCAGACCAGCCGAGGAGTGATGACCCCAGTCCATGTAGCCAACCCCACTGCTATCATTTACTGAGCTTCTAGCCCCTATTTGAGACCCCACCATATTTTATACACACACAGGACCATTTAGGTAGACCTCTCTCTCATAACTTACCATTACATGGCGCTGTGTGTGACTGATGTTCTATTACTTAACTACAATACAGATATTGACGCATATTATATCATGCTCACTGAGGTAATTAAGAAAGATGAGCAGAGCCTCTCATGCCGTCATGTCAGTGCCGTCTGATGCTGTGCTCACCTGCAGTCTGTGCGGCCATATTAGTCTTTATATGCCTAGTGCACACTTGGACTTTGTGCTTATATTTCCACTTTCCTGCTAAATGTGTTACTGCTCTCTGCACTGGAAAATGTGTTCCAACATATTTCCTAACTAGTTCCTACTGTAAGACTATCCTCCCTGCATCATTTATCATGTTGTGGCATTAAGATAACATCCTGCGCTAAGCCATCTCCTGGTGCTACTCTATGAATAAACTTCCTAATATCAGTCAGTGATGGCTCATTATGCTGGCCTATCGTGCTGGGCCTCTTCTAAAGAGTTTTCTCTCTTGGGTAAAAAACAAAATCTCAATGTGCTGCTGCTACTCCTACTGCCTTTTCTGTGCTGCTGGATTAAGCATCCTGTTTTAAACATTTTTCTGCTGCTTTTTCCCCAGAGCCTGTGGAGATGAAGAGGGCTTTGGAGTGTTCAGAGAGAATTTCATTCAACCTGTAGTGCTTCATGTTCCCCCCGTGGGGGTTTCCTTTCCTCTGTCAGGGGTCTGAAAGCTAAACAACCCTGAGGAGAGGGCCAGGGAACCACTCATCCACTGTACAAACATGGTAAGTACAGACATGGAGGAGTGGGGGCCTGTTTACAAGCGTGTGGCATCTGAGGGGGCCGCATGATGCTGCACTAATAAGTTAAGTATTCAGCGGACCGACTAAGATGCTGCAACCTTTAGTCACACTCCAGATTATTGTAAGTCTGGGACCATAGGTCAACTGTTAGCAAAAGATCTTTAAACAAACATTACTTTGAGGTTTAATGTTCTTTTTCTACTCAGTGAAAATGGGACCCAATATTTCTAAGTCCATCATAAAGCAATTGGTCTAATTGTAACTTCCTCTGCTGAAATGAGGAGACAAAATGAGACTATCACCACCCATATTTGTGTTCACCGTGCACCTCTATATACGCGAGTGTAAGTGTGTGTCTGTGTCTGTGTGTGTTCCCCTTCTATCACCGAGTCATCTTATTAAACTCGTTGCCTGGAGAGCAATTACTCACTCCTTCACAACACCTTTTGGACTATGGGCCACATTCGATGTGCTGCTCCAAATGTCACACACCTAAGCTGGCAATTAAACAGCTCTCTCCCTCAGTGCCCGCTCTAATGGGCTCAATCTACTAAAAATAAAGGGCTGCAAGGTATCCTCATGTTGCATTACAAAAAGGCTGCCATGTTTTTATAGAGCATAATTTATACATAATTTGCTGATATTCTCAAGTTATTAAGCTCAATTTAGAGCGACGTGATATCTTTGTGCTGTACCAGTGATTATGAAGGCATTCGCCAGCGGTCGCAGACAGCCCATTATGTTTTCTACTTGACTGACACGTATAACCTACAACTCTCCAGTGCTTTTGCTGCAGGAGCAGATTGCCATTTCCTCTGTACTCAATTTTTAGTCACACCTGATTTAAGTTGCATGGGGCATCAACGTGAACATGCAATTGTAAAACACCTTGCATTTCTGTGCTGCAGCAGGGAACACAAGATGCCGAGTCCCTCACACTGCAAATGGTCCCCTCCAGTGATAGACACACACATACTGTACAAACATACATGCAGACACAATGTGCCACCTCCCACAGACTGTCATCGTGCCTCTTTGCCACTCCTTCATATGAGCACCTGGAATCGCGCTTAATGAGCCCAAAGCTCCATGTGTGACCAGGATGTGTTGACACATGTTTTGGACTATAAACCACTGGAGGACTGGAAATTAATGACAAATTGCAGGATTTTCTGCAGGATTTTCCACCACTAAATCATCACTTTCACACACTCTAACGATGTGTGGAGACAAGTCTGGCTATGTGAGACCAGGCTTCAACATCTGAGGGGGGACGCATGGAGTCAGCAGCTCACTGAAATCGCTTAAGTCCCAAGTCACGGGCTGTATTTTATACCCTCTAAACAGGTCTTGTTTTCTCTCAGAGCACTTCAATTACAACAAGCAGAAGAGTCTTTATGAGGTTAAACTGACTGACTCATGCAAACGTGTTGTCTGTGTAGGTGGCACAAAGTCACGCGTCACAGTTTTTACGTAAATGTACGTCATTTAAAACATACGACCAAAGGCTGCACGCATGAAGCTCAGATGACAGCTTACGCGTTTTAGCAATTGCAACGCTGCTCTACATTCCAGCCTTTGCATTTCATCCCAGTGATGAGTGCGGAGACATTAGGTAATAATTGCCAACAACAAATCAAAACACAAGGTCAGAGAGCGGCAAGACTCCGTGCACACGGCAGTCAGGTCAAAGCTTGACGGCACTCTGCTGTCAGGGCTCATTCAGTGAGACCGAGTCTCATCCACTGTTCTCCATCTATTCCACTCACCCCAGTGACACTCTGCAATGCGTAAAGTCCAATTAATAGACCGGTATCTATGCATGTGTGTCACAGTGGCAGCTGCCTCTCCCCCTCCTCCTTTCTGGGCACAGCTACAACGGGTCCTCAGTGTTTATGTCACCTCTTAATTGCATTTTTCCCCCATGGTAGAGGTATGGCTTTGTGCAGACGCCCCAAGGAAGAAAAAGAAGGTCAGGCTGCCAATTTGGAGCTGGCAGGTCGTGAGTAGCGGCAGCACTTAGTTTCGCTTGAGAAGAAAATGGAGGGCTGCTGCTCATCTATGGAAACCAGGACAAACAAAAGAGATAAGTGAAGGGGAGAGGAAGACAAATCCCCCTCCTCTCTTTGCAGTCTGGAGGCTCTGGGAGAGTGACATGAGGCTTACAGAGAAGTCCCATGTTGCACATCTACCTGTGATTGAACAGGGACAGCATGGAGCAGGAGGGATGGCTTTTCTGGAGGATGTTTTAATGTCCCATACCGGAGAGAATATGCAAAGCAAACACACAAGAACATCTCCCAGAACCAAGAGTTGTGCCTCGGCTGCTTCAAACATGACCACAATTAAGTAGCTTCACTGAATTAAGAGCTATAAAGCCAATTAGCTTTGACTTCTCCATTCAAAGATTCAAAGGGCAAAGTTGATACTGACGGATAATTTAAGCTTCGGCTGGTTGATGTTTATTCATAGGCTCTTCCTCTTTAAAGCCTGATAGGGGAAGAAGTAGCCTTAGACAGACTTTCAAAGTCACTTAAATAACAAACAGTGATGCTCAAGTACATCATAAAAGGCACCTGATGATAAAATGCCATGTAGCCCTGAGGCATTTTGATCTGCCCCTGGTGATTAATGGATGTCAGTGGTCTGGTCTTGTTTAATGTGGTGGTGCTCTGCTATGTGAAATTGATTGTTTGCAGAGGAAATAAATTCCCCAACGATCCCAAAGTCAGGAGGAGGTTTTAAATAAACTAAAATAAGCAGGGTATATGACCTTAGAGCACTGGTCCTCTTTGTTACTGAGGAAGAAAGCGTTACAGCCTTAAAAGACTCCGGTGCAAGCAGAAGAAAAGCAGTGCTTACGCTGCCTTAATAACAAATGGCCTTTCAGCAAAGTTAAGAAACGTGTGCCCCAGTTGCTACTATGCCTTCTCTGACTTGAACAGATACGGTTTGACAAAGAGCCAGTGAACCCTGGACTTTCCGTTTCTTTCCATTTCTGAATAATTTCCATTAAACCATCTCAATGTGGCAGTGGAGGAGGTGAAGCCGAGGGAAGGAGAGAGAGACAGAGAGAGAGAAAGAGAGAGAGAGAGGGGGGGGGGGGTGAGAGAGAATGAAAAGATAAGGGGCCAAGGTAGTTAAGAGGCAGCCGGTTTGGGACTGCAGACACAAAAAAAGGAGGATAAGATTAGGGCCAACTGTATATCTTTCACCCGTGCACTCTGTTTGAGCTCGACCAAGAGAAGAGCCAAAAAAATTACAAAAATAATTTGCTTGTGACGACAAATCAGTTCCAGTGAAACTACATTTTGCAACATGAAAAGAAAAAAGGCACCTATCTCTTTGACCAGGCCTCCCTAGCGGGGGGTTGACTTGCACACTGGAGAGCCAAGGCTATTTTAAAAGGCTGCCAGTATAAGCTCTATAGATCCCTCTCGATTTGCATTCCAGGGCATCTGGGTCAGACTGTCAGCTCTGTCTCTCGCTCCCGCTGTCTGTCGCTCACAATCCTGAGCGTCACCACACCAGGACAGGCGGACATGGCAGCTCTGGTCAGGAGTTCATCACGGGTCAACAGCTGGGTCCCCACCCCAGGGGACGGTGGCTATTGTTTATAGAGAGGGATCTTTTCTCCAGGCACTCAGCCATGAAGGACTGGACTTATTAATGCAAGTGTATCTGCATTACACAGGGCGGAGGCGGCAGCGGACTAATTGGCTATTTATACAATTACAGCATCGTGGTTCTCCTCTCGGGCTGAGCGGCAACGCAGCATGCTCAGACGAGAGCGAGGGCGAAGGATGAAAGAGCGAGGCGGCAGGTGAAAAGGTGAGAAAGTTAGGTCACTAATCAAAAACACAGCCATCACTCCAGTGCTGACCCACCTGACCCGCCTACCACCTGACACCGCCAACACACACACACACACACACATACACACACACACACTCAGGCGGCATTATACGACAGCAGATGCTGCCACACAGCTTGTGCAGCTGTCTCTGCCCTTCAGCTTTAAGCCAACACTCAGTGAATCCAGACAAACAGAAAGCAGTGGTTTCTGACAGCCTGGTCAATTCCAGAGGTATATCTATCACAGGCTGCAGACAACCCCTCGCAGAGGAGGGCTCAGTCTACACCACGGCTACTATCTCCGCACAGCACATGTGAATATGGTTATTACACTTTGAGTTATCCTCAAACAGCACCGTCCAAAAGCCCGCGTCCGCCCATGACCCGAGCCTCTCTCGTGACCCAGCGCCACAGAGGACACGGCCATTACTGTGAATCACCCTAAACACTTGGCTTTCAACCGGGCTGGAAACTGGAGGAGCCTTTGAACATCGTGCCGCATGCTGAAAAAGAGCCTCGGAGCCGGCCCTGGGGAACGCCAGGCCTTGGCCTCACTCTCATGTTTTTCAATACACACCCGTTGACAAAAATGAAAAGAAAATAAATTTGAGGGAGGAATAAAAAAGATTGCCGAGAGGAAAAGGACATGGCAGTTAGGGGGGCAAGAGATTTCAATGCCCCAAAGGACCCAAGGAGACATCTGAGGTAATTTCCCCACAAATATAAAACTTATTAACACAAAATGAATAAAACGTATTTTCCTTCCTCGCTCTCTTCAGGTCCTCCCTCCTCCCATGAAGTATTTCTTTCCTTCTGGGAGTGAATCCCTTTCAGAAGTGCTCGTTTTGATGGCACTGACTCTTCCTGGTCTCTGAGGAGCAATTACGGCTGCCCTGTCAAATACCACAACGCTCCAAAGGACCAGTTCACCGCCTGAGGGGGCCTCTCATGCCCCTTGAAACCCGCGATTTCAACCTCTGTGAAAGTTGGTGCACACCAACCTTTGAACTCTAATGAACGAAGCTCGAGACAAGACCAGGGCAATAATGAAAATAGCATCCTAGTCAACGGTGGGACCCATCCCATACCTCAACCTATCAGCCCCTAACACAACCTGACCTCCCGCCCCGCCAAAGCCCCTTCAGGCACACCTTTCAAAGACAACCTCCATCCATTTTTTAACTCCCTGGTGAACGGATCCTTATTAGTGGAGGAAATCCAATTCTCTTTCCGAGGCAGACCTTGAGGTCCCCAGCAGCCCACCCACATCTGAGGGAGAGGTTGCCACCAGTGATGACTCTATTCAATCAGCTCCATGGCCGCGAGGTGAGAGAGCACAGCAGGCAGGACGGGGGGCATCTAAACGCTCCTCATCATCACCTCAGTGTGCGTTTTCTGAAGGTGTGATCATCTGGCCGGCCCTCAGCCTTAATTAATCACCCCCTCAGGTCCGGGTGGCGCAACATCAGCCAAGGGTCCACACTCAGTCCACCCGATGACACAACTCCCTGAAGGAGTTGAGGGGTGATGCATGTAACGCAGCCTAGGCTGCATGCTAATGAAGGGGTAAGCAGGTGGCAGGCCTCAAACCATAGGCCAATTAGACACATCCACAGACAGGATTACTGCTTGCGTGAATGCCACTCTGCCTTGGTGCGTCTGCTGCATGTGTTGAGGTGTGATTGGCGTGTGGGACATTTCTTTCCTGGCTCAGGAATATGTGTGGCGGCTTCCCGATAGCACCTAGCTAACACGGAATCCATCCGGAGGTGGCATTGTCGCCGTTTGTCATAGCAGCATGGTGATGGAGCTAATTATCAGGGCTGAAGAGAGAGCAGGCTGGATAATGTAAATGTCAGTGGTATGAGAGAGAGGCTCTGAGCCCTCATCAGAATTGCTTTGAATCTTGTCTCAGTGATCAAAGGCATGTAGAGAGGAAGAGGAGCACAGAGCCAGGCTCAGCTAAATGAGGGGTAGATTGTTTGATACGCTGAGAGCTGAAACATTCATGACGCCCTCATCTATAGTAACTACTCTGTGTGCAGTTTCTGCTGGTTGAAGACTTGGCCTCCAGTTTGGGGTCTTTGGTCAAGCATCAGGTAGGAAATACTAAAATGAAATAGACAGACAGCATGAATTATGAGCATCTCATGAGCAAAACAGTCTGGAATATTTTTCTCCACTCTAATACTCTGATAAAAATCTTGATCACTGTCTTTTAGCAAGCCAAGCACATGCCTAATAGCGACCTAATGCTTTTTTAATTGCAAACTGTGCGGTTCCCTCATTGTCTCTCTGCACTTTAATGCTACCGGCCTTGGCGAAGCAGCAGCTCGCAGCAATATGCAGGCGGTTGACACACAGTGCGGTAGATCCTCCAGCCGTCATGATGGAGAACCCAGGTGTCTGTTCTCCGTTTCTGTTTTTTTGCGGATTATCTGGGAGAATATGCAGGCCAGGACTAGATTTATAAAGTGTGCGTGTGGGGGGTGAGTAAACGCGGCCGCTGTGCCGTGTGCTTCAATCAGATTGAGCGGGTTGCAAGCGCAGCACATTATTCTCCCCTGCTCTGCATAGCGCTGTGCTAGGCTATGTCCTCCTGCTGTATTAACGTGATGTATGACCCAAACGCTGCGCTGCGCCACACCACACCGCACACACCCCAACCACACAGCTCCAAACACCCTCTGCGGCTTTTTCATTCCACCTGTCAAACTGTTATTCATCCCCCCCCTCTCTCTCTCTCTCTCTCTGCACCCCCCCCCCCACACACACACACACTTGCTTTATCTTCTCACCCACCCCTCGATCTCCGCCTTATTGTATCCATCACTTTACTTTGTCTTTATGAGCTGTCCCACAGCTTTGTTTTCCTCAAAAAGAAACACAATATGGCCTATAGCTTCATGTGAACTTCATGAGGCCTCAGAGGGAGATATTCTGGCTGAATCCCTGCCAGCCCAGAATTTGGATGCACAGCATGAATTGCTGTTAAAAGTGATGTGAGTGGCAGAGATGTACAATTCAAACAAGATCAAAGCGGCAAAGGTGTATGTCACACTTGCCCAGTGAGCAGGACAGCTCTGACAGGCAGTGATGGCTCTCTCCGTCAGTGGCGCTGGAGTGTATGACAAGCAGCCAAAGAAATAGCAGCGAAAGTGCCTCTTAAAGTCCCGCAAAGTAACGGTGCATCCGAATAACACAACTTGTCAGCTCAATGCCGCCGTGCCTCAGACGACTCGAGAGGAGGGGAGAGAGAGAGGTGCAAAGGTTGGAAATGTAATCTGAGAAAGACAATTACCGTCACTTATGGTGTCTTTTGTGTAGCAGCCCTGTTTTTATCAGTGACACTAATTTATCTCAATGGTATTTACGGAGGACCAAGAGGATGGTGCTGCGGGAGGGAGAAACACAGAGAAAAAGGCTGTCAAACCAATTCCCAGCGACCCCCGCTTCCTTCATTATCTATGGCTGTTGGCTACAGAAATACTTAATTAGGTGGCTGGTGCTGTTCTGCTGCTTTCTCTGTCGGCTTTGTTCTTTGTATGTATATATGCTTTATCATTAAAACACAAAGAGATGAGAGGTGAAGGCTGCTTTTATTCTAAGGACGTGTAAAAAGGGGCTACTGATCTGACGCCTATTTGTGTCTGTGTGAAAAATACATACTGTGTGAAAAATTCATGTTTCCCATTATAAATTCCCTTATATGACAATATGGGAGCGATTACCTTATTTGAACGCGCGTGTCCCTGGTTTAAAGACACTTTCCGTATTAAAAAGAGTGAGCGGCAAAGGCACTTCCCTTCCAACTGAAGCAGTCAGGGATCCCGCTGAGAAGCTTTGATCACATGTGTTTGAGCTGAGGCAGGTGCTCCGGGCGTTCTGCGAGTCCGGGCCGAGACCTCTCCCCTCAACTCTGCCAAACTTGGACGGATCAGCCGGAGCCCCGGCACCGCCGCAGCGCAGCTCAGGACACCGAGGACACCGGCGCCACATCCTTTAATCACACTGTGGAACTGATTCAATTCATTTGGCCCGGGAGCAGATACGGAGCCATTATGTCCTTATTAACAGAGTGCGGAGGAGGAGCCACACCTGAACGCGCTGGAAACAGGCAGAGCGCTCAGCTGAGTCCACCGCAGGAGGGACACTCTGGAGGAGGGGAGGGAGGGACAGCTACTTAAGGACGGGAGGGAGAAATTTGATTAATCCATAAACTGATTTACTACATCTGATAATGTGCTGGTTACACATCCATGCAGGGACTGCTATGATTATATCAGTTATGGTTCACAGCCATCTGAGATGAGGTTAAGCTTGGGGCTCAGAGGAGGGAAGGGGCCTAATTGAGTTAGTATTAGGGTAACACTATGGTACAATTTCTACCAAGGTACATAAAGTGTGACATGTAGCTCCAGGATGCTTGGAATTGTATAGTTAACCCATTACCTGATTTTATTTGTAACTTAAATGTAATTATCATGTAATTAGCAGCATTGTGACTGTGTGGTTCTCCTTTTAATCTGTGTTCTTGCTTTAAAAAACTATTTTTACGCATCACACTGTTGACAATTTAGGGAAAAAAACACACGTAAAACCAATATTCGTATTATGCTCAATTAGGCTCTAAATAGGCTATCTGTGCCTTCATGCGACCTCTAAGAGTGAGCCAGCCTGCATATTTTGCGGCTGGCTAGGATTTAATCAAATACAGCACATCAAACACATTTATTTTCACAGAAAACCAAAAGACACATTTAATATCAAAATCCTCGTGTGACAATGCAATAAATGAGCATAAACTGGACTTAATTCCATCCCCCTTAGAGAGAACTCCACGGACCGCACATGGTGAGTGACAGCTTTAAGAAGAAAGGAGAAGAAAAAGTGTGAGAAGAAAGACAGAGCTCAACATGCCGGCTGACGGCTGCACACACAACACCAGAAACCCAGTGAGGAGGAGGAGGAGGAGGAGGAGGAGGAGAAGGAGGAGGAGGAGCCGGAAGTCACTCCTTGGTTTGGTGACCAGAGACGAATCGCCAGGATGGCATTTCCGGAATGTTTAACCAAAGCCTTGGAAAGCTGGAGGGATGCTGAAATTATACACCCCCGCTCACAGGCTGTATGAGTCTGCGAGCTGTTACTCACGCCTCAGAAGAATGCAATTTCTGCATCTGTTTACTAACACGAGCACTTTGTTCTAAGCCCCGGGAGGGTCACGTTCCTGCACCCAGTCAGTTTCAATTCCCCATCAAGGTAAATACTGTGTGAAAGTGTTCCCACACTCTGGCACAGTGTGATGGAGGCTGGTTTGAGTTTTCCGGACTGATCAAAGACCAAGTCGGAACGCGGGGTCTCTTCTGTTCCTACACTAGCGGGGTGCGTGGGGGGGCTTCACAGTTCACGTGGTTCACGGCCCGCCGCATGCTGACGTCAATCTAGCGAATGGCAGAGGAGGGACTCGTAAAAACAACACAGGCATTACGTCAACAGCTCCACATGTTTACCTGACAGTCCGGGTGGACCACGGGGAGATCCGCCCTGAGCCCCCGTCTGACGTCCAAAGGTTTTCCCGTTAGCATCAGGAACATTGCTCTTATAATTCGCATGCGGAGGCTAAAAGTGAACTTTTGGTTTGCAAGTGCTGCAAGGTCTGCGTGAGCAACTACTAATTACAAGCTGCGAGATAAGGGGAGCGAACATAGGGAAGAAAAACACATCTTGTAGTGTGAAAGGCAGCTACTCCAGCGCCATCAGCACCACCCACCTCCCCCCCCGGGCCTCCCTCGCAGACACATGTGTCATTAGCCATCCTTTCTCTCAGGCTTGATTGATGTTCCCTCTCCTAACACAGCCATGCGTTTCTAATCATTTCATATGAGACCACGCGCATTTTTGACTCACCATTAAGAAACCATTTATTGCCGAAGGACGGTATTAACGGGCTGACGTTGATTGGTGCTTTCATTCCAAGTTGGCCCTCATCAATGGCCGAGGAGCAGCAAGGGTGCTAGTGTTTGTTTAGCGCAAGAACGTCGAAATATCTCAATTTAACCCGCCCCCCCTCCCGAGACACTTTCCCTTCACACTGCAGTGGAGGTTTCTCAGGTGCTTGACCCATATTAGCAACCGGCTGCAGATGAGCGTGTTGTTCTCACGGCTTTGTTGTCCACGCTGTGCAGCGCTTGGTCAACGTTTGGCATAATGAGGCCTCGCGCTCAGGCAGTAACCTCGCCCCGCACTGGAGTTGCTGAATGTGCACGAGAATGATAAGCTCAGACCGGAGGAATCCTGGGGAGGCTCCGAGGCATTTTGTGAGTAATCTGACCCAGAGGGCAGGCTTAGGCCGAGCCATGTAGTAAAGGACAATGAGCCACAGTAGCGGAGAAACTCATACACACGCGCCCGCTTCCCCCCCAAATGACTTTAGACACGCTTCCGTCCACGGAAACAGATTATGGCTGTTTATCCTCTTTTCATTCTGAATTTTTACATGTGTGAATTGGAGTCTTTGGCCTGATAATGGCAGTTCTCCACACCTCCCTCTCAGCTATCAGCGGTCCAGGCGCTCCAATGTGTACTTTTAAAGAAATCAATTGCTACAGCTGTGAGATGAGAGTGTAATACTGAATACATTTTGTGTTTCCCTCTCTAATCTTCTCCCTCAACATGTCAGACAAATTGTGCTGCCTCTGCCAAATCTAATATAACTGCTCCCCCCCTCCATCTTCTCCCTACACTGCGTGCATACATATACACGCAAACATGGCCAGCACACACACACACACACACACACACACACATACACACACACACATGGAGGAAGAGGAACGTGAAGTGGGGGGAAATGGAGATTGACAATGTGTTGAGTGGCAATCACAGCCAGGAGAGGATCAAATATGTATGAAAATATCATGTAATATATATAAAAAAAAAAGAACTAACCTCCACGGTTATCTGGATGCTGTCTGTCCCTAGGCCCCTGTGTCCTGCTCTGCTCTTCAATTTCGTTCAACTGAACCTGAATTATTTGTATTCTTGAACTGAAAGATAACAACTGCCCCCCAATCCATTCAGGATTTAACCACTCTTCCCCTGTGTCATGGTTAAGTCCCCTCCGCCACTTCCCATCACATTTCCCATCCAGTTGCTTATAACCCCCCCCTCAGATGCCTGCACCTCCCTTTTACAGCAAAACTGCAAACCCGCCACTCGGGGTAATTTTATTCAGCGATTTATCACGCCGCATCTTGTGACCACCTGTCATGTGGAGATAGCATTCTTGGTAGTATTTAGCCGGCGCAATTACCAGACAGGGGGTCTCTGGTACAGTCAGCATCTTCTGCCTCATGACTGCAGAGGCTGCTGCTCTAAGCTGAGCCTAGAGTCCTGGTACGAGACGTGGAGCTCGAGTGTCTCAGGCAGGAAAGACGTGGAGGAAAATGAGCCATCATGGAAGCATGTGCGAAGGCTGCCCGTGCTGCACCCGGCCCTGGAACGGCAGAGCGTCGCCATCTCTCTAATGACAGCCAAGTTAATTGAAAATCCACTTTTTTTTTGTCTGAGAGCAAACAATCCAGTGTTAGAGGAGCTGGGGCACTATTCCACGGCTCGGGAGTGAACAGTGGAAGAGAAGAGAGAGAGAGAAAAGGAGGGGGTGGGGGCAAGCAAGAGAAAGAGAAAGGCTGAAAAAAGGGAGAAACTAGTAATGAAGGAGGAATAAAAAGTAAGCTAAGAGAAGGAAAGTAATAAAAGAGGGCAGAGATATGGGTAGCGGAAGGGGGAATTACAGATCGGACTGTGATAAAGAGGCAGAACGATGTGGTGGTGGGAGAGAGGAGGGCGAGCGATAGAGAGGGAGTGAAGAAAGGGGGGAGGGGGACGGGAACAGAGTAAAATCCAAGCTCAGCAGTCTTCCTCGGGCTCAATTTCCAGGACATGATTAGTTTGGAGTGATGACATGTAATGGGTGCAATAAAAAAAAGGCTGTTTCTCCTACTCTCTAAAAAAAAAAATCATTCTTCCCAAAATAGAAGCTGCACTGAGGCTTAAAACTCTTGGGACGAATAGCCTTCATCCCTCCTTTTGTTCCACAACTGCCATGCTTGTAAACCACTACTAAAACAAGCAGCTAAGGATCTGTCAGTGTTTCTGTGTCTTCACTGCAAAGCAGCAGGAAGCTGCAGCCAAGTCGCTATCGCTGCTTAATTCCTAACTCGAGAGCTGCTCCTAAAAAAAGTGCTTGCTGTCTGTTTTTGGCAGGAAATGATGGCCACTTATTTTCACCCCTGCGCAGTCATGTGGCTGCTGGTGGCACCGGCTCTGAGGCAACCTCATGCCTCCCATTTGCTTGTCTATTAGGAAAGCCGGTTCCCATCGATTTGTGTGGCTCCCAATGAGCAATAATCACAGTGGTCTGGCTCGTTTGACCTCTCCAAGACTGATTTGTGAGCATTTAGACAACAACAAGAGGACTTGTTTTTGTAGAGGGCAGTGCTCAGAGCCAGGATGCACATACATACCCTTGGACAGGAGTGGGGTTTTGCTAATAGGACAAACATTAACAGCAGGGCTTTCTGAGGAAAAAGAAAATAAAATGGAAAAAATGTGCTGCTTGCAATTTCTGACTGAATGGTACATCTCTAGTGATTCAAAATGTTGCTTTGTAAGCATGCTGTATATATCCTGAAATGCAAAATGCAGGGGAAAATAGATATCTGACGAGACTAAAAAGATTTGGCCTCTCCAGCAGGGAATGTGATGGTTGGTCGACACAAACACAAGCTCTGCCTGGCAAAATGCTGCAGCTAGCCCCCTGCAGAGAGCTCGGGACTGCGATAACCAAGCGAGGGAGCCGAGAACAAAGGGAAATGAAAAGGCATGAATATATCAGGAGGAAAGCTAATTGACTCCGAAACACTTGTAAGGGGTTTTGGGTTCGTGAGCTCCCCTCACATGCACCCTCCCTCCCTCCCTTCTCGCCTCCTTCCTCTCTGTGTCTGCATTCCTCAACTTATAACCTCTGATTCTTCTCCTTTTATGCTCCTGCCACATTCCCTCTCTTCAACACCGAGGAGTGGCGCCACAGCTCCATGTCCAATTTCTGCCACTGCCTGTTTTGATCTTTACACAAATACAGTCGGCGAAATAGAATTTCCGCTCGGGCCACCTGTGCTACTGACCTCCTTTACGCTGGACTGTCCTGCAGACAGACTGGGCTCTGGCCACACCCAGACCCCCTGCTGATGCACAGCCCCAGACGGGGTGTCCTGTCCTGCCCTGGCTCTACCCCAGTGAGCAACAACCTGGTCTCTGCCCTGCACACCAGATTGACACCGTCTGTGTTAGCACACCCGGTGGCCAATGCATATACAGTCCATCTGCTAATTCTAATCCATTCACCCCCTATCGATGTACAGACACATGCACCCTTATGCATTTACCTATACGTGACATTAACAAACGTCTGGAGCGTGAGATTACATCCTACAGTATCAGATGGAGCACAATACTGTAAAAGTGATTAATTGATGCTATCAATGTTGTCACAAACCCTTTGTGTCTCCTATCCCTGATGATCAATGATGATAGAAAATAACTGGCAAGCTGCTGATACAGACTCTCGAAGCATTTCTTTGTGCTGTGGGGAAGACACAAACATGGCAGTCTCCTCTGAGATAACAGCATCCACAGGAATTAAATTCATCACTGAGCAGACCCACACACACACACACACACACAGCACAGGTACTCCTATAGGGAAGTGTAAAATCATCCACACACAGGGCCTGGGGAGGAACATGGAAAGAGATTGAACTTAAGTGTAAACACAGAGAGGGAGGATCATGAGAACTCAGCAGTTTGGGGAAGCACAGAGATTAGCTGCGCTTAAACAGAGCAGATACATGTACTAAATATGCTGCAGAGTAGTTAAGCTGATCGCACACTTCCCGGGGATTAGCCCATATACTCGTGTTCGGGGAACCCTCGCGAGCCACAGCAGTAAACACATTAGTAGGCAGAAAACAGAGTCACAGACAGGGGATGCAATGTCACCACAAAAACTGCGATGAGATAAGAAAATCATCAAGTTGCTGCAAAACTGAACGTACTGGTCCTGATGCAGGACATCCTACCAACACAGGCCACATGTGCACTATACTGTCCGTATGTACAGTTTCATGTGTAGGGGTGTGTTTGCTTTATTGTTGGGGCTTTAAACATATGCAAAATAGCTTAGACTGCATGAGCAGCAAGTGTGTGCGCGTGAGAAAGAGAGAGTGCAGTCGCTGTGCCGAGCCCCTGACTTTGCACATCTCACGCATGCTGGATGAGTTCTTTCCCTATAATCTCATTTAAACCCCCTTCACACACCATAATTCAATTCTCTCTTCGAGACAATGACCATGTCATCTTAATCTGGCAGGTAGATTATACAGCATCCCACACAAGACTGCTAATGCCGAGGAAACGGCTCGGGCTATTGTAAGCTCCTTCAAGGTTGGATGGGCTGCTATAGATTGCTTTAGAGGATTGCTACTGCCACTCATGTTTTCCATCGCTGGCTTCTTGCCTTTAGTCTGAAGAAGTCTCTTCTTTCTCTCTGTAGCATTCAGGGATGTGTTCTCTAGGTGTGATTGGTCAAGCCTCTACAAACCCCAACGACACGCAGCAATGGATGCCTAACACCTCGCACTGCTCGGAAAACTGTGCTCCACTGTTCCCCTAAAGCCGACGCAGCATCTGAATATTCATTATCTCTCCTCACCAACTGCCACCAACGCATCGGGCCTCTCATCACAGACGCCACCCTGTGCTACCGTCCATCACACAACGCCGGTGACCAAAATGGCAGAGCGCTTGCAGGAGTAGGGGCGGGCGGCGGCAGCGAGCGGCTGGAGACACGGAGCTGGCAGCCTTCGCATCTCGCTTCTGAGCGGCAACTCCCACGTGAGGTAAAGTGGGTAATTGAGCCAAAACAAAAACCAGCTAATAATCTGTATTTGTTTCTACAAATCCTGCCCGATAGTGAATCGGATATAATTAGAAATTTTAATTACTGTCAGCAATCAACCAGAACATTGAGCTGAAATGGAGTGGCAGGTGTGAGCAAACCGGTTGTCTGGCTGCGCGGACCCGATGCCGCCCACATCAAGCCTCCCCAGCGAGCTCAAACGGATTAGAGCTAAACCATCCAGCCATAACGGGGCCTATAAGGCCTCCTTCATACCTTAACCACTTATCCCACTTTGATCCACCCAGCAAGGTTCCCTAAACACTGGGCACAACACCCCTGTTTGTCTTCAGGGGTGTGTGCGTGAGTCCGTGTGCACACCGAGGAAATCTGAAGCCTGACCACAGAAAAATCAAGTTGACTGGGCAGCTTTATCGGTTATAAAAACGTAGAAATTAAACAATGATCATCCAGTGTGTAAAGCCCTCTGTGATGCAGCCGCATTAGCATGCTGACAAGCAGCTCTTGAGAGAATCTGTTATTTCCATCCGGTCCCGCGGGCTGCTGACCTCAGCAGCCCAAACGCTGGAGCCGGAGCCTTGCGATCACAGAAACACGCCGGTAATGAACTGTGATGCGGGCCGCTGTTACAAGAGATGCATGACAGGATTGTAATAGCCTTCAACATTTCACCCCCTCTCCCCCCTCCTTAAATCATGGGTCAGATTCCCCTGAACCAGCTAATGAAAAGCAGAGGCACAACAACATTCCTGAGAGGAACGGTACCGACAAACAAACAGACACCAGGGCAAACAAAGAACCACACAATGAAAATAGCATTATAGACCGGCCGCAAAACCTCTGGAATACTGTAAAGAATAGACAGTGGGTGCAGACAGTCATGAAATTTGCTTATTCTGTGTGAGACCACAACAAGTCACACTCTAAATCATTATTTTAGCTCACACAGAGTTCTGAGGACTTTTTTCTATCAGCACATAAAAGCCACATCTGCTCTCTGCTCGTCAAGAGAGCTTGGCCGCCTTGCCTGCTACAATGCAGTCCTGAGAGCCAATCCAGTGGCTCTGTAAACTGTTGAGCCTTTATTTAAGGTGTGGCCAGTGAGCACGAACGGCATCCAACTCATTCGCGCATGTGCCGGACCGTGATCCGAACATCTACGCACGGCGTGCAGCATTACTGAGCTCCGGGGGCGATCACATCAGTGGAGCCCGCTTTCATCCTGTGAGCGTTTGTCTCTTCAGAAGTCGACTTGACTGCGGAGCAGAAGGCTCCTCGTGCCTCCAGGCTGTTCCTGTGGAGGCCTTCTCCTCCTCTCATCAATCCCCTGCGTCCCTTTGTGCGTCGTCCAACAGGCCGGCCGACAAGACAGGAAAAGTCAGACATGCTTTGCGCTTACTTTTGTCTTCCCCCGGTGACCAGGGGGCAAGCGCTCCAGCTGGACCGAGTTTGCCTCCCCTCTCTCTTTATCTCCGCAGCTGCAGACTGCAGTCGTTTGGGGTGACACAACGCTGGATTGTCTTCGCCATTTGGAAGTGAATATGGATGCGTGCGCCTGGCGAAGAAGCGTGTTGCTCGGTGCATGGTAAACCTCGGAGGACATGCGTCCCGTCTCTAAGCAGAAAACGTCTCTGAGTGGTGGTCTCCATTGTGAGCGCCCCCCAGCACAAAGCAGCCAGTGTGAGCCGGCTCTGTAAAGTGGTCTGTGGTGTGACCAGGTGTCTCCTGACTTGATCCCCGGGGGTCCCATGTCAAGATATGCTTCTGATATCCTAACACCTCTCACTGTTTCCAGGAAAGGAGGATATGGTGAGTCGGTCAGGGGGCAGGTTGGGCCACTCGAGAGGCCCCTGAAGATCAAACTCCCCCCACAGAAGCCAACGCACACAAAGTCATCTGTTGGATTTTTCAGACACTGTGGAGTCGAGGAGTCTGCACGAAACACATGTGTCAGGCTGTTAGGAGCACAACACACTATTTCCGAACGAATCTTCACTTATTCAGTTTGCTTGGTGTGACATCCTCCGTAGACACGTATCAATATACCTGTGAAGTTCATTGTTTTCATGATTATGAGATTGCTTTGCTGTTTTCTTTAATAAAACTCAGCGAATTTAGAGACTGTGCTTCATGTTCTGTCATGATGCTAAAAAGCCAAATGGCGTGATTCATTACTGTAATATCCACTGAAGAAATGAAAACACTTGATCTACCAGGCAGCCCAGGATCTCAATGAATTCCTCATTAATTCCTTCATATATCAAACAGTCTGTCAGCATGCTTTTTTAAGCATTATCAGTAAAACCCAAAAGTGCCACTGCTTTGCCAATCTTTCCCACTTCATGCACAAAGATGCAGGCAAATGGATCAGGCCATTTGGTTTGTGGCTGGCTCTTTGATTTTAAAGATATTAATCCGAGCCTGTCTTTGTACTCATGCTTTACTGGCTTTTCCAGATGGATACCAAAATAGCCTCCATCTCTTTTCTTTGGAGAACTTTTACTGTACTCCAAAGCACTATTCTTCAGTTAATGCATACTCCATTTCGCCGTGGTGTTAAACTGGAAGTCTCTATCAAATTAAACTAAGACATTCACGTCTTGCAGTTGTCGGCAGACATCTAAATTAGGTCTGGATGCTGACACAAGTTTCCAGGTTTTGTCCTCATCATCTTCTGTCCCGTGTATCCACACAGACAGGGCTCTCCTACAAAGGCAGTGAAAGAGAGGAAAAACGGCTGTGCGTGGAAGGACACAGCTAAATATAACCTCCCCTCTCACCTCTGAGTCTGTGTGTGCCACCAGTTTTACTCAGCCCAGGTCCCAGTTGCAGCCCGGATCATAACCAAACAGACAGCTGCCTGGCAGTCAGTTATGTTCCCACACTTCCCACACCAGCAGGGTCCCTCAACACTTAGCAATGTCAAATGCACCATTCAGATAGGCCTAAATATTTAATCAGGACAAGTAAAAGGCAATCTTCTACATCCACTCACATTAAACATTTAATACCCGACTGACATGATATCTAGTCAGCTGAGACTTGTGTGATGGAGAGCTGCAGACACTTGTTCTCTTCCTTGTTAAATTACACAAAGACAATCCCCATAGCATAAAAAAGCACCAGTGACATGCTTAGGGTCACACTCAAGGATCTGCCACACCCCTCACACAAACAGTCACACTCAAAACACACACACACACATGCAAGAACAGTAACATTTCTTTACAAACATACATCATCTGTGAGAGGTGAAGCAGGCTTATGAATCCCATCAGTCATGGCTTTAGACTAAGGTTAAAAGCAGACCACTGTGAGCACGTGCAGACCAAGGACGGAGAGGCTGGGCTGTGGCCGACGTCCTGTAAAGATATAACATCACACATCCAGCAAGGGCAAAGCTTGTCATGACACCGCTACACTCCTGTCGCTTCTACAATGAGGTGGGCTTCCAGTTAAAGGGGAACTCCGCCGATTTTACACATCAAAGTCTGATTTCAGGTGTTGGGCTTTGCTGTGCACAACAAAAAAAATGGGAAGCTTGAAATCCTGAGGCTGTTACTAGACCTCTGCAGCTCACACATCATCTCTGCCGGCAGCTCGGAGCTGCATCAGCTGCTGCAAGCCCGGCTAGACTGACACCAGGTGCCAGGTTTTGACAAGGTCAAAGATGAATGGAGAAAATTATTTTCATCCTGTTTTGATCCTGTTTCTAAAAACTGCCCGTCATGAGTCTGAGCAGTGCAATGTTAAAATGGACTAGCCCTTTAACAGATGTTGTGTGCTTCGATCCGTGTTTCTGCTTTTAACTACATAACTAAATGCTACAAACATAATTATGTCATTAGGGATCACTGGGGAATTTAAGCCAGTGTTTTTGCAGTCTCGAAGCTCAGAGGTGAATGGATGGAGAAGCACGGACATGATGCTGAGCAGACTTTAGACTACAGCGCTTGCACATTTGATCTGCAAAGAATCAACAGGAACTGGCTGAAGTTATTCAGTGCCGCAGGCGATGCATTATTGGCCCCTAATTGTGCACATGAACATGAGAGAGACGGGAACTTGGCTGCTGGTCTACGCACGTTGTCACTATTTCAGGGAATGCGGTGTGTGTGGTCCAAGTCAATACTATCAGGTGCTGCTGTGCAAACACACACATACTATGTATATTATCTATACAGACGGAGGCACACACACACACAAACGCACACACACACACAAACACACAAACAGATACAGATGCAGATAGTGGAGGTGACCCAGTGCAGTGACAGGGTGGGACGTGACTTGATTAAGAATGGCGAGGTAAGAGTGATAAAGTACCATCTAAATCCACCCACATCCTGTGACCCTGCAATAAGTCAAACACCAGCGACAGCCACGCATGCCATAAATAACGCTGTCTGCTGTCAGGCTCCGCAGCCCTCCTTTCGCTCGGCTTTGGATGCATTGTTTGAATAAACGTGAGACTAAAAGTGGAAAACATAGCTTTCGGAGGCAAACAAACGCCACAAAACACCGGTTAAATCGAACTTTTTTCGTTCTTTTCATGCTCTCCTGGGCCTCGTGAACGGCGCGGCCACACCCTCGTGCAAATTCATGTAATCACGGCGGAGCACATGAACACATCATGTGGGGTTAATAGAGCAGGTGTCCACTGCAGAGCTCTCCCCGCACCCTTGGCTCTCAAGCCAATATTCGAGGCTAATTTGAATAAAAAAATCTGCAAACATTTGCTGGACCATTCAGGCTAATGTTCAATCTGCTGCTCTTTGACACAGTGCCACCAGGCTCCTCATTTCCATTCCTGAAGCCAGCGCTGCAGTGTCATATGGCGAGACTGGAGTAGGGGAAATGAATAAAAACTGGGCGAGGGAAGGGAAAGGGAGAGCAGACAAGGATGACGCGTTTATTTCCACCAGTGCGGGTTGAAAAATGTTGCCACTTGAACACGCACAAATGTGTCAGCAAAACATCATCAAGGTCGTGGCAGGAAATAGAATTCCGTTGCTCTTTAAACAATCTGGCACAGGTGCAAGGCGACGCACAGAGAGGCACAAGTGTCCTGACAGAGAAATAATGGTCTGGGAAACATGTGGAATTGCAGGCAGAGTCTTGGGTTTTGGGTAAACACTCACCCCAATTCTCAAGACATCGAAGAGAAAGACACAAACACACACACAACCATCCATCTCAGCTGATGGGTAAGCGTCTTCCATACACAAGCTCACATCTCCCAACCTCCCAGCACATAAAAAGTGAAACAAAGAGGCGAACAGGCAGCAGGAACATCTCTTTTGGAAAAGAAATAACTGAAAAAAAAAGCACGAAGGCAGCAAAACATGCTCCCGTGACAATATACTGCTTGCTTTTATGTATAGCACGACTTTCCACTCAATTTTCTCCTCTTGTGTCGACACCATCCCGAAGATAATATCTGTCTCTGTCTCTCTCCCTCTGCTCCGAAGGCATGATGAGGGTTGCATAAAATTAGCTCTCTGACAGGGGGAACGTGTCCAGGGGCAACACGGAGGACCTTGTTTCCAAAGAGTCTCGACACACTCTGCTCAACCCCCCATATCCCCGAGTAACAGCACAAGATCAGATAGAGCCGGAGCGAGACCTCTTTAAAATAGCAGCCCACATCTTCTGAAGATTTTAACTACCAGCAAAAAGAAATACAGAGCGTAAAATTACAAACTCGCTGCTGACATTTTCGATATGCTCGGCCTGTCTTGTAGGACTCTCACAGCCAAAATGAATTATGGATCAAGCCTATGTGTAGTGCGAAGGTATGTTGCTTTGTTGTTTGCCACGGTCTAAAGAAAACAGAGGCTCTTGTCGAGAAAAAAATGAAATAAAAAGGCTCACGGTGAACCTGTCATCTTGTGCCCTTCATGCTCTGAAAACGGACAGGTCGGAGCCTTAAATGCTTCATCTACTCGCTGGTATCCCAGTCCAATTACAACTCGTCCCATCAAGCGCTCTCTTTCCACATTCTCACGGGCTGTCAGATTCTGATATGGAGGGCGTAGCAATATTGAAGGTCGGCCGGTCCGCACACTTAACCTCATTTCCCAACACTCTGCTCTGCCTCTCCCAGAAGAGCCTTTTGATTGGTGTCCATCTGAAAAGCGGGCTTCGGGCTTGACGGGAGGGGTGCGCAGGGTAGGGGAGATCAGAGCAGCCTCAGCCAAGCCTGAGAAAGGAGCTTTTTGGAGCACGACTCCTGACTGCAGACAGTTATAATGGTTTTCAATTAACCAAGGGAAAAGACTGAGAACTAATCTAGGCTAGCACAGGAGAACCAGTCATGCAATATTCATGTACACAAACTAATGAAAGCCCAGATTAGCCTACATATTTACATGGGGTCGGTGCCGTGTCGTCCACACATTAAAGCAGTGTGCTGCCAAGAGGAGAGAGAGAATAAGACGAAAAAGGGAGAATGGGGCACTGGGAAACGGAAGCAGACACAGAAGAGATAATGAAGAGTAGAGAGGAGATCAAGAGAAGAAGAAATCAAGGGGGAAAAATGAGAGGTCAACGGAGCAGCGGAAAGACCTTGAACGAAAAGGAAATGGGATCATGAGATAAAGAGGTGGGGTAAAGCAAGAGGAGGTGCGACTCCTCAAAAGAGATTAAGGATCATCTGCATTTTGCCTTTTCATCTGCCTTCGCTGTAATCACTCCTCTCAAAAGCCAGACGCCAGCCCCCACTCAAAACGACACCAATCTGAAAGAGTGATCTTGACAAATTGGGCTGCCAGGGAAACGCGGTTGCTCTCTTGACTGGGGAGAGGGTGCAGACAGTGGGGAGTCTACGGCAGGACAAAGATATAACTATAATTGGCTGCTACACTCTCCTTCCCCTAATCTCAGACCGCGGACAGCGGCGGCGGCAGAAAATGGGACAGCAAGCACGAACAGATTGCCACAACAGCAAAACGCTCCGCGACCACGAATTCCAATGATGTCTGAAATGTTATGTGCATGCATCGGGGCAATATGGGAAAATCATCTGTAATCCTTAGTAGGTCACAAAAGACTTAAAAGACTTCAAAGCTGGATTAATGTGTGACTGGACATACCAATTCCACACTGGGTAACTTCTTACCAAGCATTAACATTGTATGTCAAACAAGAAGCTAATCGTGGCTTTAGTTTGAAAATATCCTTTGACCTTTTGTAGAGGTCTCAGAATTAATTTTATGCTCCACAGATATCTAATTTTATGCTTTCACGGACTTACACATTTGTAGAATAATGGAAATGTCCTGATATTTTTCTTCACTTAGGAAAGCAGCGAGCCTGGTGCGCTGTAAAAGGTTCTGCATTAGCTGTCTGCCTCTGTTACATTTCATGACCGGTGAATTAAAAGCTGGCGCACGGACAGTGATGGTCTGGCAGTGAAATGCAGCACAGGGAGAACGTGCCCATCAGTAACAGCTGCATGGGCGAGGTGGGATATTACCACCACCAGCCTCGTTTTATGCCAACTGCATATCTGCAACCTGTGGCGAAGGAAGTCAGGTGACAGGGAAGAACGTTGTCCAGGTATGAGGATAGGGTGGGGAAAAAAAGAGATGGGGTGGAAGACAAAAAAATCTGATAATTGACAGTGAAAAGTAGCTGGATTTCTGGAGCAGTGGTGGGGGAGGGTAAGTGAGCAGCCCTCTCCTTAACCTCATCACCCGTAGCTGGAGTGGCCCTTGTAGTTTTTCAACCACTCCTCGGGTGCTCCAGGTGTTCCTGCTCTGGGTGTTGTAATATGTGCCTCGTATGTGCGCTCACTAATCACTGATGGATGAAAGGCTGAAAGATAATTTCCCCCCAGGGATCGAAAAGTATCTGTGTTATGCCACAACAATAATAACAATAATAATTAGCCATATCATGTTCTTTTTCTAAGATGTTCCTACAGGCGTAGATCCACATTAATCTAAACAACTTTGACAAAGGTTCAACAGCTAATACCTGACGGTTGTGCAGCAAACTTTGACCTTTTGATCTTGTAGACAGGAGCGTTGGAAAGAAGACAATTTCTTGCTGATTTGAGGAAAACTCTAATTCTCTTGTTTGAACAACCCGGGGAGACTAATGAATTCACAGCTCTACCAATGTGCTGGGCTTGCAGATTCTCCCCCCTGCCTCGTCTCTACCTGCCTCAACTTTCGGAAATGAAATGTGAGAAATGGGCCAATTTACAGCTAAAGGCTGTTTCTTCCTGAGAGACACCGACATGAAGATGGAATGGAGGAGATATGCAGAGGTAGATGTGGAGAGATGAGGGGTTTGAATTTAGACAGAGAGAGAGAAAAAAGGGAGAAAGAGATGTGAGACAGGAAAGCAAGATGTTGGCACTAATATGAGTGTCATCTCTGAGGGTAGACAGAAGTGCTTGAATTGCATTTTTGGCCTTTAACTCCTCTTATACAAAGAGACTGGAGCAGAAGAGCGGCTCTTGATCTTTCCAATCAGCTACCATGACAAGAGCTGCTCAGATATTCAACAAGCAGAAACAAAAGAGGGTGTCAGCATGAAAAAGTTTGCTGCACTCAGAGAAGTTTGAAAGGGAGACATAAAGAAGCTGGAAGACGCTGGCAGAACAAAGGCAGGACGACAGAAACGAACATGAGAGGTCCGCCGCCATCTGTTCATAATTATGTCTGGGGTCCGCGCTGCAGATGGAATACTCTATAGCCCACCATTTCCTAGGGTAGTGCCACTATTCTGGTTATAATACCTGATCTCAAACATGTGACTTATCCTCAGCGTCTCGGTTCCGTTCCAACATGCTGGAACCTGGTTGCTGTTTTCTAACGTAACTGCATTTTTTTTCCAAATTCCCTTCATAGTGAGACACCTAGAACATTGTGGCAGCTTCAAGGCGCTGGGTGGAACAAAATGAGCACTGCAGACTGATGGAAACAAAGCTGTCTGATTGCCCTGCCATCACATCTTTTAACCGCTCAACACAGCCCTGAGAAGAAGAGACCAGGAGGTGGGTGGGCTGCTGGGAGGGGTATCATTTCTCGCCTCTACCCCTAACCAAAACCCCAGCTCCCTCCCTTCTCTCCTGGGACCAGTTACATTCTCATTTGATAGGAACTGGAAGACCACCATCTGTAATTAGATTACAAATAGATAGATGGAACGAGGGAAAAGGAGTCATAGTTAATTAACCCAAGCCATATTCTAATCAGGTTTCAGCACTCCCCCTCTCCTCGACAACCTCCGAACTGAATCCTCTCACGGATCCCCCCCGGGACCCACCATCACACAAGCTAAGAAGAGACGGGCACTCGAACAAGATCATTTGACGCTAATTTCCCAAACAGGAAAGCACTTCAAGACGCGCTCTGATTGAGACAACTGAACACGTGCATTAATTGCCAATGAGAGGGGGAAAAAAAACGGAAGCAGCAGAATGTGTATTGGAAAGGGGTCGAAAAACATCTTTCTGTCGTGGTGTTGTTGTGTACTACGTGAGCAGTTCCTGCGCCAGGGCGACAGTTTCCGTCATCACAGGAAAAGAGGGCGGGGAATTAAATGAGTCTCACTTGATGGCAGTGGGGACAAGTGGCTGTGATAACAGTCAAAGAGGTGTCTCAAAAGGAGTGTCACCCGCCACATTCGCATCTCCATTATCTGTCAACCTGCCAGTCCATCTGTCTGCTTGCCACACAGCACTCAGACAACTGACAAACTCCATTTACGGAGGAAACGTGTGCAGCGCAATGAGAGAAGGCAGTGCCCAAAGAGCCGTACATTGATCAGCGGAGACGCTATTGTTCGGCATTTTTCATCAGTTTCTAATTATTACAGCTGTAGCCGAAATAAAGAATTCCAAAGTATTTTATCAAAGCTGCCTCGCAGACAGTCATCAGACTGACAGCTCAATCATGCAGCCATTACATTTGTCTCTCGCTTTGATTAGAAATCCATTCCAAATGTCAAGTCAGTTTTTATTTTCCAGAACAAAGCGCAGCAGGAACACAAAGAGGAGAGGACAGTAACCGTTAAAACAAGCAGAGCAGGAGATTACATGTCAAACTGTTTCACCAAAACATTACGTCGACATTGAGATATCCAAAGTTCCACTTCTCAAGAAGCAACTATTGCTGTAAGCCACAGCTATGACAAGAACCTCCGCTTTTGCTTTACGAGTGAAGCTGCTGACAGTATCTACACTGAATCTAAGACCGGGGGACTTTGTAAACATCTATTGATTAAGGCCTTGAACCTTGTAATTTCATCAACAGCAGAATCGGAGCCACAGGGACAACCCAAACTTATTAAATTAGTGTTTAACACAGTGGTGAGAAGACGTGCTTCAAAACACCAACTGGCAGAGAAACACCCCATCGCTCATCTGGGACCGGGAGCGTGTTGGCACATGGACGACTGCCTTCATTTCTAAACACCTGCTCACTCTCAACCAACCGGCATGGAGACACTCTTCCTCTCTGACAAACAACCCTCGTCTACCATTTCACTGAGAGCAGCACCACAGCCAACTCGTCTCCCTTAGGGCGTACCAGTGCATGCGTGTGCGTGTATGTGTGTGTGTGTGTGTGTGCACGCCGTAGTAGGAGCCACCATCACAGCAGCCTGCACCTGCTGTGCCTCCAGGCTCTGCTCTGTTAGCTGGGAACAGGAGCGCAAGGCACGGGTGGAGGAATGAGAGGATGGGGTGACAGAGAGCTGGAGGAGACAGATCTGTTGGCGCAAATGTCAACAGCTTAGCTCAAACCAGCTATACAGCATTTGAGGACCTAATACGAATTCATATGAATTTGGAGCTGCTAGCTGTTGAGCTGGTGCGCGTCGCAAAGCTATAAATAATACAATGTCCCGGTTGTCTGGGAGGAAATCAAAACCCAGCGCTTCCAGGTAAGACGCCCGTATGCATGTCGAGCTGAGCAGCCAAACGGGGGACCTGCTAAAAGCTGGCAGCTTTGCCTGTTGGAGGGTTAGTGCTGCAGGTCACAGCCTGATGGACACATGCAGCCATGCTAGCTGACAGAGCCAGGCATGGAGAATTTCACATGTCCGAACTCGAGCCAGTGTGGCTACTTTACAATTCAGCCCCCGGGGCGCTGTTGAGGAAGCGTGCTCTGCCCAGCAGCAACAAACGAGGAGCGTCGAGTGTCTGTAAAGAATAATACAACCATTCATTAGAGCGCCAGGCTCAGCAGTTTCGAGTCAGCAGCCGCGCTGTACCATAGCCCCATCCAGAAATAATGGCGCAGCGGCGATACGCCATTCTCTCGCAGCATTTCGCCTGGCAAATACTGCTGCTGCAGTGCTCGCCGCGACTGATAAAGACAACATTGTTCGTTGGAAGTTATGGCCTTTTGTTCCACTGAGGGGACTGTGTGCCATTTTTTCTTTTTTACAGTCCCCGTCTGAGTAGCTGGATTGAGTGCGCGTGCCAGGTTTTATTGCAGAAGACGGAGCAGTGTGCAGAGCTCCAAACATGTTCAGTTCGGCACGGTTTCATCATGCAGAACAGCCAGACAGGTGGCGGAGGTGGCAAACACATTTTTTTACACGAGTCTAACGGCAGGCGTTACCTAAAATAATGAAACATCACACCGTAGACGGTGTGTAGCGTCTGGCTGGCGTTCAGCCTTGTACGACATATTTAAACGGCTAAGAAGCCGCTGATGCCTGAGATTTCACAGTGGTAACTGGAGCACTCGCCAGACTGCTGAACAATACATGCTGTAATGTGACCTCTGACCGCAGTCGCAGGAATATAGATCAGGGGAGAGGGCTGGAGGAGGGGAATAACAGGCTCCGGGAGAGAGGGAGAAGAGAAGGTACAGTCTTTCAGTGTCTCTGATGGATGATAATATTGCAGGGTTTCCATAAATCACGTCCTATCTGACACAAGGATATCGTTCACTTGTCGAGACAACCATTTTCCAAGAGACTTCAAGACAAATGCAAAAAATGGTATTTTTAAAAAGCGCCGAAATGCACAGGATAAACAAGCTGACACCTATATTCGCGGACACAAAAACAGATCTTTCATGTCTTTTTTTATCAACAGCTCCTTTAAAGGAGGGTGGCGAAGCAATCTACTGGAGGCAGGAGGGCGGCATACGCATTAAGCTTCGAGTCACATCCACAAATGTGGGCTACAGGGAGTGTCAGAAAGATATAAACAAAATGGTTTCAGACGCAGACAACCCCAAGAACATGCACAACAGGAGGGAACGTTGTTAGGGCGAACACGCAGGGGGCAGACAGGAGCTATAGTGAGGGGGAGGAGGCACAGACGGAATCATATTGTGAGTAACTATGGCTCTATTTGAGTGCAACAGATACCATAGTTAAATGTATAAAGTCTATGAGGCATGGGATCATTTGAGATGGTGAATCATTGGGGGGGTGGACCGCAGAGGTTTGTTCTGTCCTCCTCATTACTGAATCTATCTCAGTGTGGCTGTCAGTCACCACCTGACTGTCTGCCTTATTAGGGGAGCTTGAATCATGAATCTCCCAGAGGAGACAAGCCCACAGAGTGCATGGAAGAGCTCCTTGCCTGCATATCTCAGCGACTATAAACATATGCATGACATAAGTATCCAGGCATAAGCCTCATATAAATAAATCCAAATTTACAAGAGGGAGCAGCAGCTAACCCACGCCCCGAGAGACGGGGAGTGAAAAGGCTCAGTGGGTCGTGCTCGGCACCATTTCTCCTTCCTTCCTGCAGGATTTTACAGCCAGCAGTAAAAACCTTTCTTAGCTGCCCTCGCCACATTCACCATGGCAGGAAAAGTAAGGAGCAGCCGGGCCAGACAGGCCAGAGTGACGGCGAGGGGAGCTAAAACAATCTGCTCTGGGCTTTGTTGTTTCTGTGACCCTGGGAGAAACACTCCGCTGAGGCAGTTGGTGTGTGTGTGTGTGTGTGTGTGTGTGTGTGTGTGTGTGTGTGTGTGTGTGTGTGTGTGTGTGTGTCTCCACTACACTGTTCGAGTGTGAAAACACCACACAGCACCTAACCCCTGAAGGCAGAGGGCTCAGACTAACCATGTTTGCTTCCCTCTTATATTACGTCCCATTTATTCAAGTGGCCAGAGCTTGTGAGCATCCAGGGGTTAATTGACTGGTTTTTTTTGTTTGTTTTTTTTTTAAACGGTCAATAATCATCAATAATCTACTCAAGAACCAGATACTGACCACTCAGGTGCCAGATCAGATTGTCAATCCAGGGAATGGAATGTCTGGCCTGGCTACATGAAGGCTACAGCTAAGCCACGGACACACTCCTGGAAAATTGAGCCTTCAAAGAAGGGCTTATGAATCCCATCACTGACAAAAGAAGAGATGGAATTAGTGGGATTTAAGGGCGTCAGCGTGAGGCAGGGTGGTATTAGTGATGCTCTTCACACGTCTCCATTGCGGCCCCTCTTCAGTACACACTGGCAGCAAATGTCTGTCACAACATACAGCGTTGGATGGAGACAGCTGCAGGGCCTGAGGACTGAGCCCGGCCCGCTGGAACCAGTCCAGCGTGGAGTTATAAAGGAATGTAGGAACTGCGGTTTTGGCAGCTGTGCTCTGATAAATGTTGTGAAACAGAGAAAAGTATGCATGTTTTCCAGGCCATATGCTGAAGAAATGTGTCCCCGGTGCCACTGACAGCCCTTATTCAAAACACGCTTTAGCCCCGCTTATGTCTGAAACACTGTCAGTGTATGCAAGACTGACGACACAAAGCAGAAGCTTAACCAGTGAAAGGAATGAACAGAATCGAGCTTAAGACCTGCAAAGGACTGTTCCACCTCACAGAACAAGGAAATGTGTTCCCATTGATGTGGGCCATCAAGTCAGGTCCGCTTTATTCCCGGCGGAGGCAGCCGGTGGCAGGCACCTCCTGAGCCCTGAGAGCAGCTGACCACACCCCTGGAACAATGACCCCAATAAACTCAAACACGGCTCCATTTGCTCCGAACAGGAGCACTGGGGGGTAAAGGGAAAGCTGTAGCAAATCAGAAACGAGCGCTCTGAGGCTTGGAGGAAAACATTACAAATGGACTGTTCTACACATAAATCAATTTTTGCATTCACCACTCGCCATCCAAAAATCCATCTCTACGCTCACAGTGGAATGCACAGGTCCCAGGAATGAGGATTAATGAGAGCGGGATGGCCCAGTCACCATTGTTCCTCGTGTTGTGTTTTGACAGTGAGCTCCCAAGAGCGCCTTACCAGGAATATTCCTGTAGCTTGTGGGAACCGCAGACCACTGCGTCGCACTGAGAGCGGGGAAGGCCTGGCATTCCAGGAAGCTCTTCTTTCTGTCCTCCATCTCTGTCTGGGTCTCCCGATGGGAGGCGGTGGACTGGGATTAACAGAGCGGAGTACAGCACATAAATTTCCACTGATTTGCTGAGTCGCTGTTCGCCACGCAAACCACCGCTCCTCACCTGACCCGATCCCCGCCCCCCTGATTCCTCGCTTTCCCAGGAGGATGGGCAGGGGGCCCGGCCACGCAGCCGCAGCCCGTTCCGCTCGGCATGCTGGGCCGTAAATACTGCGCAGCATCAGGAACAGCAGGTGCTATCGCTCCCTATCATTAATTATCCCCGCTGCATCACTCTAGGGCCTCTCACTCCTAAACTCCAAATCTCTATCTCCTGCGACGTCTAATTCTCCAGCCTCCCTCCCTTTCCCATTTTCTCCCACTTTCTCAAATTCCGAACATCGCAAATTCTATCAATGTTGACGGCTCTACAGCAATTCCATTTATTCTTCTCAAAATCCACCCATCTATCTCCTGATTTCTTTCAATCCTACAATCCAGCTCCCATTCATTTTCCCCTGATGTATCTCAATCTTTGTCCAGCGCTCCCTGCTTCTCCCAAGTGATTTCTTCCCCCACTGGCAGCCTCGCCCACTTTCTTCCCCCCTCAGATGTGTCTGCCGGTGCTTCTCTTCACAATCTGACGGGTTTTCCCTTGCTGGAAATGTATTCCAAAAGTGCTGTGGTGCTGCCATCCAGGAGACGTCACATGGACTGATGGAGCGCCGGGGGGAAAGATAGCCTTTTCCCCCCACCCGAGAGCTCATAAATAATACCGAATCAAAGAGGAAGAGCAGCAAGACAACCCCACCTCCCCGAGGTGAGAAGCCAGGGAACGTGGTCAAAGATGTAAGCGTGCGTCTGTTGCTGGTAAAAGTCCAAGCTCCCATTGCGGCCGGCCACAGAAACATGAGCAGGGTATCCTGTCGCTCTCAGGTGAGAAGGCTTCATGTCAACAGTGTGGAACCCACAGAAACATCTGGCACAACCACAAAAACAAACAGTCGCTTCCTTCTGACTTGGTCACACTGCCACAGGGCAGAATGTGAACTCTTGGAGCAAAGCCTCTCTCCGTAACATGAGAAGACCACACCAGGATGTGAGCAGGTCTGCTCTGGACAACCTGGGGTACTTATAACACGCTTCTCTTTCAGCATAATCATGCTCCATTCCCAAATCTAACAGGGTCATTTTGATGCTAATACCTGACCCAAGCTGCGAACATTTCACGAATTTACCATGTGGTGATGGAGGAGCACTGCTAAGAAGGTCCAGATCTTTAGCTAAAGCAAGCTATAGCAACTTTAACAATGTTATGAAGAAGGTAAACAGCACTCTACAACAGTCAATTGTGTCTTTTTTGGAGCCATGACAATCCAATCATGTCACTATGGACAAATAAAACGCAATGGATCCATAGACCCATGTGCCCCAAACCAGATTGCCCCCACACTTCTTTACTCTCTGAACACTACTGCTCAGCGCGCTAGCTTTACCACCGGGCGGATATTGTCAATATTTTCAAAGTTCTGCTCTCTCCTAATGCTACACAACCACAAAGCATCAGAGCAGCTGCAGATTTACCCCCATCCAACATTATGTATTCAATCAGCTGCACCAGGGGCCATGTTAGCTTCCCTGAAACATAAAAATCAGTGTCTCTCCACTTTGAAACATATCTGGATTGTTGCCCTAGATTTTAAAGTCCATCAGAGGAGCTCTATCTGCAGAAAACACTGATTGTGGCTGGGAAGGCTTATCTAACCTTGATCAGAGCCATGTTCATGGCAGCCTTTACTCACGTCTCCTCTTCCACATTTAAACATTGTGTAATAGACACTCTTAGAGCAGCTCCACCAAAACTGAACAAAGTTAATCGCACAAATCCCCTGTGGGCGGAGAAAAGATTTCACTTTCTTTCTCTTTCCAGAACAGATAAGCTTTCTGCCAGCAGCATTAAGGGAACTGCTCTCTCTTCTCAACATCACACATTTGGAATTTTGACTCATTAGTGTAATCCATTATGGAGAGGTGGACAGCACAGCCTGAATCAATTTGATTCTCCCACACTTTCTATTGATTCCCATCGCACTAGAGGCAAAGGGACAGATTGAAAAGCAGATAAACAAGAAACCAGACTGCAATTCAAGGATCTTCTGTGACATTACTGCGTGTGCACTTTCTGAAGCAGGCACAGTATTGTAAAGAAATCGTTTTCTTTATGATGCAGAGCACAATGGCAGTTTTTCCTCCAGTATCCGATATTTTCAGTACTCGAGCTGAGCAGAAACCATCTCTGGCAATGAATGAGGGTTCAGGGTGAAAGCGACAATGTCATACACACACACACGTACACACAAGGACAGTCATTCAAAACACTGTACGGTGCTCTGTTTTCTGCTCCGATGCATCACGCACCCCACATCACCAGAGGGTTCATTTATCAACATCATACAAAACACAGAAACCGTTTTCCTCCTTGATGACAGGCACTAAAACAAGAGCTCTGCTGTGCTCACCTCAGTAAAATCTGAGATGAAAAGAGAATCTACATATGAAAGACAGAGCTTCAGGTTGAGCACATGTGACTGCAGTGTGGCGGGGAATCGATTCCTGCAGTGAGGAGAGGCTTTTAGCCCTCAAAGGGGGGTCCCACGGACAATTCTGGCAGATAGACTGCACAGCTGTAGAAATCATTAAGGCACGCTCTCGGCTTTTATTTTCTCAGTAGATAATTCAAAATTAAGAAGCTTGTTTTCCATCCTTTGCTTTCATCTCCTCTTTCAGGCTGAGATTATCCACATTAATGATACTTGGTGTGAAACAAACAAAAATGCAGAAATGAATTTCGGCAATAAGTCGACGGCTTACTGCGATCACACACACACTGGAGTGGCTTTACACAACTCTCAGAGCCAGTAGTAGTGTTTACACTGCCTCTGGTCCTGGGTACTAGTGCTCTTTATACTGGGTGGTTGTGGAGACACAGCATCGTCATCGTGTCTCAGCTGAGAAGGCAGAAATATCTGGGCCGGGGTGGGGAGGGCTGCAAATGTTTACCCTGCGGCTGAATGATGCCTTTTTTGGGGAGAGGAAAGTTTAGAATAATGCAAAACACTTGAAGGGGAAAAGAAAATAGTTGCTCTTGCTTTCATTTTTCTGTCTTTCCACTCCAGACCTGTGTGAAGCCCCCTCCTGCAGAGGCAGGCTGCTTCTTGTCAGACAAGCGCCCCCTGCTGGTAAAAATCCGAAGTATAGGCATTTTCAGAGCTCCCCATTTTTATAGACCCCAGATGATGTTCAGATATTTTCCATGCTGTAATACTGCACGGCTACAAAAATGGAGCAATACGAGACTGTAGGCAGAGCACAAACGTGTCTAAGGAGACACATGTCTGGCTGTGGAGACAGGAAGACGTATGTTGTGGCATTGAGAGGGAATCAGAGATGAGCCGCCAGCTCGTCCTAAAACTTTCAGGTGTGCCACATTTCTACCTCGGCTTTTAATCCCAAACAGGATCCAGGCTGGCTACAGAGCACACACAGAGCTCCAGGTTTCCAGGAAGGAGACGTTAATCAGGGATGTCTTGATTAGTCCAGCAAACAGGCAGAGTGCAGCAGATGAGCATAGCAGCTCATCTCAATGGGCTGAGACAGTGATATAGGTTCCTGACAGCGCAGTGCACGGCGGCACGGAAAATGCACAATTCTGCTGAGAATGACAGCACAAACTTATTGATCATGGCACACTCTTCTTAGCTCCCAGCTCACTCCAGAGCTGGTGTGGTTATTTCTACCTCTCATCTGTAGTATAGGAGGAGTAGCAGTCCAACTTAGCAGAGGAGTCTTATTGATACACGGCTGATAAATGAATAAAAGGAGAGATGAGACACTCACCTTCTTCCGGGGCTGCCATTTCATCATATTTGTAAACCAAAATGAAACAGCATTAAGATATTATACGAGAAGGGAATGTAGATTCAAGAAATCCAGAGCGCAAGTCATGCTGCCTCCCGACTTTCTCCCGCAATTCTGCAGCAGATTTTCTCCAAGACGCGACGCATGGTGATGTGCGGTGAGTCTCAGCTTTGCGGCAGTTTGGAGGGGCAGAAACGCACGCACACACAGTCACACACACACGAAAACACACACAGCGGCTAGATCCACAGCTGAGCTGTTCGCCGGTGGTAAATCAGAGACGCATGGTGTCGGCTGACACTGTCTGCAGGAGCGCTGTCCGTGCGTAAATCCACAGCGCGGCTGGACCCGCTCCCCGCTGCTCGGTGCGCCCCCAGGACAGATCCGGGCTCTGCCTCACACACGGATCCTGTTGTAACTTTTCAGGAGAGGACTCGGGGCTGTCCTGCGCCCCGCAAGCCGATCACACGACGGTAAACGTGAGCCCTGAGGCGCACATATGCATCACGGTGGTCGGATCCCCCCTTTTTTTCCACTACTTTTTGAGGAAGTATTCGTGGGTCGGAGCGAGGCGGCGCAGAAGATGAGGAGGGGGGGGAGAGCTGACTTTCAGGGGAGGGAGGAGGACGAGGAGGAGGAGGGGGTACAGCCACCAAGAAGAGGAAAAAAATCCCTGGAATTTCTGCGAGGAGCTGGAAGGATATCCCGATTCCTGCAACAGCTACAAACTGTTCCTCGGCTCTCTCAGATGACTTCCTCGCAGTTGCCGGAGCGGGCAGGAGGCAGCTGGGTCATAGCGCCGCCGGACGCAACCTCTCCACAAAGTGCGCTCTAACATTACGCACGGAGGAGGAGGAGGAGGAGGAGGAGGCTGGCCGCGGTTTGGTGCGAGGCTCAAGGACACATCCCTGCTGTGCTGGCCCAACATGCTGCACACACAGCAGAGCTCACAGACCCGCAGTTTGATTTGTTTTGTAGTCCTCGAGTCCGAGCCTTCAGTCTGGGCGCATTTGCCGTTGTCAGTTGAATCAGTTCCAACAAGATCTCAAAATTGTCACACAGTTACACAACAGTCACCTAAAGTCTGTCAAACCAAACCAAAAACCCGTAGATTTCCCCAGGGATCAAAGAGTATCTACCTGAAAGTCAATATTGTTGCAAGTTATCTCACATTCACAATTGTTAGACAAATGACGATCTTTTTCTTAATTTAACATTGTAGTTTGGAGCCTAAACCTACAGAAATGGCTCCACACTGACCTAAACAAACCTGGCAAAAGTTCATCGTATTCCTCTATCCATCCATCATCTCATCGGCTTTGTGCTCAATGGTGTTGCTGGGGTTTGCTGGCACCTATCTCAACTGCACATCAGGCAAAGGCAGGAAATACACCCCGTCCATCGCAGGGCACACACACTACTCACTCCAACACTTACACTTTGCGGCAATTTGGCTTTTGGAAAGTGGGATTAATTCGGAACACCTGGAGAAAGCCAAACCAGATACAGGGAGAACATATAAACTCCACAGAACGCAAACCAGCATCCCTCATGCTGTTATGCTGTCTATTTTCAAGAGGTTCTCAATGAACGTGAGGCACTATGAGGCAGTCCCAGGGATAAGTATTATACAGTTCGAACAAAGAATATCAAACCAAACAAAAATCCTAATCCTAATGCAGGCGGTGGTTCAACCACAATGAAGTATCCTTGTGAAAAGATACTGAGCCTCAAACTGTCCCTGATGATGTGTCACCAGTGTAGGAATGTGTGCAAATGGTTTAAAATGGGCATACTTGGAAGACCAGATTAGGGCTACATAAGACCATAATTAAACCAGTCCATTTACCATTTTACTGTAACTCATTCCCATCCACGTTCATCCCCTGCTATTGTGTATTTTCCCTTTAAAATCTTCAAAGGAAATCCAACATTCTTGAATAAAGACCTTGCCGAAGATGTAAGACAGGTTCAATGGCATCACATACTCATTCATGTTTACATTTAATATACTGTATTGAAATGGAATCTAAAAAACAGGCAACTCTGAACAGAGACTGAATGTGACGCAAAGTGCAGGTATCACCATCTCCAACTCCCACAGGGTTTGCATGCAACCGCCTCCAGTCTGGTTGACATGTGAACTAAGGCACACAACTGCAAAGCAGTGTTTGGTTTTTATTGTTTACCAATGAAGTAAAGTCAAGCAATCATTTATGTGAGTGTCAGGCAAGACGGGCAATCAGGATAAGGCCTTCATGTGGTTGCCAGATAAACAAGATCTCAACATGCCCACACGAAAAACAGAATTGTAAAACAAAGTGTAAAATAGCATCTGAGGCATTTCTGATGGAACCAGAGTCCCACAGTTTCTATATTAGTAGGATAAATGCTCCATTCAACCGCTCCAGGTGACCTTTCAACCATATGACACATCCATGACCATAATGAACGGTGAGGCAGGACCTATGATAAATGTCATACAGTTCAAACATAAGACACTTAAAGACTGTCCAACCAAACCAAGAAAACCTAACTAATTCCCCTTAATCACTCTGAATCATCCCCAGACACATCATTAAATCACGTCTCACCTTGATCCCCTGCTGAAACTGTTGTGTATTTTCCTCTTAAAACCTCTTAATGATCCTCACTGCCATTTATTACAGTGCCAACCTGTCTGCCTGATGCAGAGAGGTAACAAGGTGTGCAAGGTGCTCAGCAGGTCTATCTATAGCCCTGCAACCCTCCGCAGGCTCATCACGGCTGAAAATGGTGTTAATGAGCTATGCGGTTTCAAATAGCACCCGACTTCACCGCTTTGTTTCTACTGGCGGAGGCTCCTCTGCTTAGTTTTCAACGCATCACGAGTTAAATTCCTGCACAAAAAGCTCAGCTTCACAAACAATGCTGAGCTTTGGCTGATGGAGACAACTAAAGCCCTGTTTGTGTACGCTTCCCCCGTTTCCTCCGCCCGAGAGCAGCTGTCACAAATAGTATACTGTGCAATATTTTACTGCACACAGCCATCAGATGGATCACACTGCCAATAATTTCTGTTTGGCCGGAGCGAGAAAATCTCCGAAGCTCTCCGTGTTTTTAAAAGCAGACTTTTTATCATTAATTGTGGAGGCGAGCGGAGTAATAAATTCAAAACAGAGGGCACGGTTATTCTGGTAGGAAACCTCTCGCCGCAATCGCTGCCACAGTCACAGAATGGAAACTGCAAGCGGCGCAGCCATCAACAGTCACAACATATCCACTGGAGCTGAACCCGGTTCCAGTGGCACAGAACCAGAATATCCCTTCGTGGATACGCGACAGCGCTCATACAGTGAGTGCGTCCGACCTCGGACTGCGAGCTAGGTCGATCCGCCGTGCAGCGAAATCACTTGTTACAATAATCTTGTGATTTAAATTGGTTTAGGTAATGGACTCCGTGGAGCTGCACGCTGGTCAATAATGTGGTGTGTGTGTGTGTGTGTGTGTGTGTGTGTGTGTGTGTGTGTGTGTGTGTGTGTGTGTGTGTGTGTGCGAGGTCGGCAGGGTCCGGAGCGCTCCGAGGGGTCACTCTGATAACAAAAGACAAGGAGGAGGAGGAGCACAAAAGCTGGCATATGGCCTAATGGAGCAGCTCCTGCTGTGCAGGGAGAGCCCAGGAGACACTGTGTAATCCACATGGATGAGCACAAACAAAATGCTTGACACCGGCTCCGCAGCCACAGCTGGTGCCCGGACAGGAAGACACAGTGGTCAAGCGTGGTGATCAAAGGCAACAGTTGTAGTCTGAGAGGACTGCCGGGGCTCATGTCTGTATTTTGATTCACTTCAGAATATGTTACCGTACAGGAACAGCATTGAGGGCTTTGTTCTTAGACACTGATGTCTGGCCAGCTTCAACAGGTTGACACGAGTGATTGTTTCGTAAAAGCTTTGCTGGCCACTGCAGTGTGTGTGTGTGTGTGTGTGTGTGTGTGTGTGTGTGTGTGTGTGTGTGTGTGTGTGTGTGTGTGTGTGTGTGTGCTCAGAGTGAGGCCTGTCATCTGGCATCTCCATACAGGAGCGAGCTCCCTGTGCGTGCCTCTGCTTTCCCAATCAGAGCCGCACAGGAAATCAGACTCCAGCCTTCAGAGGGAAAACGAAAACCCCCTCTTTCATTTTCCACAACTTGGAGGCCGTCTCAAAAGTTTGTGCTTCCTTTTCGTGTTTTTGCCAATGTTGCCCTCAAAAATGTCTGCGTATGGACGTTGCGACCGGCGACCGACTCCATACGGTCCGAGCTCGTAGACGGAGGTTTTGCTGGCGAACGAATGCAAACGAGACGGCAGCGCACAAAAACACAAAGAAGGACTCGTGTTACATGTAAAAAGTTCATCACCCCACCGGAGCCTGTCTCAGCACTGAGAGCTGTTTCCAGTGTCGCCCTCCATCACACAGACCTCCGCTTACAACTGATGCAGAGAAGCAGCCGCGCCGCTTATCCTGTGGTTCGCCAACAATCACGACCGGGCAGCGAGGGAAAGTCTTTTTCAGAGCCATCAGCACCCCAGTAGGAATTATTTCTACCCGAACAACGTCCTCGTAACCATTCTTTATCTTTTGTTTGTTTCCTGCTGGAATGAGCAGAAATTTGTAGCTTGAAGTTGCGGCTCTGCGTCTGCCGCATTCTTCACTTTGCAGGGTCTTAATTATGCCGCGCGCACGGCGCGCTGCCTCCGCTCATCCAACAGATCTGCGTGACGTTCAGCGTCTAACCGAAATCTGCCCTCGTGAAACCGTCCTGTCTGATCAGCGCTAACCCGGGCAAACACGCGCCTGCTCGTTTGTTTATTAGGCTGCATGATGTAAAGAGTGCATCACCCGCACCACTGCAACGCAGCCAGCTCGGGGAGAAAAAAAAAAGAGAGAAGAAGAAGAAGAAGGAAACTGTCAGACAGGTTTTTGAAAGCCCCGCAGAGGAGCAACACTCCAAAACGCTCTCCTGACTGTCTTGAGGGTAATTTATTTTCACACGGGCTGCGGCTCTTAAGTCACGACACTGGAGTGTCGCTGTGCGCTATCTGTCCCCGGCTGGAGGAAACAGCGGCCTTTTAATTACCAGGGCTGGAGTTTCAAGGCAATAAATCCCAAAGCGAAAGTGCAGAGATGTGTGCCCTGGTGTCTCACACTCACACTCACACACACACACACACACACACACACATGTACACAGCAGTCTGAAGCTGCACGCACATTCAACACTGAAGGTAATTACCAATACCGCTCTAATAATAATATTATTGTGCCATTATTCATGAAGTCAGAGGCCTTGAGAACTAATCTATTATATTTGCGGCGCAGAAATTGATGATATAGGAATATAATTTAGTGTTTGACAGATTACTTCCGCGGCAGGACACGGCAGATGGATGAACCGGTGGCGGAGCGCTTCGCGACATCACAATAATAAAAGTGTTAAACAGCGGCGACGCGCAGCCACTCTGTTGTGCCCGACGTCACCGAAAACAAATAAGGCTCATCAGTATTCATTCATTCATTCACCTCTTTTACACTGCGCCATTCTTGGATGATGTGTCAGAATTCAGCCCGCTGTGGGCCATGTGAGACGGCAGTGCACGAGAGTGTGTGTGTGTGTGTGTGTGTGTGTGTGTGTGTGTGCGTGCGTGTGTTTCAGTACATGCGTGCGTGTGTCTTACTCGGAGCTTGGTGTTGATTAAGTGTCTGGAGCCTGAGGGGGGATAATGAGAGCCTCTAATTAATGAGCCTGTGCATATCTCAGAGTCACAGGGTCCTATCTGCAGAGAACAACTCCACACACACGCATAGCAGCACCACGCACACACATACACACACACACACACACAGAGACACACATACCTCAGAGCACCATGGGGATCTTTCCTCACACTGCACAGCATTTTCTCCAGGGAAGCCCAGCTGGGAGTGTGTCACTCTGGCTGTTGTCCCTGATAAGTGTCCTCTAATAGGGATGGATGGGGGTGAGGGAGCCCCCGCTATGAGAAGGTCACCGCACTGACCACCCAACGTGCCCCGAGCGCAGGCTGATGTCACGGGCCCTGAAAACCATTCTAAATCTTATTTGTTTGCCTGGTCCTGTCCACGGGGAGCGCAGCGCTCCATCTCAGGAGTAGGGTGGGAGCAGAGCGGGAGCGAAGGCACAACGCTCAGACGCACCATGTTCCGCTGGAGGCAACCACCGCCTCACCACGCACTTTAATAAACAGTTCAAAGGCTGCAACAGTTCGGTCGTGAATGGCAAGAGCTGTTTTCGAGAGCCCGTCGAGAAAACATGTTTTTCTATTTTCAAGCTTCTTTCTTCGACGCCCTCGGCCTGCCTTTCGTTGGACAGCGGGCTGTGCGCTCGGAGATGTGCGCTCCTGGCAGATTATCTCATTGCGATGTCACATCACACACACGACAACAACTCGGAGAGTGAATTCACATGCAGTCGGGCTGCAGCGGGGGGGCGCAGGCACAGCATTTTGCTCAGCAACACAGAGTCCTGGGTTCACCCCAGGTAGTGACAAGCAAACATAGCTTTTTTTTTGTGTGTGTGTGTGTGTGTGTGTGTGTGTGTGTGTACTAGTGGGAAGTTGCTGTACTAGCAGCCCTACTGCGTGGAAGGAGCTGCATTATAATCAGTGTGCGAATGAGAAAGGAAGCGAGCACAAGGCCATCTACGCCTTCCTGAAAAGGAACGCAGCGGTAGCAAAGCCTGGGTTCTATATCACACAAAAGATCTGAACACGGATGCAAACAAATTAAACTATCCTGGTTCAATAATCTGAAAACAAACTTTTATATAAAGCAAAGGAAAAAAATGGAACATAGTAGCTTCGAAACAGTACATTATTCTGAACGCAGTTTCTACTTTTCAAGCATCTGTTTATCTTTGTTTTTGCCAATAAGCTTGATCTTCCTTTCCAAATCCAAATATTGACGTTTGGAACGAGATGAAGCTATAGTGATAATGCATAACATGCAGTGTGATTGTTGTGAACATGTGTCGGAGGACGTCAGAGAGTCTTACAGACACATACTCACACATTCTTCTCAGACAAGCAACTGGGAGACATCACATCTCCAAGCTTGAAGCGTTTGAAGAACATGAGTGCAAGTGGGCGCGAGGGCACCATCCACCCATCCATCCATCCATCCATCCATCTACCATCCATCTGAACAAAGCTACAATTTCACCCGCATGCGAGTCAGACACAACCATGTGGCGCTCAGCGGGTGTCAGAAGATCTCATCCATCACCAAGAAGAGGTGACAAAGGGCCACGGACTGAGTTCCGCTTTGAAATGCTGGGCAGGATGTGAAAAGCCGTCTCTCCAGTGTGTGTACAAGAAGGACATTGTTTTTTTGACAGTTTTTTTTGTTGCAGGTGAAGGTGATGTAAGGGTACATCAGTTTAACCGTAGGGAAAAGCGACACTCCCTTTCAGAGGAACTTCCTGTCTGATATTCACCAACAGACAAATGGAAGAAATGTGTCCAGTCCTTCAGGTTTGAACCCACATTACGTTAAACCTTAAGAAAGGTTTGAAGGTCACGGTTAACTTGCATTCAGTTTGAAAAGGCTGTTCATGTCTTTGAGCAGCCAGATGCACGGTTGGAGAGATTGAAAAAGGAAACATGGCAGTGGACATTCAGTTGCAAAAAAAAAAAAAAACAGTTCAGCAATACGCAACCTTATTAAAGATCAGGCCAACAACCCTCCAGGTACACCCCTGGTTCTCCAGCCTTCAGGCCCAGACAACCAATTGTGTTGGGATGGAGCCAGGAGACAGTTGGAGGGGAAAAGTCTCCTGAACTGGTTGCGCACAACCTTGCAAAGCAAGAATTATATATGAGTGTGTTAAGATATTTTTTTAGGGGCACTGTCATTGGTATGCTAGTTAAAACTAGTAAAGTCATCGCACTGACAGTTGGTGTGTGGTGAAACGGGAGAAAAAAGAAAACAAATCCAGAGCAGCCACTACTTTTCCACCGACACACTCTTATTAACACATTTCCAAGTGGCAGCCAGTAAGAAGTAATAACAGGTATTAATGGGACACAGTGAATAGATGGCACAATTATTTTTCCAAAACAGAGTGAGAAATCTTTGGTTTCCTGCTGCTTCACCCAGGTGCTGCTGGTCTCATGTGTGAACCGGGAGCTAATTTGTGATTTGTGGGTCGAAGGTATAAAGGCTGCTTACATCTACATAAAAGAACACTCACGCTTGGCGTTCACACACGTTTCTACCGAGCCCCCTGGAGTGTGAATATCTTCATTGTGTGTGCACATCCCCAAAAGCTCATCTTTAGCAGCACAGTGGAAACATAAACACCCTTATCTGCATCCTGTAAAGTGTGCGATAATGAAAACGCAATTGAAAGCGCTCTTTCATTTGAGACATTACAGCGTTTAATCAATGATTCTTCACACAGCTTGATAAAGACATATGATTGCAATCTTTTCCTTCTGTGAGACCCGTCCTCTAATTTTCTCTCCTTTCCTTTTCTCTCTCCTTTTACGCTAATGAAGAGAGGCTTGTTTATCCCCGGGAGTTGCTCAACAGTAGATTTGTGTGAAGACATTACACAAAGAGAAGGACCTTTGCTTCAGAGACGTGTTTAATAATTCAGTGCTCTTGGACATGGATGAAACGGGCTCTGGCATATTGTTTAAATCAGGCCGGCGCTGGGGTTTGACGTCTGCGGCAGGATCAATAATCACAGCGTTGCCACATACTCCGACAGAGATCCTGTGTGGTCCTCCCCAGTCTACGTACTAAACATAGAGCCGGAGCAGGACAATGAACTCCAGCCTGTTTGCGTCTATCTGCTTCCACGAATGCAAATACACACACGCACATAAAAACACACAAAAACCATGCTGTGGTCAGTCCCACCCATCTCCAGGCCCTCATTTAGAAAACCCCAAAACCAAACTCATGCCTCTCTTTTTCAATTACCTTTCTTCCCTCCATCGTCACCACAGCAAATCTAAATTCTCCCACAGCCCCCCTTCACCCTCCCCCCTCTTCACCCCCCCCCCTTCTCTCTCTCCTATCAAATGTATCCATGTGTTACCATCACAAACACACGCCCACACGTGCACGCACACTCTGTCGCTCGCCGCAATCTGGTAATCATAATAAGAACATTAAAGCATTAAAGCCACAATTTATGACTGATGATCTCTAGAACAGACTACAATTAATAGCAAATAACGGCGCAAATGTTGAAGTGCTCCTAAGATCCTCTGGAGCTCCGTGTTGGGTTTCTGTGGTTTTTTTAAAGGCAGATTCATAAAAGCTAAGTCTGGCACATTCTGCGGCTTTCTATTCAACAACAGTGGTTTTCTTCAATGATCGGGCTTTAATTCTCTAATATTCAAGGCTTATTAGGCCAGCGGCCACGCTTCCTGCTCTGGACTAGAGACGTTCATGTTGGGGTCAGATTTCAGGGACACATCTCTGATTTTTCTTTTGTCAGCATGACCAACCAATTGCAATCTTTTCTGATTCCAATCTTCTTTTTAAGAACTGTAAAGGACAGCATAAACAAATAAAATCAACCTTACTTTGATGCACATTTGTATTCCCATAATGGAAGAAACAATGAGACTTTGCAATTTGCCCCCAAATTTGTTTGTTTACATAATTTCCTTTAATCAAAATGGCTTTCAGAATAAAGTTGCCATCTGGAAAGAGCTTTAAATAACAATGACCTGGCTGCTGGACGCCTCCTTAATCTGAGGTTTTATTTCAAATTGGACAAGTTCACCTTGGTGTTTTTAGCATTACCTATGCAAATCTTTTCCAAATGTTCCCCTCATTGTTTGTTTTTCCACACTCGCCGACTGTAAAGTGCAGAGTCAGGACTCAAGTAAAAGTAAAAGAGCACAAAGTTGCGGGCATTGGGTACAGTAAATACTGTAGTGTGGAGCTGTTCCCCCGGGTGCCTGCAGGTTCTGGTCACTGTTGTGAGGGGATTAGGGCAGTCCACTCCTTAAATCAGTCTGACTTTAGATCAAAGGGGTTAAAGCAGGATTAGGATTAATCTGCCTTGGTAGAACAGGTGTTAATCCCTTAAATTAGCCATGTAGCACAGGCAGGCCTCTCTTTCATCTCAACACCTGACTTATGGCTTGGAATACAGAGAGCTCGGTTACGGGAAAGCAGCACTGCTGTTACCCCGCCAGAATCAGTTGTCCTCCCTCACCCTGACCGCCACGATAACGGCCCGTACTCTAACGTATCAGCAAGATGGCTTCATTTGCATGCAGCCGGTGTTTGCAGCCTGGCTGAGTCAAACAGCTGCACTCCCCTGCTTCCCTTGAAACAAAGGGTTACGTAAAGCATACTTCATGATGTGGGATAGCAGAAGGGCTGGCTTACAGGATATCCTCGGGCAAGGTGCGTCAAACACTTCACCAGAATTAAAACAGGCCCGTGCTTCTGATACACTGGTGTAGAGGCTCAAGAGCTGATGTAGCAGAAGACGGGAGCCGTGGGGTGGGGGGGTGGGGGGGTGGGTGGGGGGGCTGACTGCACTCCAAGGACAGAAACACTACAGTCCTTTCCTATCAAACTCTTCAACACATGCTGCCTCTCACCCCAACAGCATCCTCCCCCTGCTGTCAAACCTCCTTGTCATCGGTTCGACTCTTCCACTCCGATCGTCTTCATCCCGCTCCAGCTCAGCCTTCTGTCAGCCGGGAGCCCTCCATGGAGCTGCGCTGGGACCGAGAGCCACATCTGTGACAAACCGACTCCAAGCGCGGCACAATTACAGCACCGTCAGCTCACCTGTCTGATCGCTCAAGGCGGCTCATTAGCGTTTGGTGGGGGGAGCTGCAGCGGTGCCGAAACCGCATCCCACCGAGCTCCTGTCTGCTGCCACTGTGACCAGTTTGGCCAGTGGGCCTGCCCCAGTCCGAGGCTCCAGTCTCAGGCTAGACCCCGCCATCTGGCCGGGCCCGGCAACAGCCGGCTGCTCTCCCCCGCTGGCCCCGCTGAAGACAGGAAGGCAACCCAAGGAAGGTCAGGCCACAGTGGGGTGGGCAGGCAGAGTGAGAGGGAGGGAGGGAGGGAGTGGCGGAAGGAGGGGAGAGGACTGACAGACAAACTAATGGATGAGAGAGAAAGTAAGTGAGGGACCGTAAGAGACAGAGAGGACACTGCTTCCTTTAAGCTGCCACCCTTGGCGTGACTCAATGAGTGATGAATCCCTCTGTCTTTGCCTGCCTTTGTGTGTGTATGTGTGTGTGTGTGTATGTGTGTGTAGGTGTGTGTGCGTGTGTGTAGGTGTGTGTGTGCCGTATGTGAGCTTGTGTGCACGCATGGATACAGTCCCGCTTTCCTCAAACGCATCATGACAGCTCACAGCCGGAACGAAAGCTTCATTTACCCACAATTCAGCAGTAATTCGCAGATCCCCAGCAGGACTTCCAGTATAGATGACCATTTGGAAGGTCATTAGAAATGCAGGGGAGGGAAAAAAAAAAAGAAAGACACACAGGAGAGGTTTCCTAACCAGGCTGCACAGCGAAGTCATTACATTTACATTACTACGAGACTGTACAGAATACGAATGTGCTTAATCTCCCGGCGAAACGTGATGGAGGAAAAAAAAATGTGAATCGTGCCCACCCGCCGAGTTTGTTTCATCCCTGCGTGATATCATTCTCTTCGTTTTGAATCCAACCTACTTCGCAGCGTTGGGGAGCAGGGAGCACGCAGAATCAGATCAATTTGGTGCTGGATGAGAAGCTAGTACACGTTAAATACCTCATTGTGCAAAATGTATTTTCTACCCTTCAAATCCCATTAACATACTGTACTAATCTGGAATTTCTGCACTCTACTGATGGAAGAGATGATAACGAATGAGGATAATGGAGTGGTGGCGACTGGTGGTAAACAAATAGTGGTAATAAAAAAAGTGTTTCATAATGTCACATTTAGTTCTCCTGAAAACATTAAATGTGGAAAGAAAGACAAGTGTCTCAGGTGGAAAATCAAATGCGACCTTGATCTGTTTAAAAAAAATAACCAATTTCAGTATGCCATTTAGCTTGAATGAACTTCCTCGTACTTAAAATCTGTAAAAGGCTTGAGTCACCGTAGATACCTCCCTGCCTAAGAGCCTCACGGACCTCACGATGAGTAATCTTTCAAAGGAGGTCGTGTTTATATCCGCTGCAGAAGCAGCAATGAGTTCCCACAGAGCTCTGCGGCCACGTTGATACAATTTCAGTGGTTCAGTGGGAGTTTTATTACTCAAAACAAATTGAAGCCATTTTGTTTAAAGTAACAGTGATGGAGGCTTGTGGAACTTAAAGGAATCTAGTTTAAGGCAAAGAAATAAAGGTTTTGCTATCCCAGCGTCTCCATTGGCACCTTGACCTTCACGGGCCCGACAGCCCAGGAAAGCATACTTACCTGATACACTTACCTGATACTGTCTGAGCGAATGCAAATGTAAGCCAGAGCGCAGCTCAGAGCAGCAAACATCAGCAATTTTCAGAGTAGGTTAGTCTCCCTCTGACCCTCATTCTTCCTCCACTCTCAGTCTCTCCATCTCTGTCTCACAGTCTCCTTCCTCCTCCCCGTGCCGGCCAGGACTCCTCTGTCCTTCATCCTCATTCTATTTCATGCCTCGTCCTTCTCCCGCTCAGTCCTCATCCATCACCACCCGCACTCTGCGCTGCACCCCACCCCACCCCACCCTGCCCGTACCCAGCAGCCTGGCTGGATACAGATACAGCTTTCACTGGGCCTCCATGCTGACAGGCTCCTCTGTGACTCATCACTTCATTTGGCATTCATCACTTCACAACATCATCGTCCGACAGGGACGCATCAGAGGAACACTGACTCCAATCAGCCACGCTTTATTTCATAACTACTCCATGTCGAGGCCCTTTGTCAGGGCACTTAATAAAAATTTGTGGTGACTCATAACTAAAGGCTGCGCGATATTAAGATGCATGCAGTGGCTCTTAATGTGACAATGGCTTATTTGCTGGATTTATTACTTGCTTTGAATTGAATTACTTCTCAGGACAGGGAGGTTGAATCATAATCAAGTGCTGCTCACAAGTGACAGAGTTGAATGGTGGCCATAAACATCTCAGCAGGTGCTCAGAATGAAAAACTAGGAGTTTGAAAATACAAGACCGTCTCAGCCAGCTCCGGGTGCCTCCCCGTCAAACTGCCACCCCGCTTTCTTTTCAGAAGTCTGTGGCTTCTGTATTTCTTCGTCTGTGGTCTTGCTGAGATGAGCCACACAAACAAGGATCAGAGCTCTGCTGCCTCGCTGAAAGCACTCATCCGTCATGACGCACTCTATGTGAACATTTAGAAACAATGGCTGAAAACGTATATAGTGTAGACCTAACATATACACTGTAAATAGCTTCTCTTTTAATATTCTAATATCAATAGTTCTTGGCTTTTAATAAACCCTCTCATCCAGTAAATTGCTATTCTTATGTTTTTTCCTGTTTTTTCATTAATTAGATTGTCCTTTTATTCCTTTTATTCATCCTTGTTAATTGTACTATTACATTACAAAGCCAAGCACTTTGAGCTACATCTCAAGCGCTGTAGCAAGTGCTCTTTAGATAAAGCTTATTACTATCACCATTATGAGCATCATCAATCTAAACAGTTACAGTCAAGCCAAACACTGAGTTGAACTTAGCGTCTTTTCACTTCTAATCATCACATTTATTTACTGGTGCATTTCCAGTGCGCAGGTGCCAGAAAGCATTTCGGGCTAGCAGACGGGGCCAGCCGAAAGCCCAGCGGAGCCCATCTACTGCCCTGCCCTGTAAACAGGCCTCGCCTCAGGACCGTTTGATGTGGTGGGAGAAAAAGGCCGGGGCATGATGTAATGCTGGTGAAAGGCGAGTTTGAGAGTTGCGGAGTTTCCACGTCGCGTCCCAACTGCAGCTTCCCACACCACCACACCTCTGAGAGGGGCCGGGTATCCGTCACAACTGCAACCCCCCCACCAACACACACACACACACACACACACACACAAACACACACACACCCCGAGGAGCACAACAGATGCTGTTGATGCTCCGCACGCATCAATCATCCATTGTCTTTCATCACACCCACTCCACGCCGTGTGTGGCCCGCCAGGAGATAAGGAAAGTGACGTAATGCCCCGGAGCGAGCGACTATAATTCCATACTGCGCAAACTACATGTTTGCCGTGCATCGCTGGAGTGCAGTCACAAAAACACACAAAATTATCTCGCGCGCTCTCAGAGGAGCCTCTGCGAAACTTTCATGTGAGTGTTTGGCAGAATACATAAATGATAAATGAAACGGGGAGAAAAAATAATCCATAAGATCAGACCAGCACCTCTCTAGGTACCAGTTTCTATCTGACAAGTCGCGGGAAGCCACGCTTTAGCATCAGCGTTTGAGCATCTCTGATCAAACGCTCCCCGCAACTGTACAACAGCGTGCAAATGACGGCCGCACAGCCCACACGGACTAAAATAACACACGTGCGTAGGTTTCATTAAGAGTGAATTATCCGCTCATTAACCTCAACACAGAAACACAGACTGTATTAACACTTGGGGATGGGATCGCAGGTACGGTGAAGCACGTCGAGCACGCTTCGGCGGAGAGGTGCGATGCTCATTTTCACCTTCCAGTCAGGAACGAGAGCTACAAAACATGCTAGGCACAAGTGGTGCTCCAGGCGCGATAACTGCAGTAAATGGCTTCTCGACAAGAAGTGGATTTACGGATGAAAAAAGTGGATTTTCTCATCAACTGTATTCACTATTCAGGCATTTCTGTTCAGCCGGATTTATCAGAGAGAAGTGCGAAGCATGGAGGCACAAAGTGTGCGTCTGGGGAGGGATCGAGGGGGCTGGCAGTGATGCTTTCACACCGTCGCTCAGGCTGACTGTCAGACGGTGATGTCTGAGAGTGCAAACTTGCATTACGACTGGATCCTGGCCGTGAAAGCTTTCAGTGTGAAATGTTTAGTCTTCATCCATCTGTGGCGATGATTACCGGGCATAAAAGGCGGCTCCCGAGCAGGAGAGGTGTGACCGCCCTGAGCAGACTGGTCACCCTGGACTGAACAGGCACAGAGGGCTGAAGGTGAGGAGGAAATCACAGCAAAACACACTCTGCTCTCTTTCTTCCCAGGGCTGCAGTACTCCTTCACCGGTCTGTGATGCTGTGTCACTGCGGATGCAGGTGAATGTCTTGAGGAGAGCGGGGATGTGATGTGCAAGCCATCATCACTTAAGTTTGCTTTCAGCGCGCTGGAGTAAGAGCCGCATCCGAGGCTTCTTGCTATGCAGATCCACACAGTTCTCCAAAGAGGATAACTGGCTTTGCAGCACTATCAGCCCATCCAGATGGTATACAGGGCAGCTCTGACAGTCCAGAACAAGCTCTCCAGCTGCTATGCCACCCCCAAATCTCCCTGACCTAAATCTGCTTCTCCCGAGCTGAGGAGAGAGCTGAGGAGTGGACACCTTCAATTTTCAGATTTAACACGGAGTAATTAATTCCCTCTCTGGCAGAACCTGAATCCTGGAACTGTGAGAAACAATCAGGAGTGATCTTGCAACTGCGGCACAATACGACATGTCAGGTGAGACGATCAGCTGACTCCCTTACAATCACTTCTATTGATAAAGTGAAGAATAACAAATGGGTAGTTTTTGTTGCCAATACAAAGCTGAAACTGTTTCCTACATTCACACCTTTGTCCTCCTCTCTGCCGAATAAAGCGTGGCGCTCCTCACAGAGACCTTGATAGACATCATCCACTTCACAAAAAGCCGGCGTCAGGGCCCCAGAGCTCTTCATAAATGCCTTCTTCATCATCGTCCTCAAACATCTGGCGGACAGACTGCGCTGCGCCAAGGCTGCCCGCCACGACAGCCGAGGAGACAGAGCACATCTACACCATAATAACGTGGGACCACAAACCGATCCATTTATGTGTGCAAATGATTTAAATAAGAGCATAAATGATCAAATTATGCACATGTTTATTTGTCCTCTCTGTGATATGTCCCAGGCTGCCTAATAATCACCTCCATGTGATTAAAGTGCAATTAAATGTCTCTTTGTCCACAGTCAGTGTGTAATCATCACAAACTGCTTCTTTCCATTGCTTTTTCTCCATCTTTGCACATCCGAAATAAGCAGGGGACACAAATGATGGCTTATTAGCCTAAGTTAGCTCTAACATTCACAGTCTGTTATGGGCAAAACATTGAATGAAATTAAAACCCTGGAACACACCTGGATGTCAGAATCATCACTACCGAATGTGAATGTGGATACAAATTATACTGAGGTTTCAAAATACTACAAATGACCCAGCGAGGGCAAACGTGTCAAAATACATTAGACGCCTCCATCTTACCAGCTCTGCCATCTGACAAACACATGCCTGGCACGCAGCCCAGAGGAGGAGGAAAGACAACAGATGCCATCCAAAGCACAGCATCCTTCCTCTGCGAGCCTGGCGAGGACACAGACGACCAATACCAGGAGCCGGGAGAACAAACCGGAGCCGTGCTTCAGCCAGATCGCCACGGTTTAGCCAAAGCTCTACACGCGCTTACTGTACACAAGGCCCTGTGTTTGCCTTTCAACGCAAACACGCACGGGATGATTTTAACACTTTCCGTCACCTGCTTCTTCGCCCCACCGAGCCAAGAGACGGTTTCTGAGAGCATTATTAACAAGGAACTACAAGATAGCTTCAAAGCTGCATTTCAGCACAGTTTGGTGGGCGGGCCATGTGTGAATTACACCTTATGTCGCTGTTCAAGGTTCAAAAGGTAATAACATACTTGCGGTTGTGCTTCTCGCAGCATCTTTTACACATTTAGTCGAACATTTGACTTCTGGATGAGGCCAGAGGTCAATCAGACAGAATTGCATGGGATTAACCATGAGTCTACAGTGAAAGATACGACATGCTGCCTCAACAGTTGCCTCACACACTTCCTCAAATGGCTCTTCGCATATTTATAGTTGGTCTCGTTTTCCCTTTCAGAAAAATTCTGCCTCAGCAGCACGAGCAGCGAAACGGGACGCCAGCTCCAGCACCAGCGGCCAGACGGAGGGAGGCAGTCCTCGAGTATAAAACACAAACGTCATTTTGGCTGCGGAAAATCGTTCTAACACTCTGCCCCTCCGCCACTGAAATGTGCGGAGCGCTCTCAAATTGGCAACGGCGCGAAGCAGCACAGCTTCGCTCAGCCGCCGCAATCCTGCGCAAATTAAGAGGAGCGCTGATGTGCAATTACCGCCCTCAATAGCCGGCCCGACGGACGCACTCGCACACCCCCGGGGTTGTCACGTCTCAGCTGCGGCCGCCCGCCGGCGTCCTTACCCGCAGAGGCATGGACACATGAACCGAGGAGGGACATTTTTTTTTTCAAAGGCCCCTGTGGGCTGACATAAGGCGGTTAATACACGGTGGGGGGATAAAAGCCACCTCTGGTAGAAACTCTATTGACGTGTTTGACAGTGGCATCTGGGCTAATATTGATCAGCTATTGACCGCAGCCTCCTTTCCCACAGCCGCCCAAAGCACTGGTTATAATTGCGCAGAGAGGGAGAGCGGGGAACAATACACAACTCACAAGAAGGAGCTCTCAGCAAACAGGCAGCCCTCTGTTGCAAACACAAACATTGATTATCGCGCCGCAGCAGTGTATTTAAGAGAGCAGCGGAGGAAAATGAAAGCGGTGTGTCAGCGGCACTCCAACACTGGCGGATCACCATCAGCAGCGGTTCACACCAACTAACCCAGCTACAAAGACAGATGGGGGGGCCGGGGGGGGGGGGGGGTACAGTAGGCGCGCCGTATTGCAAATAAAGTGCTTTCTCAGTAGACGCTTGAAAGCACACGCTCACACATAGACTGGGTGCTTCCTGCTGGGTAGCAGCTGAAACCCCTCCCCGGCGCGCCCGCTTCACGGAGCACAGAGGGAGCTACCCAGGGAGAAACGTGCCTCTCACATCACCATTCATGTATCTGTTCTGCGAGTTAATACCACGCACCAAAGAAGGAAATATAATGTCGCTACAGCAGGCACTGCCCCACATATCTCTCCGTCTCGCCCCCCCCACCCCCCTCCCCCGTCCTCTCCATCAGGACCCTCGCACGCACGCTCGCACACGGCAGCTTTCCTGGGCGCGCTCGCCCGCTCACCTCTCGGGCTGGAGGTTTTTCAACAGGGGGACCCGAGCCTCGCCAAATGGCGCGTGAAATAAAATAGTGACACACGCCCCAATGAAACCTAATAAGACATCACATTACAGAGATGAGAAACTATATCATTGCCATGGCAACTGTGAGGCAGCGCAGCCAGAGGGCTGGCTGGGTGACAGCAGAAGAAAAAGGCTGGTGGTGGAGGAGAAAGGGATGGAGCGAACGGAACAGGAAGCAGGAGGCTTGTAAAGAAACGCCGGGAATGGGAGAGGAGCCGCCGACTGAGGCTTGGCCCCCCCGCCACCTCGTCTGTCCCCGCTGTCACATGATAGCGCTCCAGCTCGCTGCTTCTCCCTGACACTGTCGATGCTAACCACTAATTAGCACAGAGCATAATTCCACTATAAACCACTGCCATTCTCAGGCTAACCCATGATGAGTGGCAGGATTAATTGGCGTGCTAAGCTCAGCTGACCCCCCTCCATGAGACTCTCGCCAGACCACAAAAAACTTCCTGTGTGAGTAAATGTCAGGGTGGGGTGGGCGTGGGGGTGGGGGGCAGAGCCTCTACATCTTATCTCTGTTCCAGTAATTGCATAGCATTCATGAGGTGCTGAAATATTTAAGGAAAAAAAAAAAACATCTGCGCTCCGACATTTCTTTCATTCATTATCTTATTCACCAGTCTCAAGAACGTTTAACGCCGAGAGCGCTGAGCACACAGCTGCAGCTGCTGCTGCTGCTGCTGAAGCTGCAGTAATGCGCTGTGATGTCACGCCCGCCGCCCGCCGTGCAGAAACGCAGACGGTGCTGTCTGGATTCCCAGCGTTTCAGCAGCAGCTGCGAGCAGGCCGGGGGAGCGAGGGGCCGGGCGGCGCTCTGGAGCATCTGGGGCGCTACGCCGCCGACGACCCGGCAGATCGTGGCGCTGCCAGCGCAGGGAGCGCCGCCCTGTTTACCCCCACCAGCAGCTGGTCGGAGAACAGGAGGCCTGCCCGCGGCCCGGGCCAAGCCATTCACGAGGCGAACAATACGTGGAAAAGGGGAGGAAGGTGAGAGTCGGTGTGAAACGAAACAAGTGGAAGAGAGTGAGAAAGGCAGGAGCGCGGAGACGGTAGCAGGAAGCCAAGTAACAATGGGCAAAGTTTGTAATAGAGGAGGAAATGAAGAGGTGATGTAGGGTACAGCATCCTGAGAGCAGAAGTGGAAGTTTGAATAATTTATCTCTGTCATAAAGCCTAATGTGACTAATCAGATTGCTGCAGAACCAGACAGTCTGCGGGGGCCAACAGTCCAATACATTACATCACTGACCAATAAAAGTCCAAAAGCACAGATCCTCTTTAATTCATTGAGAGTTTCAATAATTAATCAAGACGTTCTGGTGCTACGTCGCTCCGGGGCGGCCGCGCTGACACTTCGCGAGCACGACGAGCGCGGGGGCGGCGTTTACGGCCGTTAACACAGCAGCGGGGCGGCAGGCAGGCGTCTTTTCTGCCTGCACCGCATTAGCCGGCACCATCGCTCTCTCAGGCTAAAGCAAATATGAGGTCCATGCAAATGAAGGCAAGACGCCGAGAGGACCTGAGGACAGCAGCACACCGCCCGCCGCAGCCGAGTTTAATATGTATGCAGAAAAATGTTTACCGGGCAGATAATGAATTTCAGATGCGTTACTGTGAAACGCATAATTTGCGGCGTAAAGGAATTCAATTAAGAGTATGAATGGAAAGAACGTAGGGAGGAGAGGCTTTTCTTTTATTTCTAAACGGGCCGACCCCAAGGAAAATCAGATAAAGGTGAGCACATGCAGTAGATAACTCCACCTAGGCAGGAAACTAATACGACAATGAAAATATCCTTGAGTTGGAATAGATACTGGATCTGCTTTAAGAGAAATTCAATTAGAGAACGTGTAAATAATGCACGTGCTGCAGACCTCGTTTCAAAGCGCTAAAAGTCCGATGCGGCCGGGAGGATTTTCTCACAGCAGCAACTCCGACGCCTCGGTTCTCGACGGCGAGAGAAAAACGTCCCCATGAGCTCCTCCCCGCACGTGCAGCGTGGTGTAAACTTATTGCTGGAACAATTCTCCAGTTGCATCATCAAGAGAGCAAAATCGTCCGCGGTGATACCAGGCGCGGAGAAGCGCTCCCTCTTACTGTACGGCTCGTCGAGGAAGGGGGGGGGACTCCGGATTACAAAGCTCGTTTTGCGTCAGCTTTTTTGATCATCCTCCTCAGCATGTCGCCGTCTCCTTGTGCCCGAGCGCGCCGCGAGCCAAGACGCTGGCAGCACGGGACACGCAACAAGGACGCTATTATTTAAACTACAATAACATCCCTGGAATAAAAATAAATAAATGAATAATGCGACGCGAATGCAAAACGGCGAGCGGCTTTGAAGTGACTGTAACTTGCGAGAGCGCAGACGCTGAAAGCACAGGAGGAACTGTAGCGAGGCCTTCCAGAGCCCCTCCTCTTTTCTCTGGTCGTTTCCGCTTTGTTTGTGTGCGGCGGTGCTGCCTTCGTGTCCGACGGTTCACAATCCAATTCCGTCCAATTGGGTCGCCGCAATGGAATTACGAGTACACAGCGCTTTCTCACAGCGCCGACGTCTACGTCGCACGACAGGCTGCAAGCGGCGGCTCCGAGAGCGTCAGGCGTCTATTTTGAGAGGACGTGCAAATGAATTTTCCTAACTGGCAATCAACTACAGTGGCCCTGTGTTACTTTCAAAGCCGTGTCAATTGTGTCTCATGCAGCTGAGACACAGTGCCTCATGCAACTCTCCTCAGTGCCCCTTTTAACTACACTTACTTACTTCATTTATTTAAATGCGACTGCGAAACGATTTCTATTTGCGGAGCCGGAGCAAGAGCCTGAGGTTCGAGCCTCTCGTGCTCTGCGGATAAATCATACGTGCTAGGAGGTCAGAGGTCGGCCTGCGAGCAGGGTGCACAGCGGGCTGCCCCGTTCTCCAGCACCATCCCCGCTGCCTGCAGCTGCAGCTTTTTCCAACACAACCGCCACACAGGAGATCCCACAGGAGAGCCAAGACACATTGATTTCTAAATGTTTTGACATTTCGCTTTAATGCGTCGATGATGTGATATGCTACTGCCGCCCAATCAAGCAATTCAACACAACGTAGGTCAACAAGGTCGAAAAACACAATTACTGCTGAGAAACACTGGGAAAAAAAGCCTGAGAGCGGGAGATTTTTCGCTTTCAGATTCACAGCCTCAAAAGAGTGGTGTGCAGTCTTTCTTGGAATAAACAAAGTTTCTGTTTACATTTCGCGTTACTCCACAGCACCCAAAAGCACCGTGGTCAACAAATGTTGACAGCTTCTTTCCTCTTTCTGGGAAAAAAAAACCATTGCAAAGTCATTTATTTTTAAAAGCCTGAGACCTCCATGTTCAGCAGCCAGCAGGCTTCTTCCTGGCAACCTCTGCTGACACTTTGCTGCATTTCTTGGTGTGTTACTGCCACCTGTGGATCAGTGGCATCATCTGAAGCTGCTGGCAGGACTGTAAATCATGTGACCCGCAGGCACCTCGTGCACTCACCACCAAATGCAGACCCCCGCATGACACATTGCTCTATAGCACACCGTGGAGTCCAGTTCAGGCATCTGTGAATGTGTGTGTGGGGGTATGGGTTTGTGTGTGTGTCTACTACTACTAATAGGCCTGCATGCACCAACATCAAGAGTACTCCTAAATGAGATTCAATTCTCTCCGGGGGACTATACATCTGCATCTCTCAGACCGGCCGGAGTACACATAGTGCAGTTGAGCACTCCAAGTTCACACACACACTCACACACACACATAGGAAAGAAGCAGCCCTGCAACTGAAGAGCTTTAAGTAAGGGAATCAAGATGGGTTTCCTGAAAAAAAAAAGGTCCCACACCCCATCTATAATTCATAGGCTTGGTTATTTACTTTTGCTGGGGTGCTAAAACCAGTCCATCGCTCCCCAAGAAATAACTGAGGTTGTATCCAGAAGAAAGAGAGAAAGGGGAAGAAAAAGCGCGGGCGCTACGCTAGCGGAATAAGAATAAGACGACGACCATTTCCAAGACAAAATACAGTCTTTAATCACCGTAAAGGATCACTGAGGCGCTGATTCTTCTTAGCAGAGTCAAGCCGCTCTCCCGCCTCCAGCCTGCTTCTAGCCCGGGGCCAGACCCTGCTTTATAATGGCATACAATTTCCTGATGTATGTACTATGAAATTACGAGGTCCTCACGCCATAATACGATGCACGATGCTGTCGCTCAGAAGACGGATCGCCTCGGCTCGACAGTGAAGTGCGGCGGCAGAAGAGAGATGTGGCGCAGACCGCGCGCCGCGGAGGCAGGTAGGGGAGCGAGCAGCGTGGGGGTGATTCATTCCTCCAGCGAGTGGCGAGATGGAGTGGGAAAAGCTTTTTTTGAACACTTGACTGGAGCCGAGTGTGCTCCGCCACGTTTAAGGGTCATCGCAACCAGACCCCTCCTTTGTACCGGTGTCATCACTCTCCATTTCACGCTGCCTGTCATTCTGGCGAGATGCGACTGCAGTGTATGAACAGCGCCGAGCCTTGCTTGATCTGACTGGTTGAACACGATGTTCCCCCGCATGACCGAATACACAGGGAGCCCGTGAGTGGGCTGTGAGAGCAGCGGGCACATGCACCTGCGTCCAGCAGAAGTTTATATGCAGGCAGAACTTCATATAATGGGGTCAGTGGGCTTTATTTCCATGCTGGCATGAAGCAGGGTGGCTCTCGCCAGTTGTGACGGGGGTGAGGGATTTATGTTGTTGGCCTGCACCTCTGGGTCAAGTGGCACTGCCTGGGACGTATTTATGTGGTGCGTCTGGCAAAGTGGAATTCTGGCTGAAAATCTGGCACAAAGACGTACCAACGTTTCCATTCACAAAGGCCGTGTCAGCAAATTCAGCGGCACATACAGGCCACACATATCCAAGCAGAGTTTTATAGCCATGAAAACCCTAATAGGTGGTTTCTCAAAGTCACTGTTATCAACGAAGCCAAGTCAATCTTGCAAAAAAAGTTGGCAGCTCAGACCAGCAGTTAGACAGATAGAGTCCGCTGATGTTCGAAGCCTATTCACTGGATTATTTGATCGCCCCCAGTGGTGACACACGCAGAAAGGAGCAGAAGACAAGTGGGAGAGCGAGGAAGGAAACTGGCAAATGCAACGTAAATAAAACTTAATCTCATCCGTGAACATGTCTGCCTGGCTCACGTCAGACAGATTCCATGGCCAGTGGTGGTTTAACAAAGAAAACTACTCCCATAAATCCACACTGTAACTCCACTTATCAATATCAAAATACGTCATTGGGTTTCCAAACTACTTGATTTAGATTTGACTTCGGACCATTTCATTGATTTTGGCAATTTCACGAGTTTACACAAACTCAGAGCTCCATGTTTCACACATTTGAAGCCGGTCTGGCCTCCTCTGAACCGCTTATGAGGACAGGAAGAGGTGGTAAAACTCTGACTTCAGTTTTTGATCCAGCCTTCAGCCCTCAGCCCTCAGTGCCTGAAAGAATGAGATCACAGGGCGAGTCGAGACGAGATGTCTACAAGAAGGATTGTCTGACTCTTCATAATGGAGCCTGGAGCTCTACATTTTGGAGGACCACGGGACTGGCGGCTGCTCCCTCTCACTGAGCGAAGTCGGCTGAGGTGATGTGGGCACCGAGCAGAGCTGCCTCCTGGCTGCCTCCCCCTGGAGGTGTTCCCACCACAGCGGACTGAGAGGAGATCCCGAGGGAGATCCAGGACACCCCGACTGTTGGACTGTCCTCAGGGGGAAATGGAGGAAGTTACTGGCAGGAACGGATGCGGGTGCCGCTCTGCTGCCTTGTCCTCATCAACCGGACCGTCAATTGATGTGAAAATGGTCAGATGGATTGTGTGGCCATTACTGAAATGTTTAGTGTTTTTGTAAGAGTGTTGGAGGGGAGCCATGGAGAGCCTGAAACTGCGAGCGCTGACTGGCTAAACACTTTAACCCTGTCATCGAGGGGACAATCAGTGGAACGCAGCACATCTCTGATCCATCCCTCCACAACAACCTGCCTAGAGACTAGAGGCAATGCCGTCAGACATAAAGACCCGTCTGCCAGACTTCCAAATAAACACGTAAGAGAAGAGCAAACTAATCACATCTGACAACCCTTAGAGGAGGTATGTTCAATGATTACACACATTAATGACGATCAAAATCACTTAAAAAGCTATATTAATGCACAATCATGAGGAGCACGGCTGTGCAGGAACAGCAGACAGGTTGTGCTCACAGTAATGCATTGTACGTGCCTATGACCTAATGTGCCTTAACTACCATTCCTCCACTGTGAGGAACTTCATTATGACTGGAAACAATTAGTGGGAGCAACGTATGTAATGGGCTCTCAGCTTCCAACAGCACAGTCAATAGCCTGGAAATGGAAACTCTGCTCTAATCACTAATGAGAAAATTGTGGAGGGGCAAGAGGGAGGGAGGGAGTCACTGGGGAGCGGGGATAAGGCGAAAAAGCAGCTAGACACGAGTACAGTCAGCTGCATGATAAAGGTGGTGCGATGTTACCACTGCAAAATGACTAAACCTCACTTTCATCACTGCAACATAGATCCAAATCATAATCTGATTCGCTGCTTATCAAAAAGGTAATCATCTGACTTATTACTCTTCGTCTGATCCTGATCTCCCCATGAATAACTGATGCATTTACCGCCTGCTTTATAATTGACCCAAGAGTGGGGAAGGGTGTGACAGAAATCACACTGGCAATCAGCGCGATAATGGATTAAGCCTATATCCATAACAGGGACCGGCTTCTGGCAGAGAAAATGAGCACGCAAACACGCAAGAGGGAGTGCTTCATAAAGCCCACTCGGCACCACGGCACAGGCTACTAAAGCTGCAGCTAATGTGTGCAGTTCTCAGGAATTCCTCTGTGTTGCTGTTTTAATGATAGCCTAAACTCTATTTTCCTCCCTCCCCATCTCAACAGAAATCAATGCTAAGGAAAGACTCCGGTCTCTGCCGAGCGAGAGCAATTTCTGCCCAGACGGCAACATGGCGAAGAGGTGTTTTATGGCGGTAATGCCACCGCACCGCAGGCTATGATTGGATATTTAATAAGTGGGCCTGAGAAACAGCACCGCGCTCTTTTGGGCTCTCCGTACCTTCCTCTTTCTCCCTCAGCTACGTGGTTTATAAAACCCAAAGTCTCAACGCACCAGTAAATTAAAGTCTCTGCTTGTGGGACATGGGCTGGGGGGGAAAAAAACTGCCTCTTTGAAATCAATGCAATCATTAAGCATTTTTATGGGCTCAATACATTTATATCGCTGTGAAATGCTATGAAAATAAATGGCGGCGCCCCGGTCTGGTTCATTTGCACGGTGCTTGGGAAGATGTGTAATTCGTATTGGTCTGACTCCCCCCTATACCTTCACATCCTGTTTCCCTGCAATACCATTGTGAATTATTGATGTTACCACCATGTCTCCCTCCCTCCCTTCCTTGCTCCCTCGCTCCCTCCCTCTCTCCCCCAGTGCCTTACTCACCAGCCCTCTGCAAGCGTCTCCAGGCTTGACTGAGTCTCCTAAGAGTAGGCTGCACACAATCCCAGTGACAATATCCAATAAAGCAGAGCGGGGGGGAGGGCTGAGATGCACCCTGACATTTAAATCAATTGCTTTTCTTACAACAACTCTATGATTTTAAATCCATCTTTATTACCATGTTCACTGCAAAGCCAACAGCAGCATTCACCGTCCGTCAGAGGCAAACGGCGAGAACTACACTCCACCATGTCTCCATGGCCATTCTGCTGCTTCAGCCCAGATGGCAAAAATGGCACCTCGGTATTAATATAGCTTAATGCGTTTGCGTTGCTTGTGTTGAAATTCAGACGAGGAGATCGAGCTCTGGGCGTCAGTTGTTTGTTAATGTTGCATCCCGGAGATCTCTGTCTGCAAACAGTGTGTTTAACAGTGCGTGCAAAAGAAAAGGCACAGATGTGTTTGAATTCCCAAGGTCTCTGAATGCATGTTTTATCACTCTGCCTCAGAGAGGTTGTATGTGTGTGTGTGTGTGTGTGTGTGGAGGGGGGGGTCCTGCCACCCTGAGTTGAAAGCGACAGTAGCTACTGCTGCTGCTCCTTCGTGGAGTGAAGGGAAAATCTGCAGCACAAACATAACAGCTATGATTTACATCAGAGATGTGTCAAAGTCTCACACTCATCATGTGGACTGGCCATGCTTTGCCCGAAATCTATCCAAACAATCTTTTCTGTGTTCGACTCCCATAGTTTTAAAATGGATTACTGACACAGTCAGTAATCCTGTCAGACTAAACTTCAAACAGCCACTCTGATCTTTCACGTGCACAGTGATTCATGGTGATCAGTGAGACATAACAGGGTATGCCTACATGTCTGCTCTGTTTGCTACCAGCTCAACTAACCTGGTCTGGTCTTAAAAGATGTAAGGTAAATATCAATACTGCATAAATAGGCTCAGCATGGTTCGTCTGATAGCTTCTGCTTAGACGCCTTAGGGAGGTCCCTACAGCACTTAACATCTTAGTGGACCATTTGTAATTTAACCAGCAATAATATTAAATAAAAATGATGTTTTTGGAGTTGTTCACAACTAGGACTGTTTTTGATGAAAATGAAAAAAAGAGTGTGTTTAGCACCAATTTTATCACAAAGTATAAATGTCACATACAACACGTGCTTGGGAAATGGTAATACCCTCTAATACCCACTGGTCTGCTCTTGTCAACCGGAACGCTCAATTGCAGGTATCAAATGACTATGCAAACATCAACAACCTGATTAGCACTTTTATTGAAGTACAGCCAATTGTCAGGTTACTCCATGCGTGGAAATGGAATCAGTGAGCGATGCAGAGTCCAAACTGAAATCATTGTCTACCGCCGTTATCATTTATTATTCATACCTCTCTCTTTATGATGCCGTTAGCCGCAGCAGTGAACAAAACATGGCCGGCGTGTGCACAGAAATAACTCATGTCCACGCTTTAATATTTGAAGAAGCCGAGACAAATAGTTCCCTGGTGTGAAAACCAATAAACAACATTAAGTAGTCTGCTTCAACAAAGAAAGGAAAAAATGAAACATTCTAATGGATGTGTTTTGTTATTGGTAAGCGGTGGCTGATTTATGCTGACAACTCTTGTCCGGGTTATATCGGCATCTATTCCCAGGTGGGCCCACGTCTCTATAACCTCTCAGGCAACCAGGCACTTAAACCAGATTGCTTAAGTAAATATCCAACAATATATATTGATCACACATAAAAAATGCCGACCAATTAAGCAACATAGGTTTCCACCGGAAAAAAGGACAATAACGTCCACGGGCCAACAAAACATCACAACGGTGCTTTATGTCTGCGTTGTAAATTATTATGTTCACGGTGAGCCGTCAGCAGAGTGTAGAGCTTAATACTGTGCTTGAGTCTTTACACACTTCTTGCTACACGTCTGCGGTATCAGAAAGCGCCTGGAGCGCATTAGCGGCAAAACAAAGAAACAGATAGAGCGCGGAGGGAAAATTCAAAGGGCTTCATGTGCTGAAACCTCTGGGCTGTGGCAGAAGAGCCAGCCTCCAGCCTGGAAAGAGCAAATTAATAAATGGACTTAAAGTCACAATCAGCGGGAGAGGTGAGCGCCGCAGCGACAGCCCCTGAAAGTGAGACAAAGAGCAGGGAGGTGAGATAAAGGGAGAGCAGCAACGCGCCCAAACGTCTGCAGTGCATTAATTGTTCATGAGAAGGTGCATACAGGCAAACAAAGCTGTGATGAATGGTCTCATTTGAGCATGGGGAAAGGCCCCGCCCAGCTTGTCTGCTCCCCGGCTCCCGTCCCCTCTGCACTCAGCCTTATGCAAATACGGACCTCCATTAGCTGTGTTAACAGGTAACTGCTCCAGAGTGACCCCCTCATTGACCAGGCCGCCCGGCCCAAGTGATGGATGGCCCGGCAGCGCAGACTCGGTGTCACTCAGGGCAGAGGGATGCGACTCCATCCCTATGACAGGTATGATTAACAATCGATAACCTTTCCATTCATCTTTTGTCCCGTGTCGCTGACTTTTCCTGTTCCGTCCTGTTGCAGAATGGAGGCAAGAGCATCGGCGGTGCACCTCCTCTCACAGGCAAAGGCACTGGAGGCGTGATTAACTTATGAAACATTAATGATGACGCCCTTGCCTCTTCCTCCGTCCTTACACAGCGACGTCTCTGCAGGGCAAATTAAGGTCCTCATCTCGCTGCAGACGCGGAGGTTCTTCACCAGGCGCCACCATATTAATAAAGAGAAATTAGACAAACACGGAGAGATGTTTATTCGGGAAAAACACGCCTTTTGAGACCTCACTGGGGAAATAATGGGACCAGGACAGGCTATGCAATAATAACACGGAGAGAGAGACAGACAGGAGAACAGACAGAAAGACAGAAAGGTGCAAGAGACATAACAAGTGAAAAAGGCATAAAGAGAGAAAACAATGGCGTGTTCACCTTGCCCCACTATTCCCCACTATTCATTCTGCTACAAAAAAAGTAATTACGGAGAAAATTAAAGGTAACCGGGCAGCCAGCTGTAGCACTGATGACCACTGCTCTCAGTGGGAGCTCTACCTCTGCATCTACTGATTAAAGTGCTTTAACAGATAAATATGCTTAATTATGTACCAGGATGTTCTCTCATTTGACTACAGGGAAGAATGCAATCAATTCAGGACAGAAATTAGGTGCAAACAACAGCAAAAAAAAATAAAGAAATAAATCTGAGAAAGCTCATAATCCCTCGGCATCTGCTTGCAAAGCTACCTCGACGTGCGCCACTACATGCCAGTGCAGGGACGCGAGCGGGCCCTGGTGTAGAAGACTAGCTCGGTAATGTCGCAAAGGGTCATCCTGACACCTGTGTTGTGAATAATGCATGACCGCGTGAAGGGTTTTTTTTTTTTCTTTAATAAAAAGGCCACCGAGGGAACTGGCAGAATGAAAATGGCACAAAAGCTGCACAGAGGTCCTAATTAGTGCGACCCCCCCCCCCCACCTCACATGCCTGCAGCCCCCACAGCAACACTCAACAACAGCACTCGCACCGCAGGAACCAGAGGTGGGAAGGGGGTATCAACGCCTCCGCTAAGGACCGATGTGAACAATCTACGGCGCTAAAGTGAAGGCACACCGCAGAGCCACCGAGCTAATAAGCCATGCATGCTGCAGCCCCGCCATGCACCCAAACACACACACACACACTGCAACACAAGATTTGTTTAGATCCTTTATCGCGAGGAAAATTACCCCACAAGCGAACTCCAGTTGTTTACCTAGAATAATGCCGCCACACTGAACTGATTTACTGAAAGCAATATGGCAGCCTGATATCCCTTCATGAATAAAATGTGAAGTGCACGATGTACGAGCACATGTGCACAAAGCTCGAGCATCTGGCGTTGTAGCACCTGAATTACAGCAAAGTGGAGTCAACAAGCGGCAGCGGCAGCAGGCCCTGTTCAGCCTCTACCTCTGCAGCCGTCCCGGCTCCACTCAGATATGACACAGTGCACTTTATCTGCATGAAACAAGAGAACAAGGAACTGTCAGAGTCGGCGCTGATGTGCGAAAGCCGTCTGTCTGTAGCGTCTGATAGGCTGGGTTTCATCTTTCTAATAACTTGTCATCTCTGGGAAAAAAAATTGAAATCCCTGTCATCCTCACCCCTTCACCTCTGCGCCTCTCGCATCCTTCTCGCACTCTATCAGCGCAGGAAGTGTTCCTCTGTGAGTGACAGGAATGCAGCTTCGAGGCGCTGTAATCCCGGTCCAGTTCTCCCCTCGGTCCCTGGAGGATTTAGGGAATATGAGCCGGGGCCCAGAAGTCCCTATTCCAGCCTCTCAGACACACACACTCATGCGCAGAGACACACAAGAAGAACAATCCCATCCCTCCTCATCTATACCCTTATCACCAGCTCTGACCCCTCACCTCAACTCCAAAGTGAGACTCTTTATTAGTCTGCCACATCCAATAAAAGCCACCTTATATAAGAGAATGAAAGCCGCCACCCTTCCTGCTGCTGAGGGATCAGAGCCGAGGTTGAGACAGCTGTATCAGACGCATCACAGGCCATCAGGCCGAGCTGATGAAGGTAACCAGCCAATCATGCATCCTGCAGCCACACATGCTCTAACTACCCTGGCTGTCAGAAGCTGTCAAACACAGGAAACAACTTCCATAAAGTCTTCTGCTGCCCGACCGCGCATGGAGACAGGAAGTGGACGTTAAGGTTTAGGATTCTTGGTTGACATACAAAAAAATAAACATAAAAATATACATCCTGGTTGGAAAAAAGGAATCAATTTTACACTTCAGCGTTCAGTGGCAGATAAAAACGGTCTTGAGGCTCTGGCAGATATGTCGACAGCTCGGCGACAGCCAAGCCGGCGGGTCTGTGTGTAGGCTCAGGACGCTTCAAGCTAAACGCTGGCCTGGAAACATGCTAATGTTTACCACGGTTTCCATTTTAATATAGCCTGTTAGCCTAGCAACAGTTGCTATTTAACACAGCCGGGGCTGATGGGAGTTTCCGTAGTTTTAGAGATATATGGACAAAGACAGTTATGACAGTTCACAATGATGGGGGCTTGAACTTGATAACTGTCCAACAGCTGTCCTATTACTTCATGTAAAACTGTAAATGTGAACCTCATGGTGGCGCTAAAAGAAAACTGAGTGTAGAGTATTTTATTTTATTCCATTTAAAGTGCAGGCCATGCAGTCCATGTGTGCATGGGTTTAGCTCGATATATCTCTCTCCAACACTCACACATACACATACACATATACACGTACACACAGTTGGATTACATTTTGTTCATCATAATGGAACCATCTCTGTGAAATGGCACCATGCGGTCCAGGGTATTGACCATAACCAAGCAGCAGAGATAAAGATGAGAGACTGCAGAGCAATCAAACAATGAGCTGTGATTCATCGAGGGAACAGATCAACAAAGATCAGAATGAGGCTGACGTGACCCGAGCCTTCATCGCCATGATTGCCAGCACTGGCAGAAAAGCAGCCGTCTTTAGCCACAGCAGAAGCTGTTAGATTGAATTTTATCCACATCATTCGCCATCCGTCAGCATATCACAAAGAAAAATGCTTCGGCCTTCAGTCAAAGAGGCTATTTCACTGAGGGTACCGAAAAGATTTTGAGTTACGCAGACACAGACACTTCAAAACAAATCAGAAATAAATTCATGACGCTGCTTGTAACTGCACGCCAGGTGATTCAGGGGAACCGCCACTTGCTGAAGGAGACAGTTTCATTATGGTATGGAAAAGAGGAGAGTTAAGGCATTTCTCTCCGCCTTATTAACATATTCTGCCGGCTGCACATTTTTTTGTGGAGCGAGTGGTAGTGAAATGAAAGAGCGGACTCTCTGAACACAACCACCAGTGAATTATCACCGGCTGCTGTGAGGCTGCCGCCCGGATTTCGCCTCGCCGACATCGCCATTACAAATGAATGGGGCTTACATTACACTGAAATATATATATCACAGCGTATACGTTACTACATTGGAAGTGCAAAAAAGGCTCAGTGTTTGAAAGCCATATATAGATGTATAATGTGTTTCTCTGTTATGTGCTGGCCAGCAGTGAAGGGGTTTTTAACCTCTGCTGACCTCTCACATTGAACAGACGTGTATATTTATCAATCAAACATGTCAGACAGAAGAGATTTAAACTCCCATGAGGGCTCGATTGCACTATAAGCATCTTTTTTAATTATGCATTGGGTTGATAAATATATATATACCATGTACACAGAGAAAAACATATTTTTATCTCTTTATATTTTCAGGACTTCCTTAAATACATAAAAATAAACACACATACAAAGACACAGTGAAAATAATGCCACAATAACCCACAATAGCAGGTAAGCACGTTGGATTGAATGAAAAACCAGGATGCAAGCATAGCAGCTGGATCTATAACGTGATGGAACAGGATTCACTCGATATCACCGACTTTGCCTGAAATGAAAACCGAACGTTTCCACAAACAGAACCCAAGAATGTAATCATGTTAAACCACAGAGTCTGTGCTACCGAAATCCCACGTGGCGTGAATGAATGTGTCGTGCCATAAGTGTTGCTCGGGGAAACGAGAGCTGCGGAGGTCCTGCACATGCAAATATGCAATTACATGAAGTACATAGACGAAACTGAAAGGAGACGGCATCATAAATAAACATGCCAACGCTTTGGCTAAATGCGTAATTTATTCTATTTATGAGTCAATGAAAACTGTGGAAGTAATTAGAAACATTCTGATCCTTCCTGCATCAATATTTCATGATGATACTGTAAACAAAGTTTGGGAAGGCTGGGATATAAACTGCGATGATATCAGATAAATACTTTTACACTCCAGTGTGAATATCAGCTTTACTATTACATCCCGGCCTTTAAATCTCCCATAACACACTCAGTGTGTTATATAAGGACCCTGAGTGTACCAGACAGCCATGATTTGCCAAATGTGACTAATACGCTCGTTATTGTTCTCATACACATATTGCAGCCTCTGTTTACATCAGTCTGGGCTGAACAAGTGAAAAGTAAAATCTCCTCCAAGTGTTTGGGTTTGTGCAACCGCGACCCTGGCAAGCGAGAGAGGTCACTTCCGAGCTTTGTTGACAAACTTCCCAACCAGCTTCCTGTTTTCGGCTCATTGTTCGATATGGATTTCCTCAAGGACCGTTGTGGGGGCTCTGACCTCCTTCTCATGTGGGTCATTTCACACACGACGTGATGCAGCAGAGCACCTCAGCGAACCAGAGCTCACCACCTGCATGCGGTTCAGCAGTCCACCAGAGGAAAACAGAAGAAGAGCAGACGAAAACATAGCGGGCGCAAAAGTTCCTCCTTGATCTCACATCACCCGGGGTGCTTGTGTCCGGTGACAAATGGAGGACGGTGCTGCAGAACATTGTTCCCTGGAAACATTTGATAGGAAGGGCAGTGGGTAAAACTCACACCGCCGCACGGTCACAATTAAAGTGATTGATTGGGCCGCCTCACTTCTGAGTAAAAATAACTGCATGGCACTGGTTTCCTCCCACTAGCCTGACAGGTGAGGGGGGGGGGGGTGTCTGGCTGCACACCAACAATTTTTTTTTTTTGGTTTTACTGTTTATTAGAACACTCCAGACTTCACTATGAAATGCTGCATCCTTCACCGCCAGAAATACTTGTTATTCATTTATTTATATTAATTTCCGAGATAATGTGCAAACAAGGTTTCTGCCGTCTGCGATTCACCGTTTTCTCTTTGTCAGGAACATCAGCTGAAGTGCCAAATGTTGAAATCTGGATCTAATGGTCGGTGAAATGCATTCCCTAATATTTTGATTAGATGCTGTTTTCCCCCGATGTTTCTCTGCCTGTCATCTGGCACTACATTCATCCACTTATTATTACTATAATCAAAACAAAGCTCATCGAAAATGTCGTTTCACTGTTGCAACTACCAACTCTGGTTTGTCTCTTTTGACTTGATTATAGTAAAGCGATCCATCCGACCATCGTTTTATCTGCTTTGTATCCAGTGGTGGCGCAGAGTTCTGGTGGTCACACACTATGCTGTTCTAGACTTAAACATGCATGTGTTTGGACTGTGGGAGGAAACCAGAGATAACCCATGCACACAGGGACACAAGATTGAACAGCACTTTCAACAGCACTAGCCACCGAGCCAAGAGTCGGCTCTGCCTGTTTGCACACAGAGTGTTTTACTCTGAGCTCTCTGTCAACAGCAAAAACACTGTCACCAGATGCATACTGACACCTGCAGAGTTTCCATGTGCTTGCGCAGGGCAGATGAAGCCTGAGCGCAGCACAGAGTCACATATTTCAGCAGAATTCTCTGTGATGACAGACCGTGATTAATGCTTTAAAATGGATTTTCTTACATACACAACATTTTCAGTGTTTACCCTTACAGCTTTGCACTGTGGTCCGCTCTGACCAGTGTTTTCTTCCCTTGAAACCCTTCCACTTGCTAGCCTCCTGAGTGTGCCACATGTGATGATTGTCTGAAGGATTTTTCCTAATCACGACTCGTCGAAGCCTCTGAACGATCCCTCCGTTCATACAGCTACAAGCACATGCTGTCGACAGCCAATCACCGTAATTACATCTGTGTGGGGGTCGTGTGCAGCTACAGAGTCTACAAGCAGTTCATGTTTCTTTAACAATATTCTTTTTTGCAGCTTTGAGATTGTCTTTCACAATCTTGCATCATTTACCCAACGTTGTTAGGTGCCAAGCGCTAATTAGCTAGCATTAATCAATAATAAACGCAAAAGCTAGAGCACATCAGACCTCAATTATGGATGCAACAATTCTCCCAGCTTAATTTGACACATTTATTCCCACGGACTTCCACATTAAGTTGTAACAAGCCTTAAATGAAATCTATACAAGTCCCTTATCAAGGTGCATTTGTCTTAACTGATTAATTAGTAAGAAGAGGCGTTTGGACACTGTTGAGGGCTGTTGGGGCCTAGAAATATTTCACAGAATTTGCCTTGTGATAATTTAGCATACGGGAGAGAGAAAAAGGGAGAATATATATTCTATTTCACTATGTTTTGCAAATACCCTGCATATTAAGTCACGTTGGGTATAACGTCTTGTTTGCTCCCAGCTGCAGTGTTGGCCTCACAAAGCAGGACAGTTTTGAGAGTAAATGGCTAACATTTACTGCCAACATTAACAGTGCTAACTAGTGCTAACATTAGCTGCTAACCTAGCCTACGCGGTGTCAGCAGAGCTACAAATGAAAACAATGGGGATAAACGTTTTCTATAGTGTATCATACAGGGTGCTACTCGCCGATAGACGTGGCTGTATTGTATTTGAAAGCTCGATCACAGGGAGAGTTTGGAAGGGTCAGAGGCTCCTGCTGACACCTGTCCAGACACAGGAGACACAGCCGCATCATTAACACGCTCCTCCTCCGCATAACCACTTCAGTGACCACGGCCGTGGCATATGAGAAAAAAGCAGCAAAATCGTCGCTCTCTAGCTCAAAGGTACACACGGAGAAGGTGACTTTGCCCCTCTAATTAGGCCAAATGACTAAAAGTGCTGGACAAATTTATGCACACTCATTGAAGATTACTCATTTGTGAGGTAATTACTACCACCGTGTATTATAATCACTTCCCGAAGAGCTGCTTTTGATGTGGATTTTCAGTAAACGATGCAGATTTCGAATCGATGAACACAGTGAGTATTAAAACGTTTTGCTGTCATGAATCTGAGTGTTTAGTTCTTTCTCTGGCTGCTTAAGCAACATCTGCCTCTTAGTTTTAATCTGCCTCTTGGATTTTTATATCTTGTTTTTTTCCTTCTTGACTCAAACACAACACAACAGGGACAGAGGATGCTTCTGCACATAAAAGTGGTTGCCAGCAGGACAAATTAGGCAGTTCATAGGTTCAAATGTGGTTGCCAGGGGCAACTGGACAATCATTAGAGATGAGGATTGGATAGTCATTATGGTTAAAGAGCTGTTGTGACTCAGTGGTTAACAATCTATTGCATTACGGTCGATAAATAGTGATTTCATTTGCTTTGTTTCTGTCCCCCTTCTTGATGCCACTTAAAAATATAAAACCAGCCACATGACAAACTGCCATCTGGATTTACTTTGTTATAAACTGGAAGTGAAGAAAGGAAAATAAACCCAGCCTTTAATCCAGGGGGAAATATACACTGTGTAAAGATTAGAGGAACAAAAGAAGAGCAGAGGCAAATCAGTCACCACTGCACCGTGCAGACCTGCAGGGGGTATTTAATGCTCTGTATATTTCACTAAGACACCACACGGGCCAGTGTTAGCCTTACTAATCAGCACAGGAAGCCTCGTTTCCATCAGGATGGACAGCAGTTAGAGGACAAACATCCTATTAGGACTGAAACTCATGGTGGAAACGGGCGAAAACTGACTGAAGCAAAATACGTTACTAATAGACTCAGGTCTATTCAGATTTGGTTTGAAAGATTTAAACACATAGGCGAAACAGCGATGGATAGACGCCCACGCCCAGAACGGCCCATTTGTATACGTTCCCTACACAAGCACTTAAACAACAGCAACTCCACATGTAATCTGCATATGAACGGGCTTAACGTGTGATTTGAGAGATCGTGGGTTGCTGCAAAGCACAGCCAAGATCACAGATCAGGCCTTGCTGACGAACAATAACGGGAGTAGAATACAAGAGAGTCCAACATTTTAAGGGGGAGGAGGCTCCAGCTAGATACTTGTCAGTGAACTAAGCTGCCTTCAGTTGGAAGGAGTCCACGTCACTGCACAAAGCAGACTACCACACATCCATGTACCTGCTCTGACTGGTCCCCAGTGTGGAAGGCTGCAGGTGTAACCTCCATGGTTGGATGGCTTTACACATGTACAGATCAGTGCGAGAAGTGTGATTTTCAACCCCGAAATGCAGCAAATTTGTCCAATCCTGGCTTTCATGCTCCCGAGATGATGGCACTGTCAGCGACACTGTGTCCCTGTCAAGGCTCGGGAGCAGGAATCAGCCAGGCACGGTTTGAGGAATGTCGAAGGTAAATGATGCTAATGATCCCAGCAGCATCTAGCCCCAGACACATCAGCTCGCCAAGCCCGGCAGAGATGAACTCCAATGAAATATGCTCCGAAAGAGGAGCCGCGGGTCTCCATTCCAGCTCACGCGACGGCTCAGCGTGCAACAAAACACACATCCGTGCATGTCTGAACACACTGTGGGTTGGGTTGGGGAGCGTGTGAGCGTCCGGGTGTGATATTTAACGCCTGACTGGCACAGCTCAGCCTCTGGTCAAATACTGAGATTATATCCATAAGCACTGAAGTCATTCGTCAGCTGGGCGCACATAAAAAACACCACCTGTACTCCATGTTTTGAGCTAATACATCTCCCCGGGCATTTCCATTTCACCGCTGCAGTTGTTGTTGTGGGTGCATTTCCCTGTAAAACTCATTACACAGAGAGCGAATTAGAGGGAAGTATCTAGGTAAGACACAGGAGCGCAGGCACTCAAACAGCTAATTGTAATAACCTGACACAAGTGAGTAATTTAGCTGCCTAAAAACGAGCCCTGAGATCCAGAAGAGGCACTTTGAAAGAATGGATTAGGCCGCAGGCCATCACACACCAAGACATTTAGACAGAAAAAAAAGAAGATCCATCTTTCACTGGGCAAGATTTTAATATTAAATGATCCTGCAGATTATCACACGGCCAAGTTAACATAATATTGTGCATATTGCATCCTTTGTTCCAGACTGCCTTCCAATCGTCCATTATTTATTAGAAATCATCAATCATTCATCCTGTGGGACATCCAGTTAAGTCAGTAATCAGAGAGAAAGTCATGGCCGCGCAGGACTCTATTAATGGACCAAATGAGGTCAGATTTCATGTAAATCCTGATTACCTTTCATGTTCTGGTTCCACATGAGCAAGGTTGGCAATTTTTTTTGCCACTTGTTTTTGCTGATCCATCAGTTGATTGCTGGAATGAAACAGTCTTTGGACGGACTTGAAGTGACATTATCGGAAAAGTGCGTTCCATTCATGCACGTTCAACAACGTAATAGGAATTTGTTACTATTGGCAATCATGAGGACAGGTGTCATGTGGAGGGTCAGACCTCTGGCAGCGCTGGAGAGCACATCCCTGTGGAGATGCAATTTCGCAGATACAGGACTTGAACAACCTCAAAACAATTAGTTTTACTAGTTTTAGTTTTTAGTTAGTTTTGAACTATAAGTGGAAGACAGAGGAGAATATCATGCTGCAAAAGTCATCTGAAAAGTTTTTTTTTTCTCTTGTGGAAACGTGTTCAAAGCCCCATTACTGGCCGAATTTCAGCTGCTGCTTTCCATCAAGGGTAAAATGACAAACATTTAAAGCCACATTCAAGCGTGTGAACTGAGACCACCTAAAGTACATCAAAACCACTGGGTAGTCCATCAGTATGAGGTAATTACGGATTTTTTCCAGAAAGGCGGATCAATACCGTAGTCAGTTGAGACACACAAAGCTCGAACTCAGCTTGCTTTCATTTATTTCAAGTACAAACTCCTTCAATGCCGACTTTTTTTTTTTTTTGGGTTGTTTTTTTTTTTTTTAACTGCTGCCTCGCCGCTTTCCAAAAAAGCTTCTGAGCCACCTGGAAACAAAATTAGTGGCACCTTTATCCGGAGTGATTTATTTTGGCTGGGAGGATCCAGGGCGCATGACTCATACTGGGGAGGAGGTTACGTCATGAATAGGTGCTGTGTGAAGCACACCACAAGCTGGGAGAGTCGCCGCTTTCCACGAGGCCGTCGGCGGAGACCAAACCTCGCACCTCCTCAAGGAGGTGAAAGATACAACAATACGTCTGTGGTGCTGCGCCGCGGCACACTGGGTTTCCTTTTGTTCTGCGGGAGCCGAGTGCATCCGAAACCAGCTGCTGGAGGAAAAAGGAGAACGCGGCAGCCGCCCTTGGTTCAGAGGTGACGGCGACGGGCTCGGGAAGCCGATCAGAGCGGGAAAAGAGCTCGGCTCCGCTATTCATCTTGCCGTGCTTATGCGGTGTATACTAATGGGCTCCTGGCAGGTTGCTCTCTGCTCTGCCCCTGCTCCCCGGTGGGAGAGCCTCCTCCCTGCAGCACGGGCGGAGGCAGGCTGTGCTAATTCTGGAGACATCCAGGTCTCGGGGCCCTCGATTCTTGCCGAGCTCCCAGGAGGGAGCGGGCAGCACAATATGAGGGTGACAATGAGATGAACCCCCGACATGGAAAAAAAAAAAAAAAATGGAGCATCTGTATAACCCGAGAGGTTATGTGCTTGGAGCAAGGTGCAATTGTTTTCCTCATTTCCTCGGGCTTGTAAAGCTGATCCGCTATCAGCGGCAGGCCCGGACGCCACGAGCATGGCAATGAGTTTGCTTTCTGCGGGCCTTTTGACATTTCTTTGCTATGTAATAGCAAGCAAAAAGCTATTAAGCCGCTAATCAATTGATGCATCTGGAGGGAAAAGGCGCTGGGAGGGCGCCGACATTCTCCGACGTGATTGAAAGTTTCTGGTTGGCGCTGCCTTCCCCAAGCTTTGACACAACTTATTTCTTTTGGGACAGAAAGGCCGCGGCATTTAATTTTCTGCACAGTTTATCTGCATCGTGGCACTCGGAAAAAAAAAAAATCACAAGGCAGATTAGTGAAAAGCCGGCGCACACTGAGCAAATTAACCGGAACACAAATGCCCACAAAAACACACACACACGCATGCACGCACGCTGAGACGTATCCGGTCATTTCGGAGAGAAAGCGGTGTAAATTCACACGAACGGGGCAGTAGGTGTTGACAGATTTTAATCGAGGTGACACCAGCTCTGACTCATCTCTGCCCCCGGGACAGCGTGGAGACGGGCAACGGAGAGGTGAGGGAGAGGTCATCACACACACACACACACACACGTCAGAGCACATTACATCATCCGACACCCAAAAACCTATTCCTCTTGAACTGTGTGGGATCGAGCCAAGCACAGAAGATATACGCCGTGCTGGGCTTACGGTCACTGTAAAGGAAGAAAAAAAATGGGCCAATTTTCTTTTTTTTTTCTTCTTTTCTTAACGTGTGTGTGCCTGGTGTTTCTTGAGAGCAGATTAAATTTTACTAAACACTACAATTTGGTGGGGCGCCTGGGTGGCAGAGAGGAAAACCACTTGGCCACCGTCGCAGCCACCCGAACAGGCGGGATTTGGAACCCAAAGTACCAAGCTGAAAAAAGAAAAAAGAAAAACACACACACACTTCAATCGCACTTTGACATAGCTGACTGAAAATAGGAATAGTGGAAATAAACTCTCAGTCAAATTAGAGGATTAATTCACAGGCCGTGAACTGAGCTGGAAACTGTACACATCCACACGCGCGCACGCACACAACGATTCGGATGTTGATGTGTTTCATTTAGAGCGAGTTATTAAGGGAATGGGATCATCAAATTCCTCCTTTATGTTGCATGTTGCTGAAAAGTATTACATCAGATACACAACGCGGAGTGAAAGGAGGAGGCAAAAATCTGCTGTAGCAGCTTTCCCCAAAAGACAACTGCAGCACAGGATTAGTTTCATCTCATCTGCGTAAAGAACGACATCGCTGCCAGAGGAAGTGCTGCCGAAACCAAACCGGCACATTCATGTGGGTACGTGTATGTGCGTGTGTGTGTGTGTGTGTGTGTGTGTGCGTGTGTGCGTGTGTGCGTGTGTGCGTGTGTGCGTGTGTGCGTGTGTGGTCACTTTCCCTCCATCATGGCCCGTACATATGTGCAGCTCAGCTTTGCCACGGCGGCCTCCTGAAGGAAAAAAGGCAGAGTTTAACTGCTCCCGCTCATTTCACAGATTTTCCAGACAAATAATTTCAGGTTTGCGCCCGCTAGCGCCAACCCTCTGTCCGTCCCGCTCTCTCTGGCCTGTAATTACATGCCATTCATTTGATTTGTTCATTAGTTCGAGCCTCGGCTGGGTAGAAGCAAAACGGAACCCTCTTATTAGTGGTCCATGACTCCACTCTCTCCATGGCGAGCGCCTGGGCTACGCTGGAAAACAGCTAGCGCAGCGGCGAGGAGAGGGGAAGCTGGCGGCAAGACCTTATTCTAACCCGAAGCTCACAAATTCATGAGGAGAGGCAGCGGGGAAAGCACGCTGTCATAATACGTGCACATCCATAAAAAGCTGCACAGCGCATGAAAACAGTGCTGCGGTGCTCTGGGGTCAACAGAGCTCAGGCTGGCTCTTCTTCATCCATCGTAGGTTGTGAGACCAGAGGTGAGGGAAGCAGGCTTCTAACCACAGAGCACAGGTTCGATCCTGGACCTGGAGGAAAAATTACCCCCGGCTACAATGCCCTAACCCCAGCAGTTCCACCGCTCCACCGCTGTGGCTGTGTTCACATGTGTGGGCTCACTAAATCATACATATGTTACATGCAGAGACCAAATTCCTTCTAGATGGGATATCTACTTGGCAATAGATGGGAAGGCTAAAAAGAAAGGGTGAAAAAAATGAATATAAAGTTGTAATGTCTCGCACGACAGCTATTTTCACATTCTAATGTGGGAAGGATGTGGAACTGGGTCTGACTCCATTCACATTCCTCCCTCTTCCCCGCTCATTTCTCACTTTGTCTAATTGTGTCGCCAAGTTATCTCTGGATGGTGACACGCATCTGTTTCACCAAGAGCCTTCTCAAAAATGCACATTGGGAGAAAAAAACAAGTCAAGAGAGCATTTATTGATAAACTATACCCCAAAGAAAGAGCCGTATACACTTACACACACTTACATATAATGAAATCCTGCCTAAATGTAATATTTTCCCAATGTGAAACCAATCATTTTTGATTGAAAAATTCTGCTCTTTCTCAGCTCTGCAGAGGTCCACATCTGTTTTTTCTAACACGCATGAACTTCTCCCCTCTGCCTCAGCTCTGCCACTCAGCTGAAGCTAGTTTGAGCTCCGGTGAAAACTTGAGAAAGTTAATCACCCCTGACAGTTACAGTCAGAAAATGTGCCTCGTCTGTGACGAGAGATCGTGATATCCTGCAACTCGGGATGAGTTCCTGTGCCCCATTTAACACCACGAGTCGATCGAGAGGAGACAAACGGCAACACACGCGATTGAAGGAGGCTCCGCGCTCCTCCGTGCTCCGCGCTATATTCTAATGAGCCTCTGCTGTGGATCGCTCTCCTCCTGGCTAACCAGAGGCATTCATATTTTATATCTGTTTATTCATAACTACAGGCAGGTACGCAGGCCAATGTCAGCTGCACTCAGCTCGTTCACATCAGACCATATCATGCCGGTCATTAATACTGTATGTATCAAGGGATATTATAAATATTCATCCACGCATTGTTCAGGTGTATAGCTCAGAATTCATTTTTAATTTTGTGTAATTTCCATTTCAGTTTTCTTTTCAATTCTAGGAGCTGCTGAGAAAAGTGGGGTTTGCTTTCAGATGAATCATTGCCCCCCCGTGATCCAAAACTGCAACAGGCTGACAAGCCAAGACCAAAAGGCATTTTTGACAAAGCGGCATCTGGTATTAAAATGAGTGTCCTGACACGTTATCGGGATAATAAATGATGGGATCTTGCCTGGAATCTTTACTTGAAATACTTGCTGTCATGACCTGAGATGAGAGTGTCCTTCAAACCAAAACTCGTTCACAAAAAACACTCTTTTTAAAGCACGGTGAAATGTTGACTTTGGAAAAACTGTGCTGTAAAAATGCTCAATAGTTTGTCTCCCCTTGTCCCACATCAAGTTCTTCCCTCCTTTGCATAAAGTAGCGAGCTCTGCGACTTGATCAGCCAAAAGTGGTGTTAACAACCTGGCGGAGCGTCTCCCATACTTTCCTGTTGTGTTTGTTTTCCGATCTGTAAAGTTTTTGAATTTCTTGCACAGTTCAGCTCCCGCACTAAACACAACCTCACAGGATCAGCGTTTTCAGTGGGCCGAAAACAAATATTTGCAGGTTGTGTGGCCTGCTTATTCAGATTGCATTCACACCTACGTTCCAAACACAAAGTGCGTCCGATTACATCCAGATGTGATCAGGATCTGGAAACCATGAGAGCAACAGTTCAGCAAAGTTACTGTATAATCCAGTGAGCGCGGATGACAGACTCAAAAACACCTGACCCACAAAGAAGTCGGAGAACGAACGCACAGACACCCCGTGCTGAGCGCTGGAGCCTCTTCACAGACGTTCAGCTGCGGCTTACGGCAGATTTCCACGTCATCGTCCCACATGTGTCACAGCAGCAGAGCGGGTCACCGCCGCGTCTCAAGCTAAATATTTGAGACGGCGCGAAGGAAAGCCGAGAGAAAGCGCCGTAAGCGTTCTCCTCGCGTGAGATCAGAAGCCAGCTTCTCTCTTCTCATCACACGGAGATCAGATGAGAGCTGCTTTAACCGACTGTCACGGCGACGGAGGGGGGGGGGCATTACGCCCCGGTGGGTTTCGTCCGCATGAAAGCCACGGGGTCTTCAAATCTCCCTTTCTTTCTCTACGTACAGTAGCAGCACCAGTGTCATCACCCAGCACCGCAGGAAGAAGAGGCTTTGCGCCTCGACGGGGTGTCAGCATCCAATCCTTACACAATTACTGGATACGCCGCCGCTGTAATTAAAGCCCCCTTTCAGCGCGGCACACAGCGTGACCTTTTCCAATGCAAACACTCATTGTCCCAGTTAAACCCAAAGGCCTGTCCACGGGGATGCAGGCAGACATTTTTTATGATGGCGAGATGGAAAAAGAATAAATAAACCGGGCGTGCACCGGAATAAGAAGTGCGTTCTGGCTTCCTCGCCGGAGAAACGAGGCTCGATGGGCTTTAACTACCATTGTGGAGGTGTCGCGGCAACTTTGGCAACAAACACTGGAGGAGACAGAATACCCCTGATAGGCACCATCATAACCTATAATCAGAAGATATGCAAATGATGGAGATGTCTCCCCTGACGCTGCGGTGCCAGTCGTGTTCCGGTTCCCCGGGACGGCTGCTGTCAGCGCTGGAAGCTGCCGGCTGGGAGTGATGGCAGAGGGGGTGGGAGGGGTGCGGGGGGTGACTGTGTGTTTAACGTGTCACTGGAACAGCCGCGTTGAGGGGAAGGGACCAGATGGAGGAGCGGAACAGACAGGAAATCCATCTAGAGAGATTCGTGTCCTCGCAGTCGCTCCTCGGCGCCCGAAAAAAGCACCTGCGGCGCAACACGGAATCACGAAACACTCCCAGGAAACGGAAGCCGAAATCAGCACACAGCGCTGTCAGTCAAAGGAGTGTCAGCCTCCGTCTACTCTTGACGTGGCGGCTCGTCGGCCACTAGAGGTCTCAGCATCTCCATACAGATGGGCGTCCTCAGCCGATTGGTGCCTTCACAGTGACGACTAGCCCCTGGCGAAAGCAGGGAATGCGCCCTGGACAGGTCTCCAAAACACACACCATTCCTGCTCACATTTACGCCCAGGACTGACATGAACACGAGTGTGTGTGGAGTGGAAAGGCATAGGGGGGTGCGAGACAACAATGCTATCCACTAGGACGCCATGTTGCCTCTGCTGCTGTTCTCAGCCGCAAATTGAGAGAGACGATGCCTGAGAAACATAACTTTTGCAGGCTGCCGTATTGTTTATAGTATTGATTCTTACAGGATAGAGGTATCTCAGTGACACAGGCAAACAAGCTTCAAAAAGACGCTGTTCCACAAACAGCCACTTGAGGCTGCACCAAAAGTCAATCCCTGTGTTTTATTCAGCCGACTCAACATTACAGCAGGGACAAAGATGGAAAAACAGGTTTACAGCCCGATTGTGAAACTGCTCTATCAATAATTTCCCAGGTAGAGTTTTTACTGTTTGAATTGGATCAAAGCTGCGAGTTATGCAGACCAGCAGCCAGACTTGATTTATCCTACCTCAGCTCCGCACACGCTCCACTTAAATCTTGAGAAACCAACAGGAGGCTGGAGCACAAGCATGTCTTATACACCCTGTAAATAAATGATTCTTAGGCGAGTAAAGATGGTTTCGAAGGATTGTTTGGGTACTGCTGCAAAGCTTAAGGCTCCCCGCGAAGAGAGAGGGAGCCACTCGGAGCCACACTACTCGGTTGTGCACAATCGACCAAGGCGCAGAAGAGAGAGGGGGGAGCACGGCTCAGCTCTTGGCTCGGGATGCTACGGCTCCACCATATCTTTACACAGCAATCAGCCGTTTGCTGCTGTATTAAAACATGAGCTCTCGTATATTAAAAATTAATCTTGCAGATGAGAAGAGGCGTGACTATACAGCAGCTTTCCTGGCTCGTAGAGATAGTACATGAGGCGACACACAGTTTGCGTCCTCTCTGTGCAACAACACCCTGTTTTGTTCTCATTTGAGCTTTTTACATTCAGTAAGAGGGTGAGGTGCAGAGGGCCCGGGGCTGTCCTGGGTCATTAAACCATACATTTTCTTTCTTCTCTCCGAATGTGTTTTTCTGGTGCTTACAGCGGAGACTGACAGACGGGAGCGGGGCGCTCCTTCACAGGCTTGGCTGTGGGCTGCAGAAGGGTGGGCTGCTCGCCGGGGCCGGAGGCAGCAAATCCACGCCTGTCACAGTTTGACGGGCCAGTCCAGAGGTGCAGCCATGGGGAGGCATGATTGATGACATTATGTACACACGCAGGATCTGAATGCCAGCACACTCCGGTGATTTAATCCCGGTTCCTTCATCAAACACGCAGGCGCGGCAGATGGACTGTACAACGCCAAACCTCTCCTTCCCCGAGGCCAACGCCATAAGTGTCAAGCTCGCCGCCACTAATCAGCTCTAAGGCGCAGCATCGAACCGAGCAGACGAGGCTATGATGCACATCACTGCTCATTCATGTCCGCTCGCCTGTCAAAGACTCTGATTAGATTATCGCAGTTAGTTTGATATTTTCAGCCGTAGCGAGAGGAAAACCTGAGAGATGGATTTGCTGTGACCTTGACCTCCACCTGTGCATTAATCAAGCACAAAGAAAAGCGCCTCCTACGAAATTCTGCATGGCGGATATATCTTCATGCACATTTCAGCATTTAGATGAAAGGCGGACATGAATCAAGATGAACATTTTGCTCTCCTTGAACCCACTTGATTAAGGGGAAAAAAACACAACTGAAAAAGCTTTGGCTGCTTGTTTTGTGCAGCACAGATAGAGCTGCTCCCCGGCCTTCCAGCTGCATGTGACTGACCCCTAGTGGTGAGAGGAGAAACATTTAATTTAAACCATGAGCCTCTGTATAATTGTCAATAGCACAGACATATTAATCCCTGTGTCTCCCGTTACAAAGTGAAGCACAGGGGCTGGGCAAGGCATCGACAGCAAGTCTGCAAACACAAACCCAAGCATGGGAGTCAAAGCTGTCAGGCAATAAATCCAAGAATAAGCAGAGCTACACTGCCTCGATTAAGCCAACCATCCCCCAGTCCGACCACAAAGAGTTCATTGTACTTGGACGGCATATAAAGAGGAGAGAGGAGAATGATTTTGGCAGTGATTTTCAATTACAGTTTGGTCTCCGTGGTCTCGGCCAGTTATGAACGGGACGAGCTCTGTGTTTGCTGCTCAGATGCATCAGAGGCAGATGTGGCGACGGGGGAGGCTGTCGCTGCGAGGACTGGGCATCTCGATGGAGAGAACAAGCAGCGCGCTGAAAGTCATCTAAAACACCAGCTGGACAACAACTGCACGTTCCTGACAATAGCGGTGGCGGCGAGCGCTGCTCGGGCTGTGACAGCCGTTCAATTCACAACAGTTTTGTTTTGGTCTCAAGGTCTGATATTGCCTGCCTGCTTTCATACCACATGAGGTCTGTCTTTGGTTTTCCTAAATTGAAAATTTGTCATTCTGTCTCTCTCACACATTCTTCCATTCATTTTATGTTATGAAATAAAATAAAATGCATAAATGATGTGGGATGACTCAAACCAGCGACAGATCGGACAACCTGTGATATAAACAACTGCAATCAAATAAAACAAATAAAGTTGCGTTGAGTGAAGTAATAACAACGACCTCAGAGGTGATAAGATTGTGCAGCGCATTGTAACAGATGCGACAGAGTGAGAAATGCCAATACGGAGGAGGACAACAGCTGTGGGAGGGTTAATGTTGATTAAAAAGCACCGTCGATAAGCACTTATGAAATAACAACCCGGCAGCAAACGGCCATTCTTCAAGATGTGACGATATCTGCGGGACGACAGCGAGCGCACAACATTACATATATAATCAGAAGTGACGGTTCTCGCTGCAGTGACGCATCTTTGCACAGGGGAAAATCAACCTGAGCATCTGCAGACACACCAGCAGGGATCAAAGCAGAGGTGGCCGCTGATGCATCATTGGTAGCGACAAATGATCATCAATACCACTCTACCACATTATCATCCATCTCTCTCCAGACAGACAAAAGTATCTCTCCATGCTAAATCGTGGAATCAATGCATTTCTATCACTGCGAGGAATTGCTCTCCCAGTGATCTTGGCGGCTGAGTAATGTGAAATCCATCGCAGGTTAGTCCACGCGGCCCGGACAAGATCAAAGACAAGACCCCCGAAAAAGTTTATATTGATCAGCGGCCACACGAGTGCAGCCGAGGAGTGAGACGCAGGAGGAATTTGAAGCACTGAAGATCTAATATATACACCATCTAATATTTGAGATGGGGAAAGAAGTGATGGAGCAGAATCTCAACCGACTGTATCATATCTAAGACGCACAATTTTACCAAATATATTTTTGAGGAGAAAAAAGCAAAGATGCCCCATCCCCACTAGCTATAAGAGGATGTTATTGATGGAGGGGCTTGACTACAGAGAAAATGACAAACAATAAGCATGTCGCCCCCTTCCTGGCTGGTCCGAGCCCGGGTAATTATGTTTAAATGGCAGCGACATGAACATTAGAGCCTCAAATTAAACCCGATATTCACCCAACCACTTTTTATTGGTACGAGAGAAAACAAAGGTAATTTTTTTTTTCAGGACCTTCCTGTGTCCCACTGCTGCAGCTTCAGAGCCACAGCCTCCCCAGCGTTTCCATGCACTCACCTTAGGCCACTTAGGGTTGAGCTCGCAGGCCTTCTCAGCATCGTCCAGCGCCGCCTGGTGCTGGCCCAGCTTGAGCAGCGCGGCCGAGCGGTTGCTGTACAGGATGCAGTTCTGCGGGTCGGCCTGCAGGGCGTTGGTGTACAGATGAACAGCGGCCTGGAAGTCTCCGCGCTGACACGCCTCGTTGCTCTGCTGCACCTTCTCCATGAACTCTGCTTTGCTGAGGCCGTACCTGACGCCGCCATCCCCGGGCACGCTGCGCATCGCCCGGGCCGATGTCCGGGACCCGAAGACAGAGAACTGGAGAGAGGGACATAGATGTGGGTGGGAGACACCACCGATCCTGAGAATCTAATATTCAACTGACAGCGTTGCTCTGGAGCTAGACACACAAACTGCAAAATGTACTTCCAGTGCAAAAGTAAAGGATCATTTTCCAGACCATATTTTGCACCACAGAATTAGTCACAGCTATCAAAGAATGTCATGAAGAGAGAAAATATATATAAGTCACATCAGTCTATAACTTGCATTTTCGAAACATTTATTTCGTAAGGAGATGGAGAGGTTGGAGGCAGCAGTTCTTTGTCAGGGCTGCAACTATCGTATGTAGGCCTGAAATCATTATTCAAGTAACTTGAATAATTCAATTGCGAAAAATGTTAAAGGCAAATTCTTTGTGGGTGCCCCCACCTGGAGCCCAATCTGTACAGAGGACATTTCTACCCTGCTCTCTCTCTCGTTCATTTTAAGAGATATTTTATGTTGCATAACATAGTATTAATCAATGAAAAAATCGACTCGATATTCTATAGCTGCAGCCCCAGTCGTATGGAAGTGTATTGTTTACACTGACCAACCTGGTCATGTTCCTCGCCCTGGCATCTCTGCTCAGTATTTTTCTGCACGGTACATGCTCCTTTTTGTTTGTTAAAATTCAAAAAGTCTCCAGTCGTCTGCCCATGATTTGCTTACTTACCATCCAAAATGGCGGCTAGGGGCGTGTCAATCACATGACTGACAAAGACAGGTGGTCGCATGTGCGGACGGTGCCCTCTTGTGGCAACAAATGACATGATGTATCTTTTTGATATTTAAGTTGCTTAAAAATATAAGTCATATGACCAGCCAAAATACTGAAAAAAGAGCAATTTATAGTCCAGAAAATACAATATTACATGATCCACAAAAACATGGATTTGGATTCTTTCCATTAATTTGTTTCATGTTGCAGCTGACAAGAATGAATGTCTTCTCTCATTTACACTTTGTATTTACCATCTGAAAAAAAAACACAAACAACAAACCATGACTGAACTTTTACTCCACCTGTTTGTCCAGACAGGATCAATTCAATCTGATCTCATATGACTGTGCGGATCTCTCTACTCCCACGACTTTAATTCAGCTCCAGTTAGAAGTCAGACACAATAAGCGCAGTGAGTCAGTCAGTAGATGGAAGCCAGTGGGAATCCTTAGTGCATTATTGAAAAAAAAAAATCAACATTATGATGAGACAAAAGTTTCTGAACAGTTTCTGTCTGAAAGAGGAATCTCTCAGACACTCTCAAGAGATTTTTTTAAGTCATCCTTAGACTTCTGAGAGACCCTTACATCTCAGCAGAACATGTATTCATCTAACTCTCAGAAACACTTGTACAATTTCTATAAAGAAAGATTAATCAGATCTTATAAAAGAGCCCCTTGAACCAACAATCTTTTGCATCCTGTTTGTTCAGAATTTAGTCTGCATCTCTTCACCTATTAGACATTTGAACACACAACAACCGTGCAAAGTCCGACCTAATAAAGACGACCCCACCACACCGATAAATCTTCTCTCCGGACAGGATAAAACCTGCCTTCAGTATTTTCTTGCATCAGTTCATATTCTGCTTGCTGCGCTCCTGGAGCAGCTGACAGGCAAACCATTTGAATGTGAGACCAATTATCATATTGACTGGAGTCCTACTGTAACTTCATCCAACCAGGACAGCCTGGCTGATTAAGCAGATGAGCACCGCATCCATTTAACAGAGACGGTCTGCTGAATGTTACCCAATCAGAAAATTCATCTTGGGTTGCATGTTTTCAGGGCCAGCTTCCATATACCTCGTTCTCACCACACCTCCTCAGACTGAATTCTGGGATAGGGCAGGCTTGGTAATTGCTTCCAGAGGCCTGTGGAGTAGCAGCAGCAGCAGACATGAGGGCTTTGGGTATCTTTGGGTAAACTCAACATCAAATTACAGTGCAGCACCAATCAGTGCCTCTGACCTGCACCTCATCCAAGTTTTGTTGTCTGTTAACCAGTGGCGTGCGGCGATGAAACAAAAATGGAGGGGGGTATGTTGACATGAAAAGTCTTCATTCACCACTCACTCCTATGTTGACCTGACACAACAGACTCGGCTAGAACACTGTTCAAGATAAATGAATCCACTTTTCATTCAATTTTGCAAAAAACACAACAACATCCTGCATCTAGTCCACCTGGAAAAAAACATTCCTCCTCTGGACTTCCACTGTGATACGTTCCCATGCAGCAGACAGCAACAGTCCAGCAGCTTGTCCTGGCCTGTCTCTGAAGTCACTTTGAAGACCAGTCTCCAAACACCGCATCAAGAGAGACAATTAAATCCACAGTGACAGAATATCTTGGCTCTACTGGAGCCCTTACTGTCTCTTGGGCTCCACAAAACTTCACACAGTCTATTATTCAAGACACAATGCGACGATTTATGATGAGCTCTTCTCTGTATTGCCTATCTCTGAAGTCCACGCCAAGTTGCTACATTACTGAGCCTGCTCAGAAAACTCAGAAAACCTCACAGCACTATCCAGGTCTCCACGTGGACATCATTCTCTCTCTATGCTAGAGGCAGGCATACCAGATAGTTGTACTAATTTACTACTTTTATATCCATTTGCAGGTGCATTCACGTTAAATAATAGTGTTTAAGGTCTCTGAGCCCCATGGTTGTCTGCTGTGTTTCAGTGTTTGGTTGCTACGTGTAGCTAGCCGCCTCTGGTTATCATAGCGGGAGCTAGAGTGTAGGCCGTCCTCTGCCACTAGCCTGAGTCTGTATGTTTACATTTGGACAGTCTGATCCAAACTGCTGAACCATTTATAAAAAATGGCAGCTTTTAATGTAAGAGCTGAGCTTTCATCCCATTGCATTCATCCCATTTTAAGATCTATAGCAGTAGCAGCTACATATCGATATTTGACAGTGAACCTGAGATGTAGCTGTATTCGACCAGGTTATGCCAATTTGCCACCAAACATTACGACTGGGCGCAGGATGCATACAATGTGCCACCTACTGACTGCCTAAAGCCGTGCATTAAAGAATAGCTAGCACATCCTAGCAAAAAGTAAAAAGACTTTAGTCGACTAGTGTAGGCCCATGTGACCAATGGGCCTCAGAAGGAGGTGTCTAAAAAATATGTAATCCATACATAGCACTTGGCGCTAAATGTAAGAAAAAACCAAACAAACAAACAAACATCCAAGTTACTTCGGTAAACTTTCAGAGAAAGGTGAGGGCAGAGGGTGGCACCCGGGCTCCCTCTACTGACCAAGCACTACTGGTGATAACCATATGATGTCACAGAAAGGATGCACTTCCTGTCCCACGGTGGTATCCCGAGTTTTATTTTGAAGCTCAGTTAAACTGGTTCAAGATGATCAGCACTGCACATGTCCCTTGTGCAGTATGTGCCACCATGCACATACCGGCCTAGGAGCTGACCTCCAAGGTAACAGCACTAGTTTGCTCCCAACAGAAGAGTCAGGAGACGCTTCTATTGCAGAGAAATCGTCCCACAGCCCAGAAGCACATAGATTCTCTCATAAAAACCAACAATTGGAGGGACCAGCCTAAGGGGAGGGGGGAACACACATACACAGTCAGATTTGCATCTGTAATTTGCAGCAAGGTCATCTGTGAGTGCAGTCTCATCTTGGGAAGCACTCCAGGGGCTGTCCACTATTTGTGGGCAGGGAGGGAGGAGAGGGACACATAATGAGAGCCTGCCGGCCTGCACAGAGGACAAACCTGCAACTTCATCATTAGGACAAAGGTGACAGATGAGCCTCAAAGGCGAATTTACTCCAGTGGGCTCATATTTGCAGGTTTCCTGTTGGATGATGTGGGTGCACTCAGGGCAATACATGCAAACCTGCTGCCTGTGCAGCCCCTCCGCCCTCACCCGCACCCCCAGACCCACATCCAGCCCGCTCTCCATGCAATGACTTGATAAGTGCGGCCGAGGCTGCACAGCCTGGTTTGCAACCTGTGTGATCCTGCACTGACATTTAAATCACCTCAGAGCTGGCTATTGTCCGCGCCAGGGGAGCCCACACATCCACGGTGCAGACTGCTGCAGAATGCATGACTGGAAAATCGATAGAGCTGCTGTTTTTTTACCAGGCTTTCTCAAGAATGGCCACTTGGTATTTCCTGTCCGGGACTCGAGGTAAAAAGTTATTCAGGTGGAGGAGGGAGTAAAGAAAGGACTGCAGAAAGCTCAGCTCGCATGGCAGAAGCTGTTTTTTTTACCTTTTCCTTGAGAGTCGCTGGCCTCTCCATCCTGTCTGTGGTCTGTTTGTCCTCTCTCTCTCTCTATCTCTCTCTCTCTCTGTGTCTCTACCTCTCTCTCTCAGCCCATCACACCTCAAGACCTTTCCTCTCCGTCCCGACGCCGCCGAGAAGTGTCGACCAAAAGCTGCAGGGAGACTCCTCGGAAAACTGAGCGGTGCGGCTGCTCAGGAGCAAAACTTTTTCTCAGGGAAAGTTCGCCATGTTGTCAGATCTTTTCCTTTTTTTTCTCCTCTGCTCCTTTTCCCCCTGGTGCCATAGCGGATCTGAGAGGAGGCAGGAGGTCCGGGAGGAGAGGCGCAGGGAGCGGGACGGCCCGGGGAAGTTTGGCCGCTCTGCCGCGCTCTGTGAAAAGTGTTTATTAAAGGGTTGAAACGTGGCTCGAGTTTGGGTCCATATGCGTGAACAGAGTAGTGAGGGCAAGGGCAGGAGATGGAAAAAGAAGGATCCTCTTTTGCAAAGGTGCCCGCTGAGGTGGGTGAACCACGCCCCCTGCTGGAGCCCAGGGTGCAGGGAAACTCAACATATTCTAAGATCAGAGTAAACACCAGCTGATAGCACCCCGAGCCCTGGTACATCGCTTCTCCTCACTGAAACCGAGCAGTGCAAAGGGTTGGTCTTAAAGATGACTATTTATCCTTGTTATGGAAGCTGTGGAACACAATGCTCAGTTGTTCCTTTATATCATTGTCCCTTTTAAAGCCCTTTTAAAACCCTATTTTTCAAACAGAAAATAACACACTCCATTTCTGCTCAGATCTTGCAACCTTACATTCCTATCTACCAGCTAGTTTAGCTTCCGATTATTTGCCTTACCTGTCTCTCGCTTACTTCAGGTTCCTTACCAGACAATCAAGTGTAATTAATTTTTTTTATGGATTACACCAAGGGCAGATTTCCATGTTTGCCATAGGAAAGCAACATTTGTAAACAGTAAACATTGCTGTACACCAAAACGTGATGGTGACATCCCTCTACGTGTGACATTTAGAGGGATGAATGGCCTGCCATAGTCTTCTTTCTTGCTGTAGTTGAAGCAGACTGCTGATGAAACCTTAGTCTAATGTAGGAGGTGGGAGGTATTGTTCATGATGGACATCTGCTTAGCTACTATCTTCTACTCCCCCACCCCCTGGATGGTGTCTCATGGGCCATCCAGGACAGTGCCTCATTGCATTTTTGTTCAGACTGTCTTGCTAACTTCCTTGTTAGTATCTGAAATATTTACATGACTAAGGATGTGAGGATGTTTTTGGTCCTTCCATACATCCGTTGGATGGGAATATACTGTCGTCACTCAACAAAGGTCCCCTTTACTACATTTTCCTCTACACTGAGTTGTTCTATACATACTAAAAATTAACAGAAAATATCATAAAATTAAGAAGCTGATGAAAAAGCTATGCATACTCACAAATCCCTGACAACATCACAGGATAGTAATGTTCATATGTGGGAGGTGAGTGATGCTTGTGGTAATCAAATACACTGAATCTCATTTCATCAAGTCTAAGGCCTCACAGTTGCCTTCAGTTGGCCCTTTTTTATCACATGATAAGAAATATTTTGCAGAGGACACAGAGCCACAGATCACATCAATGGCCCAGTTTGTTGCAGAGAGAAAAAGTATCTTTATAGGATAATGATTTTTTTTTTACTTTATAATGACTTTATTCACAGCAGATTATCTGAATTACTTCCATGCATGTTATAATTATCACACTACTTTTATTCTTCTGCTTAATGTGTTCATGGGAACTAATTGAAACATAACAACGTGTCCTCTGAGAGACGTGGTGGTGTAGTTATTTAAGCTATTTTTAGTTGTTGTTATCAGACGAAACATCTGTTATTAACTAACATAAGAGCTGTTAAGGCAGAGCCTCTGAACTGATCACAGTGCTCAAATCTCAGCAGTGCAGAGTGTTATGGGGTTTTGCAGAAAGGGGCAGGAAGTCTGCCTCCTGAAGGCAATAACCAAGGAGGAGCAAGGCTGCTCCAGGGTGGGAGCTCCTGTGTCTGTAGGTACTGACCAGCAGGTGGAGCAACAGTCATTTGTCGAGCAGTCTCGACACCATGTGGCTGTCTGCACACTGCTGGGCCTGGAGTGTGTCTGGAACTCGTGAACGATCTGAAATTCACAGGAAGTTGAGGGAATTAAACGCTTTTTATCACCTCTAAATCACAGTTTCTGCAGCTGTGGTCTCAACTTCGCGAAGTAATTGTGTCATTGTTATTGCCGGTCAGTGATTTGGGTGAGAATAGCCCAAAAACACATTTGTGTAATTTTTGTAACTATGAACAGCCCAGACACCTCATTGCCTTGGGCTGTTTCGCAAACATGGGCACAGCTACGTTGTTTGTGTCTCCTTCTCACAAATGCCTATTTTCTGACACTGCCTCCAAACCCTGAGGTTAAATTTTGACACGACTCTTGACTCATGAAGGCCAGGTTCACATTTAGACACTTATTTCAGTTTGGAGCAGTGACTTCCCAGCCTGCTGCGAAGTTGGTTTCACTCCTTGATCAACCCAATTAATTATTGTTTGGCGCAAACATCTATTGTATCATTCAGATGATACAGGGACTTATATATAATTAGTTTGCCTTGCCTCAAATTCAGAAGTGGTGTCAGAAGTAGTTTTTTCTTTGTCCTTGAGAGTTTCCTGAACGGTCAGTCACTTCACTGATCGAGGGTTTTCGAGAGAGTTTTTCTGACAAGAAACACCAACTTGAACACACCAGCATGCTGTCAGTGCTGAACGAAGAGCTACAAGTTGAAGTCCCGCATCTCACTGCATGATTCTCATAAAGTTCACAAGTAATTATGTTGCACCCCACCATCTCAGTCATCATTACTGCCGTTTTAATTGTAGTTGTGGTGAAATCATCATGTTGAAGATCAAAATTTTCATGTAATATTATAGTATGCTTTTCTACGTCAATATTAGTTATATAAATTGTGCATACATATGTAGGTTAAGCTCTGTACACTACTACAAATGAACTATGCATTATTCACAATTATCTTTACACATTCTTGTCCAATATCTTTTTATCTCTGGGCATTATAATGCATGAACATTAAGAATACTGACATCAGTGTAATCAGCACTTATTTATAGGCTTAATAATCATGTCAGGATCGATGAAGAACCCCAGCATTTCTCTCGAAGTAAAAACCCCATGTGTGCGCCAGGGAAGTGCCTTTACTTTTCACTCTACTTTTCCACTCCGAGCGCGTCTCCAGCCACCGTGTCCCCCTTTTCACTCAGCCTCAGCTCTCCGTGTCGGGACACCGGATTATTCAGGTTTGAACCGTCTGCGGGAGGCTGCTCTCTGCGGCGGCCGCTTTTGGTGTTTGTGCATCGGAGCGAAAATAGGAGCGACTCTTTTGGTAATGGAGGCGCGCTGAGCACCTCCTTTACGGGGAGAGGAGAGGCAGGGGACGGGCGTGTAACAAATGTCAGCAGGGGTCACTGAAAGAGGCGACAGGAGCCGGCATTATGTAATGAGCGCGGAAAATGAGCTGCTTTCACCTCTTTTCTTTATGAAAACATGTTTGTTTTCTGCTCATCTCGCCACTCCCATTCTCACACCCACCCGTCCACCGCCAGTCCCAGTTACACCAGTTCAGAGCGGTTTTACATCCCAGTTTGCGTCACTCTCATGAGGGAACCTCCCGGAAAACAGTTTGTTGTTGAAGAAACTGGGCTGAAATTGTATGGGACGGGTGAACTTTCATTCATTCTCACGGTCAGTGCATGGGAGGGGATGGAGGCCGCACACCAGCCTCTGATTGGTCCACAAGTGGACGTCCTGTGCCAAGCCCACTGCAGGAGGAGATATATATGCTGTGCAGACGCTGCCTAGGTATCAGGAAGTTTTGGATCGTCCATCTGAGACTGGTAAGATGAAGCATGAGAAGTCATCTTTGTGATTTGTGACAGAGCAGAGAGAGAGACAGCTTTTCTTTGCTTTTCTGTGCCACAGTGAAGATGAAGAACCAGCAGACCCTTCATGTGGCCACTCCAGTGAGACAGAGCCTGGCCCTGACCAAAGTGGCCGGCACGTCAGTTTATCTGAAGCTGGACTCATCCCAGCCCACAGGGTCCTTCAAGATCCGGGGCATCGGACACCTGTGCAAAACTGTAAGCGCTCTTCTCCTCTCCTCTCCTCTCTTCTCCTCTCCTTTCCTCTCCTCTCCTCTCCTCTCCTCTCCTCTCCTCTCCTCTCCTCTCCTCTCCTCTCCACTCCGATGTGATGTGATGTGATCTGTTGGGATGTGCCTGCAGTGAGTTAATATGTGTTTTGTCTCTTTCAGTGGGCAGAGCGAGGATGTGAGCGCTTTGTCTGCTGCTCAGGTGAGCTCCCAGACCAAAACAAACCTCAGAATCACTGTCTGCCTCTGCAGCCGTGTCTGACAGCCCGATCCTCCTCTTCCTAACAGGTGGAAACGCCGGCATGGCAGCAGCTTACTCTGCCCGTCAGCTGGGGGTGCCTGCCACGATCGTGGTCCCGAGCGTCACACCGAACGCCACAGTTGAGAGGCTGAAGGACGAAGGCGCCACTGTGGTCATCCACGGCAAGGTGAGCTCTTTTTCCTCTGTTTAATCCTGGATTCTCTGAGCCACAGCAGGTGCTAGAGACTCTTCAAAACTGCTGACCAGCATTGAGAATATTGCTGCTGTTTGTACATCTACATTAAGTCATTTAGCAGGTTTTATTTAGAACCACTTGCTACACCACAAAAGACACCTTAGTGTCGCTATAAGTACTGCTCCATATACACTCTTATTCTGAATATAATTTGTGCATATTTGATATATTTCTTGTTATCATTGTAATGTACTTGCTGGTGCTGGGCTGGTGGAACTTGAATTTCCCTGAGGGAACATCTCTTAGGAATGAATCAAGTGTATATCTCTTGCAAAAAGTTTTTTCTGTTTTATATGATTTGCGATTCACCAGGCTCTCTGTCTTTTCAGGCTCTGAATGAAAGTATCGAGTACGGACAGCAGCTGGTGGCAAACAACCCCGGCTGGCTCTTCGTCTCCCCGTTCGACGACCCCCTCATCTGGTGAGAGACTTTGTCTGTACTGTACAGAAACGCTCCCTGTACTGGAGATCTGTCATCAGGTTACACAGAGAGAGAGAAGCGAGATAAGAGTCCTCAGTCTAAAAATGTGCAACTGACTGAGAGTAACACCGGGCTTATCGCTGAGATGCCTGTTCATGCTGGAAAGTGTTTCAGGTGCTGGATGTCAGATACAGATTATCTTATCTCGGTGCAGACTTCAAACCTGGCAGCCATAAATCACAGGCATCGCAGGCTGCAAGAGGCATGATGAGCTTTGGCTGAAATCAGCTGATTTCCAGGGAGAATGACCCAGAACGTTGTGTATGTGTGTGTGCAGGGAAGGACACACGTCCCTGGTGAAGGAACTGGAGCAGGACCTGCAGGAGAAGCCGGGGGCCATCGTGCTGTCTGTGGGGGGCGGGGGCCTGCTGAACGGCGTGGTGGAGGGGCTGCGACGCTGCGGCTGGGATGACGTGCCCCTCGTTGCCATGGAAACCCTGGGAGCACACAGCCTGAATGCAGCGGTGAAGGCCGGGAAGCTGGTCACGTTACCCGAGATCACCAGGTACAGAGACGCCAAGAAAGACGTGACGTCTTTCAGACGTTTTCTCGACCCGTCCTCCTAGCTTACTAGTGCAGGAAGGGAATATTGCATGTACACACCTGGTATTCACCCTCACACTCACACCCAGGGCCAGTCTTAGAATCTCCAATCATCCTTAAACATGCCATCAAGGAAATTCTCCTTGATAAAAGAAATTACTTTAGTCGAGGATGAAATCACACGGGGTATGTTTAATCTTGGCTAACAGGAGCAAAGTAACAACGCAGAGTATGTCCAGCAACCCACAGCAGCTTGTCACAATGCTGAAAGTTTCCATAGTGGACATAGTCTTAAATCCTTAAGGAGGTCTCCTCCTGGAAATGTCTTTGAGTGGGCATTGTGCTCACTGATCAATAACGTCATCTCAAAGTGTGTGCTTCCACCTCATCATAATGACTCCAGGTCTCCATTGTTCTCACGACCTCTTGGACTGAGCAGACACCCCAATATAATGAGTTGCACATCCCACTCAGCACACACCCCCTTACTTTCAGATGACCTTTAGTCCTGCGGCCCTATTTTCTTGCTTCCTTTTTTTGCTGGGAAATGCTGATCTCCTGTTTCTGCTGTTGCAGTGTTGCCACCACCCTGGGCCTGGCACGGGTATCTGCTCAGACGCTCAAACTTGTGAGGGAGCACGAGGTCTTCTCGGAAGTCGTCACGGACCAGGAGGCTGTTAAAGCTTTGGAACGCTTTTTAGGTGAGTGCGACGGTAGTGCAAGACGGAGCAGCACGGACTGTGTGGGGCTGACCTCTGACCTGCGCTGTGTCTCCTCTCTCTCTCTGTTTCTGCAGATGATGAGAAGATCCTGGTGGAGCCAGCCTGTGGCGCCGCCTTGGCCGCTGTGTACAGCGGCATCATCCGGAGGCTGCAGACGCAGGGTCAGCTGGCCCAGCAGCTCGGCCCGGTGGTGGTGGTGGTGTGTGGCGGCAACAACATCAGCATGGAGCAGCTCAGCAGGCTGAAGAAGCAGCTCGGCGTCTTCTAGAGAGACTTGCTGCATCCCTCCATCGGCTGGCCTCAGTCCGTAAACCCTACCCCACCTACTCGTGCTCCACAGATCGAATCATTCCAGACTGCAAACTCTCCTGAGCACTGACAGACATGAGAGGGAGCTGCTGGAGGGACCTTTTTTTATCTTGTCAAATTCAACTGTGTTGCCAGACCAGGAAAACGCTTTTAGGTTGCATTGGTATTAAATGTGCTTGCTTTGTTAAAGTGACTGTATGTCTATATGTTGTTCCTCTGCTTTTGTACTTTGTAAATCTACTTTGAAAACTAATAAAATATATTTGTGAGTATTCTGCGTATCCTGTTGTCCCATCCATTGCAACAGAAGCTGAAACCAAGCAGTCGAGTTTTGCCTCCTAGTCCTCTGATAAAAAGCTCTATCTTAATAGAACAGCGAAAGAGATAAGGAGACCACTAAGATAAGATGTTGCTTTATCAGTTTGTGGTGGAAATTTTGCATGCATCTAGGAACATTTGATTAATATCAGTATTCATTCAGATATAGCCTGAACCCTGTGAGCTGCAGCCATCAATGTCTCATGAACTTCACTGTAAAATCACTCCCTGCTGTTGACACCTTCATTGTTGGGAGCGAACAGTGCTTAGTGCACATTGCTGGGTGAGTCAAAAACCAACACTTGAAATGCTGGGGAATTGAAAAAAAAGAAAAGAAAGGGGTGGATTTATCAAGCTTGCTTTTTCTCATTTGGTTGTGAGTTAGATGAATCCAAGGCACTACAGACATAATCTCTGATATTAACTATTCATTGCAGTTTCAGTTTAAATGTTCCTGCTGAAATTGGTCACAGGGTTAAGGTTAAGGTAGCCCAACCGGTAGTAGGCAGATGACCGTCCTCTCAGAGCTTGGTTCTTCCCGAGGATTTTGATCGCTAAGGATCTCTTGCCCTCGCCCCCATTGCTCTAAGCTTGTTTTGAGGAGGGTTTTGTTGGGTAGCGGTATCATACAGAGTAGAATACAGTTAAACCTCTACAAAGAGAGGACCTAACTTATGTACGATCCGTGCTATGGTCCTGGTGTCCCCGGGAGGCAGTAAAAGTGCTGGCTTTTATAAGGACTTCATAGTGTGATACCGTGAGGACGCTTACGGTTTAAGTATGGGATGAGGTGGCAGCAGAGATTATGCACCTGGGTCATCAAGTGAGATGAATATGGAAACAATGAAGTTTGTGCCACAGTGATGTGAAAATGGATTTCCAAAAGGGGGGTTCTTTTGAAATACAAGAGATAGAACTGGTTGTAGACAATAGAGAAAATACAGAAGAAAAATCAGCATAGATTGAGAAGAAAAATCTGGCCAGAGATACAAAATTTAAAAAATTGCAAAATAAAAAAAACTAAAAAGCACACCATTTTGAGAAGTGCGTAAGAGAAATGGAGAAAAAAAGGAGAGCATGATAATGTTGGTACTAATGCTGTGATGAGTTTGCGTGTTCAAAAGCCTGTGCAGGTCCCATCACTCTGATCCTTGTTCTCCACGAGTCCAACCAGAAGCTTATGAGAATGAGGAGGCATCCAAAGCAACAACAAGGACAGTTAAGACTTCAGCACCCATGATAACTTAACATAGAAGAGCAGAATTTAATCTACTTTATCCAGAGATAGAGAGGAGAGTGAAGAGAGGTATGCGGATGTTGATTCCTGCAGTTTTGCCTTTTCTGAGAGTTTTACAAAAGAGATTGTGCTAAAGATGCATAAAGAAAAACATAGCTGAAGATTAGAAATAAGTGTGAAATGGTGGGCAACTGGTGGAGACAAGAAGGCCATGGAGGTGATAGGGAGGAGAGCGTGAGATGACGATGGAAAAACGCTGGAAAGAAAATAGGAAAGAAAAAGGAGGAAAGGTTGTGTGAATACACATGAGAAATCTTAAATCTAGAGATATTAATGAGAATTATTTTTTACATGAATGACTTGACTTGACTTGAGCATTTTGGAGCTTACAAATTTTTAAAGCAAAAAAAAAGAGGGTACAAATGATGTTGTCAGATGTAGAGAAAGAAAACAAAAAAACAACAAAAGCAGGAAATTCAGTGAATTGTAAATGATGACCAACTATAGATTGATCTAAAGTGTCATTGCGCTTAGCATGTGGCTAGCGCAGGAGCAGCAGAAAGATAAAAGGAAACTCTGAAAGCTAAGAGAGTAAAATGCAGGACAGAAATAGGATTGTCTTGAACAAATGTCTGCCTGTTGGGTTGTTGAAAATGTACAAATACTGACACGGGAAAACAGTGATAAAATACATGCATTTGTCTCCGATTGTATTTGTATGTGAAAAATACTTAGCATGACAGACTGATCAAGAACAGAGTTACTATTCAGGCCACAACATACAGATAATCATGGCCCGGCCATTAAACTCTTAATCGGCAGGGTTATGGACTAATTCCAGGATATGACCCGCAGCCCGCAGCCCGTCATTGCTCAATCCTCGCTGTTTTGCTCCGCTTTTCCTGGGAGGAGCATTTGATTGCTTTCTCGCAGCAGGAGGGAGTTGCATCAGGGTCAAGCGGCCTCGCAACCTTTAGGGCCTCCGGGTCAGTGGTGTCACAGCTGATCTACGCACGCTGTCTGGGTCGGCTCCCCGTCCTCCCGTTGGCCGCACGGTTGGGGTTGTGGCACCTTTGCCGGCTGCTCATTGGTCGGGCGCGGCGGATCACGATGTCAGGAGGTCGGACAGCTGTGTGAGGGACGGTCACCTGCTCCTCCAGTCAGCCTGGAGTCCCCACGCCGCGGACATTCTTTACGTTCTTCCCAGGTTATTGTACAGCTTGGGCATTAAAGGCACACAAACATGTTGCAAGAAGCAACTGATAAAACACTGACACCGGCACTGTCAGATCATTCTCTGAGAGAACACAACATGCAGTAGAGACACAGCACACACACAATATAACATTCCTATCAGCTGACTAACACGGGCATGTCCAACCAGGGTCCCCAGATCTCTGCTGAGGCTTTTTTTATGTGCTTTTTGTCTGTTGTCGCTGCTTCTGAGAATAAAAACAGGCTGTGCAACGGAGCGGGCGGTGATAGCGTGTCAGCCAGGAGCACGGCGACAGATCCAGCTGGAACTGGCCTGGCCCGGCCTCCGCCGCCCCGAGAAGGTGTCTGGTTTACAAGCAGCGGTGATGTAAGCGGAGTCGGTGGCGAGCATGCGAGGCATGTCCTAAAGGAGGCATCGTTCATCACCGCACGCCCGACGCCCATTGTCTGCGTGCACACATGTAACAGGCGTGTAGGAGGCTGCCAGGCATGCAAATGACCACGTGTGTGTGGGTGGTGGGGGTGGTGGGACGGGGGAGTGCAACAGGAAGAGCTGTGTGTGCTCCACTGCTTTATCTGATCGAAACAAGAAGTGCACGAAAAAGACGCGGAAAAGAATCAAACTGGGTTTTGTACATGAAGACATTTCTTTATTGTGACACAGAAATCTCAAATGCCATCCGATTCTTTACATCTGTATAATCCGTTTTAGATATGTTAAGTTTCTGATGTGCAGAGGTAAGACAGTAAAAGTTTAGGTTAATGCAACCATAAATAATTGTAATAAATATCAAGTAAATGTACAGCACACGTTTTTTTTTTGTTTTGTTTTTTGTTTTTTTATTATTATTATAATTATTATTATTATTATCGCAACACCTCTCTGTATGGATATGTCCTTTTCTTGACCTTATCTAGTCCCCGGGCGGGAGCGGGCGAGTCGAGGAGGGAGCGTCCCCGTTAGCAGCGGTAGGATCACCCTTCAAAAACAAAAAAAATGAACCCAAACCCAAACGAGCGCGCAAGCCATTCAGCAATCCAAACGCGTGTCAGATATCGATGCCGTCGTCTTCCTCTTCAGCTCTATCCCGAGTAAAATGGCGATTTTGCTCACACAAGAAAACATGTTTCACCATGAGTAGAGGATTTCCATCTGAGTACAAGACAAAGGTGATGAGATTACTGGTATTTTTTCCAAAAGTCATAAAAAGTAACAACACAACAAACTGGATATCATAACAGACATCACCTCGTTTGCTCGTTTCAGAATCTTTTTCTTGGAAGAGTAGTGCAAACCAAAAACAAAAACAAAAAGAAAAAATCATAAGGTGAATTAGCAATTAAGAAAAAAAGACTGCAAACATAACCTCATCCTATGTACAACTTCTTTTTTTTTTTCCTATTTAATTTTTTTTTTTTTTTTTTTACAGAGCTAAACATTTGGTTATGGATCCAATGAACCAAAAGGACGACAGCAGAATTCAGATCTTCCTTTAATAAAGAAAACTATGAAAAGGCAGAACTCAAGATAATGCGCCACCCCTCCCCCGGGGCGTGCGCGTGCGCGTGTGCGTGCGCGCGCGTACGTATGCGTGTGCGTGGCCGTGCGTGCGCGCGCGAGGGAGGGAGGGGGTGGTCGATGCACATTCAGTAGCGGGAGCACACAAACGATGTGGGAGCGCGGATCACGGGGACGTCGCCCCCCCCCCCCCCCCGTCTCCACGGAGCGACGCGGCTTTCACGGACCTGAAGTGCGGCAGACGGGGACCAAAAAAAGAACGATTCAAATAGCAATTTTAAGAACCAATGGAGTGACGGGGCTTTGTACACGACTTGAGCGCCCTCTCTTCGCAGACTTGAATGAAATGCTTTCGGCTTACGAGGCCGCAGGTCGGCCCGTCCATTAGCGGCTTGCGTCTCGTCTGTTCAAAAACAGGCAGTGGGCGACAAAACGTCCCGTACGGCGCTCGACGCCCCCTCGCTCGAAAGCAGGCAGCGTCCCACACTTCCCGCCTCATAACACGAGTCCGCGGAGACCGTGTCTTCTCAGACGCACGCACGCGCACGCACACGCACACGCACGCACACGCACGCGCACGCACGCTCGCAGGCAGCCAGCATGGGCCTCTGACGGAGAGGCTCCTACAGCAAAGGCATGTTTCAGAACGTCTGGGAGGCAGCTGTAGGTCAAACGTCAGCGCGGTACAGTCCGCTTCCTTCACAGATATGAGCCCGGCGACCCGCAGGACAGCTCGGCCCGCCGTCGCCGAGGCCTTCAGGATTCCCGCGGCTCGGCCCGGCGGGATTCACAGAGGGGTCGGGGGAGGGGAGGGGAGGGGAGTACAAAGGAGGGACAAAACACAACAGAAACAATACTGTTTCGCCTCAACGAGGACAGACACGGGTCGAGGGGCGTCAGTGCGAGTTCAGATCATCTTCCCTGAATTCCTAACGAAAGAGACGCCGAGAGCGACTTCAAAAAAAAAGAACAACAGCTGTGATGAACATGCAAACACAGGATCGACGACCCCGAACCAAATCGAACCGAGTCAAATGAGCAGCAGAGCGCGAGGGGGCTCGGGTGGGGGGAGGGGGGAGGGGGAGGGGGGAGGGGGGCAGGACGTGTGGGCGGGGGCGTCCTCTCAGCCGCTGAGGGGGTCCTCGCGGTAGTGGATGGCGTAGCGCAGCTTCTCCAGCATCACGTCCAGCGAGGTGTACTGGGGCAGCTTCACCATGAACATGCAGGTCTCCACCCGGATGTAGCGCGAGTCCGGCTGACCTGGGGGAGGGAGCAGAGCGAGGCCGCGTTAGCGGCGGGGGGTGGGGGCGCCGGCCCGGCCCGGCTCACGCCGCCCGGGGCCCCGCCGGGCCGCCGAGACGGCGCGCGCTTTCAGCAGAGACGGCGAGCGATAGCCGGGCCGGCTGATAAAGGCCCGCAGTCGTCTTATCTGAGCCCGGGGCGAGCGGACTGTTTGTTTTAGCTGGCGTTTTTTTTTTCTTTTTTTCTCATAAAGCGACCAGAAGAAACCAGAAGCCAGGATCGCGGAGTTTTCACGCCGAGGATGCCTCAATTCCACGAAGCGGCCTCGTGCCCGAGATACGGACCTGCCGCTCAGCACGTTCAAAGTCTGCGCGCGCTATCAGCGGATTAGCTGGGGCCCGCCCGGCGCGTCCGCCAGCACCGTACCTGCGGCCCCGTCGGGCGGGGCGATCTTCATGGGGTAGGGGGGCACGTGGGCCGTGTCGGGACCCCCGTCCTTGCAGGGGCAGGTGAAGGGGATGCGCTCCTGGTTGCAGGCGAACTTGATGAACTTGCACAGCTCCTCCTGAGTGAACATCTCCAGCGCCGTCCAGAAGAACTCGATGTGCTGGTCGGTCTCCATCAGGCCCACCTGGTACATGGTGTGAGCCTGCGCGAGTGGGGGGGTGGGGGGGGGGATGGGGGGGGGGCGAGAGTTACATCCTGGCAGCGGCCGCGGCGAGGCGCAGCTCGCGGCACGGCGCGCGCCCTTACCTTGAGGAACTCCAGGTTGATGTAAGGCAGGCCGCAGGTGCGCAGCTCCATCTCCAGCGGGATGAGCATGGTGAGCAGCTGCAGCGGGATGATGGAGCCCAGGCCGGCGCGCACCGCCGTCATGCACTCCGCGTTCTGCAGCTCGCGCAGACGCAGGCCCCGCACCGCCCGCGCATACACGTCCTTGTTCTCCCAGCTGCAGGGCGAGCAGAGCACGCAAGGTAAGGGGGGGGACGCCGAGGAGACGGAGGCAGAGAGAGCGGGCCCGGGCCGTACCTGACGGTGAGGCTGCGGCCTCCCGGACACAGCTCCACCTCCTCGCCCGTCATGGTGACGTAGGTGAAGGTGCAGCAGGGCCGGCTGGGGGAGTCGGGGCTCTCTCCTGAGTGGTGCTGGGACGAGATCTCCGCGCACAGGGCCTCCAGCTCCGCCTCGTCGCTCACCTGCAGGCCCGGGACACAGAGCGCGGTGAGGCACGGGGCGTGGCGCCGGCGTGGAGCGCCGCCGCCTCCACCCGCCGCCTCCTCCACCCGCCGCCTCCTCCACCCGCCTTACGTTTTCGAACTTTTTGACGTAGTTGTAGGTGAGCACGTCGGCCTCCTGCAGGTCCTGCTCGGGGTCGGGCGACTCGCCCACCAGGCCCTTCCAGAAGGAGCCCAGCAGGTCCAGGGGCAGCGGCACGTCGGCGCGGATGGCGATGCCCAGCAGCTGGCCGAAGAAGTGCAGCAGCTGCTCCTCGGCGTAGCTGATGGGGCAGGGCGTCAGGATGTACTTCCCCTGGGGGGGGCGGCCCGAAACACAACAGCGGCGTTTAACCCACGTTTCGCGCTGTGACGCTGAGGGAGTGAGAGGCCGAGAGGGCCGCAACGCCGTACCTTGTTCCGGTTGGCGGCGGCGCTGGGGCACGGGAGCAGCAGGGACAGGGCGGAGCTCTGCAGCTCCTTGCACACCTGCCACAGGAAGTGCCTGAAGGACCCGCCTGCACACAGGTTGAGAGGGGGTTCGTTCAATTTGGACGGGGAAACAAAAAGAGAGAGAGAGAACCCCCGGCGAGGCGGCGGAGGGGAGCCGCAGGGGAACGGTCCTCACTTGTGCCGTGAACCTCCTCTCCGGTGAAGCGGATGTTGAAGGCGTAGGTCGGGTCCCCCCCGCTGGCCAGCTTCACGCAGAGCTGGGAGGACGGCACGCAGGACAGCTGGCGCGCCGCCTGGCAGAAGTACGTGTTCTCCGACGAGCGGATCTCGCCTGGAGGACACGGGACCGAAAGGTGAGACCCGGCGGGCGTCTGCGAGTCCCGCCTAAAGGGACGGCGGCCTACCTCCCACGATCTCCAGCGGGTCCAGCGTGATCTCCGGGGCGGCGTGGTCGGCCGTCCGCTGGGCCGTGGTGTTCAGCACCCTGTTCATCACCGTGACCTTGGTGTCGTAGAAGACCAGACCTGTGAGGCGGCAGAGGCGGGGAGAGGTGACGACGCGCGATCAGACACCCGGCGCGCTGGCGCGAGCGGGGCCCGCCGCTCACCTTTGGCCTCGCACAGCAGCGCGGCGATGCTGTTCTGGTAGGTCTGCGTCTGCCTCAGCTCCACCAGCGGCAGGAAGAAGCTCTCCAGGGTGTTGTTGAGGGACTGCAGCAGGGCGAAGCGCAGGCGCAGGCTCTCCACGGGCACGCCTGGAGACGCAAACACGCTGAGCTGAGCGGAAGAACGGAACCACCAGGCCCGAACGATAACAATATAGTCGGGGGGGAGAAGGAGGGAGAAAACCCACAAAGGGGTTGTGAGCTTCTAAACCCTGACCGACTTACTGAGCAGGCAGGCCACGCGGGGATCGGCAGCGTCGCCGGGGTCCAGGTACACCTCGTGGGGGTGTAGCCTGGCCGGGGTGATGGCCAGGTGACGGCAGAGCCGGTTGATGTACTGGACCAGGGCCACGTCCATTTCCAGGCTCCACTTCCTGCAGGCCTTCTGGGCGTGACGGGTGTCTATGCAGGTGCACCTGAGCGGAGAGACAGACAAACAGAACACTCTTGTTTCGCTTCGTTCGCTGATTTCACAACGCGTTGTGGGAGAGAGCAGGGACGCCAGGGTCCGACTCACCTCTCGAAGTGGAGGTCGTAGCCGCAGGCCAGGATCGCCCTCCAGACGCTGCGGATGTCCTGCTTGGCCCGGTCCACGGCGAACTTGTGGAAGCCCTCCAGGGTGAGGTACTTCTCCTCTGGGACTGGGGGAGACAGAGACGGATGTGAGGCGCCGCGCAGCCCTCCTAGCCTCAAAGCGGGACTCCCGTTTAGTCCCGCGGGGCGGGGGAGCTGCACCGTAGAGCTGAGCGTTTTACCATCTAACCGACGTCTAAGCAAGGGGGAGGGGGAGGGGGAGGGGAAGGGGGAGGGGAGGGTTTAGTTTCAGCGTATTCAGTGAAGTGTGCGCGATCGCTGCCGACCTTCCGTTTTCTTCGCGGGGGATTTTTCCACGTCTTTCTCATCGGGCCTGGATTTCTCGGGGGACTTGGGCTTGAGGACCGTCTTCTTCTCACTCAGCGCGGTTCTGGCAGGAGGCAGGAGACAGGAGTCACGCGGGCCCGACTCAGCGAGCGTTCAAGGCGTAAATGGAGCTTGAAGCTGCCGGCCGGACGCCCCTCACCTGACACTGTTGAGCACAGACTTTTCCTTGGTGGGAGGCTTGGTGATGGGCCTCTTGGTGCTCACAACCTTGCCCTGGTGCTGCTCCTTCCCCGCTTTGCTGTACTTGTTCTTGTTGGGCTTGGGCGTGCCGTACTTCCTCAGAATCTGACGCGTGACCATCGTTGTGACACACACACGCATGTGAATACGCTCGCGAAAAACGGAGAAAGCAAACCTGCGGATCCGGAGAATGAGCTGCCGGAACTGCGTTTAGGCGTACCTGGGTGAGCTGGTCCTCCAGCAGCTTCTTCGGAGGCCGGACGTTGGTGAAGAAGGTGTGCAGCAGGTTTCCGGGGGTCTGGGCGTTGATCTGCTCTTTGCTGAGGTAAATGTCGGACACCTTGACGGGCTTGGCCGGCGTGAGGCTCAGCATCTGTTCCGAGTGCACGCAGCTCTTAAAGATGTCCGTGAGGACGTCTCGAGCCCCGGGCACGAGCTTGTCGCCTGGGAAACACAGACACAGAACCGTAACGGGCAGGACTCATGACACCAGGCAGAAGACATGGCGCCTCCAAAAACCGACCTCTGAGGGACTTGTCCAGGAAGTAGTCTTCCAGAGCCGAGCTGCCCTGTGTGTCGAACAGGCTCTGGTTGACGCTGGAGGCCGTCAGGATCTCCTCGTTGGTCAGCTCCATCAGCTCCTCCTCGCCCTCCAGACTGGACAGGCCGATCAGATCGCTGCTGTTGAACAGGCTGGCCCGGATCTTTTCCACTTTGGCGCGGGAACGGACCTGTCACGGGAGGAGAACGGACCACATGTTTTTCAGGTCGAGTGATCGAGTCGGACAGCTGGGGGAGCTCGCTCACGGACCCACCTCGATGACGGCGTAACCCTTGATGGGCCTGGCCGCCACGGCGTTGCTCTCCAGCGAGGTGACCGTGTGCACCGAGCCCCCGTCCGACACCGAGGGCGTCTCGGCGCCGTCCAGCGGCTCGCCCAGGCTGCCCAGGCTGCCCAGGCTGCCCGTGCTGCACAGCGACGTGTCCAGACTCTCCTGGCTGGAGACGGTCTGCGGGTCGCGCGGCCCCTGCTGCGGGGCGGCGTGGGCCGCCGGCGGCGGCGGCGGCGGCGGCGCGGCCAGCGGCTCCTGGTCCACGGACAGCTCGCTGGCGGTGCGCGACACCCCCTGCGAGGAGCTGCAGATGGACGTCTGGCTGGTGGAGGCCGAGTTGCTGACGCTCATGGCCGGCGTGACGCTGCTGGAGCTGTCGGGGCTGCCGGGCCCGGCGCCGTTGGGGGACGGGCGCTCGGGCTCGCCGCCCGCCCTGCCGTCCGGGGGGCCGCACACGCCCCCGCCGGCCCTGGCCCTCCTGGGCTCCTCCTCCTGCAGCGGGACGAAGAGCTCGTCCCTGAAGAGGCCGCCGTGCGCGTTGCAGGCGCGGCGGATGGCGCTGCGCACGGCGGCCTCCTCCAGGTGCGTGGGGATGCCCGAGAGCACCAGCAGGCGGCTGTGGGCGCTGGGCCCCACCAGGGCCTGGCAGGCGTCCGTCACCGCGTCGCCGGTCACGCTCAGGCCCTGCGGGTCCTTGTTGGCCAGGTGGCGCAGGATCATCAGCAGCGTGAGGCAGCGGTGGAACCACAGCATGTCCTCGGGCTTGCCGCCCGCCATGTTGAGCAGGGCGCTGTCGCTCTCCGACAGGCGGGCGCCGCCCCCGCCGCCCCCGCCGCCGCCGCCGCCGGCCCGCTTGCCGGAGACGGCCGCCACCACGGCCGCCGCCGCCGCCGCCCGATCCCGCTTCATCTTCACCTTCTTGCGCTTGGACAGCAGGCTGGGGCTGTGCGGCGTCTGGCCCGGCGAGGAGGACGAGGACGAGGACGAGTCGCTGAGGTTGGGGGCGCTGGTGGAGGAGAGCGCGCCCACCGAGGAGCCGCCCACGTTCAGGGGGAGCGTGACCTCGGCCACCGCCAGGCACGCCTCCATCAGCGCGTGGAAGTAGGTGGAGAAGCGGCTCTGGTCGCCGCCCAGGGCCAGGGCCACGCCCCCGGAGGAGGAGCCCGCCGCCCCGGCCCCCCCGGCCGCCCACCCCTGGGTCTCGCGGTCGTAGAGCTTGCGCAGCTCCGTCTGCAGGGCCATGAGCACCGCCAGGCAGGGGTTGAGCAGCAGCGCGATGGAGCTGGACAGGCCCGCCGGGCTCTTGCGCTGCTCCAGGTGGTGGATCTTCCTCAGGAGCTCGGCGAGCAGGTGGAAGACGAGCTCCTTGATGGTGGCAGCGAGATCCGTGGTCCAAAGCAAACCACCTGAGGCCGTCGAAACGGAGCGACCGGGAAAACAACGAAAGGGGTTTGTCAAATCTAGAGTTATGCTCATGCGCTTTCTGAGCTCCTCGGTGACCTGGAGGAGGAAGCTTCAAGTGTGTGCGTGTGTGTGATGATGCTTCACCCACCGAGCAGCTCCACCACCTGCAGCAGCACAGAGGAGGGAACTGTGTCCAGCTCGTCCTCCGACCGCTCGCTGCTCTCTCCCAGCTTCCATGTCAGCAGCTGCTCAGCAAACGCCATGGCCAAGGGGAACTCCAGGGGCAAGGAGTGCAGCACCAGCACAGTGCCAGGAGGGGGCGACACGCCTGCAACACAGACGGCGTTTAAAACGAGCCCTGACGGCCTCCCCCAGAACGTTAAAGCGGCCAGTGGGAACCCAGTACTCACCCAGTTTGATGTGCACCTTGTCGGTGGGGATGATGACGGAGGGGTACTGGTTGGTGGTGGGAGGGGGAGTAAGGCCTGTGTTGGTGGGCGAGGCATCCAGCGGGTAGCACACTGCCTCCATCAGGTTGAGCTGCCCGTTCCTGCGCACTTTGTGACCCAGGCCGTAGACCATGACACGGGCCCAGGGAGCCTTGTACAGACTGGAGCTAATGAAGGGGTAAAGGAAGGGGAGAAATGTCACGCTGAAAGGGGCGCGTGCCGACTGAATGGGGCACTCCCGGGGGACTCACTCTTTGCGGCAGCCGAGCTGGCTCTCCTTGCAGGACACGATCACAAAGGCGGCGCCGGGAAAGCTGACGTCCATGCTGACCTTTGACTCCGTCACCGGGAACTCCTCGGACGTGAACTGCTCCGGCGCGTTCTGTCGGACACAGGCCAGGCGTTACAAAAGTCTGGGCCGCCCGTTCGAGGGGGCGTCTCCGAAGTCGGCGCCGACCTGCAGGAAGCAGCAGATCTGCTTGGTGAGCTCCAGGAGGCTCTCCTCTCCCTGGTGCAAGGCACGGGTGATGGCCACCGTCAGCCACTCGCGGATGGGCTGCGCGTTGCCCTGGTAGAAGAGCTCGGAGGGGGAGCAGCTCTGGCCCTGGAGGTTGTGGAGCACCGACTGGGCCAGGAGGACGGAGCTGGAACTGATGGTGCCGTCTGCGTAGGGGAGGGTGGGGGGGGAGAGAGAGAGCGATCAGAGCGATCAGCGCGGGAACAGGGACGGGTCCGGAGCTCGGCCGCGGCCACTCACCTGGCAGGGGCGGCGCCAGCAGCTGATTGGACAGCAGCTGCAGGTGCTCCAAGGTGATGTCGCGGATGGCGGGTATGTGGAAGAGGCGGGTGAAGGTGTGGGGGCTCTTGGGCGCGAATATGTTGAGCAGGGCCATGCGGCAGTAGAGGCGAGCCAGGGCGCTCTCGCAGCGGAGCAGCTCCCTGCGGCGGCAGACGGCGGCACAGTCAAGACACGTTCGGCCCGGGAGGCGGGGCCGACAGAAGCTCGGCGCGTTACCTGTGGATCTGGATGTTGCTGCTGTCCAGGGAGACCAAGCCGTTGGCGGCGGTGCGGCGCGAGCCGGCCGGCGGGCGCTCCAGCATCTCGATGGGGTACCAGTACCGCACCAGGACGCCCTCGCTGCGCAGGTAGGTCTCCACCTGCACCAGCTCGTTCACCTGGACGGGGAGGAGACAGTTCAGCGCCCGAGGGGAGGCGAGCATTCGCCCCGCACGCGCAAACACGGTCTGACACTCACGGAGTCCACGTCCAGCACCACTCCGTGCAGGCCGAAGGTCTTCAGCATGCCCCGGATGGCGAACTTGGGCAGGGCCGTCCCTCCCGTGCTGCTGTTGGTGTTGTTGCTGTCCGGACAGCGGATGACCACGGTCAGGCCTGCGTCGGAGGAGGGAGGCATCACACGGGTCAGGGGCCCGCACGCACACACACACACACACACACACACGTACGCCTGACGCGGAACGAAGCTGACCTTTGCGGACTTTGTCGATGGTGAACTTGTTGGCCTCGTCCTTGATGTCCTCGATGGTGGGGAGGTAGAGGTCCCGGGGGATGCCCCCGTTCTCTTCGTACAGGAACTCCACCGTCTGCCTCGCGATGTCCACCATGCCTGCGGTCAGGGGGAGCGCGCCACAGAGACAAGATGGCCTCAGCCCTACTCCCGGCCCCCCCTTCTCGAAAAGCGAGGCCCGCCACAGGCCATCCCTACGATCCGATTAACTCCGGCGCAGAGGTCGCGCGCGCGCAAGGCTCGTTACGTTTCATGTCACAGTCGACCGGAACGATCCAATTACGCCGCCTCGCTCCGACTTGTTAAGCTCTAATTTATCTGCACGAACACACCTGAGATACCACCGATAGCGAGTCGCTCAACGTGCAATTAGTCTGAACACAGTGAGCACGTCTATTGTCGTTTTGGCCCGTGGCGGCGTCTCACGAGGCTTGAGGAGAAAAGAGCGTCTCTCTGCCGGATGTGGCCGCTACGCTTAAACCTCAACCTTGATGGTCGTTCCTCCGCTTTAGCTGGAACGGAGCGACAGTTTGCCCGCGCAGACGACGGAACGGATCGGCACCGTGCGACTCTTTACCCAGCTGCAGGGCTCCCTTGATCTGGTCCAGGCCGGACTTCCTCTCCGCCTCGTTGCGGAACCTGCGGCGGATCGTCGGGAACACCTTGGTCTCCCACGCCTTCACCAGCAGGGCGTAGTGGTCCTCCTGACACAAGCAGACATGGACACGGGGTGAGCGGGGAGGGGGGGGGGGCTTCACTCGGAGGTGGAGCACGGGGAGGGGGGGGGCCCGGGGGGGCCCGCTCACCCTGGGAACGTCCTCGTCGTCCTCGTCGTCGCTCTCGTCGTCTGCGATGGGCGGCGGGTGCGGGTCGGGCCCGGACGTGACCAGGGTCTCGTAGCTCAGCTCCACTTTGTAATGGCACGACTGGTCGCTGTTGTACTCTATAGCCGGCAAAGCAACAGAAACAGAGGCGGCTGGCTTCACTGGAGTGACCGACACCTCCCGACCCGTCTGTCAGGGCTCCGCATTCAAAATGTGAAGCAACGGGATGGACGTACGCTGTTGGGGGACGGCGACGGCGGCGATCCGGCAGGGAGGCCCGTGCGAGCCGGAGTCGGAGGTCACGCTCGCACCGGCGTCATTGTCACTGTCCGAGGCCATGGCGAAGGGGAGCGCTTCAAAGTTGGCGCTGATTTCCTCCGCCAGGTCCACGCACAGGTCGGCCGCGTTCCTGTGCGCTTGGCCCTCGGCGTACGCGAAGGGCCGGTTTCCGAAGTTGGCACGGATCTTGGAGTTCTACAAAGGCGGGGGGCGAAGAGAGGTTCAGGGAGGGAGTTCCGTGATGAGGCTCATCTGGCAAGTGCGCGGCAAGCGACCACCGGAACTCGCCTTCTTTTGAATGTGGACCAGAGGCCACATCCCGCCGGCCACGTCCTCCAGGATGGGGCCGAGCCTCTGGCCGCAGTAGGTGAAGTAGACCCTGCCCTTGGGGGCCTGCCCGGGGGGCGGGGGGGTGCCCTCGGAGCGCTCCCAGCCTATGCCAGCCACGTCACCTGTGGAAGCACCAAGTTCACACTGTCAGTCCGGACGCGGTGCTGAGCCTTGCTCGATATGGAGTGGATTAAAGAAGCAAAAACAAACAAAAAAAGGCTTATTCAGAGAGAGAGAGAGAGAGAGATAGGGAGAGAGAGAGAGCAGCCAGGTGAGATACAATGCTCAAAAGAAACGGATCAAAATCCATGACATGGCTGCATGGATTTCTAATGCGATCAACTCCGAGGAACTCTAGAATGCGTGTGAAGGGAAAGATGTTTTTTTTTTTCTCCTGTCTCACCAGGAAGCAGAGCCACATCCAGCCTGACACTCTTCCACTGCAGCAGACTGGAGCCGTTATAATGCACTGCCCTACCATTACTGACACGCACAGACAGACAGACAGACAGACAGACAGACAGACAGACAGACAGACAGGAGACAGACGCACGGAGGAAAGACATAAAAGAGAGAGGGGCAGCAGTCAGCACTCCAGTGAGAGACAGAGCAGTGGGGGGAAACAAAGGGAGTCGGTCGGCGTTGATGCGCGGCGCCAGGCGTACTTGTGAAACAGGCACGTGCCCACGGGGTTGGTCCACGCGCCGTCCCTCTTCTCCGCCTCGGTGGCGAAGCCGAAGGACACGATCGGGCCGCTGTCCTCCTCCGAGTCTCCATAGGAGACGATCTCGATCTCCCAGTAAAAGGACGGGGCCTGCGCGGACCAAGACGGGGGGAGGAGGGGGGGGGGGGGGTATGTTAAACGGGAGGGCGGCGCAGTCGGTCCGACGCTCGCCCTGGAGGCCGCTCACCTGCACGGGCACGGGGCAGGTGGCGTAGATGAAGGTGCCCCGGGGCAGTCCTCCCCCGGCACTGGGGTCGGCCAGGAAGGTGACGGAGGTCAGGCGGGAGGAGAACATGCAGGCGCGGACCGGAGGGAAGACCCGGGACGGGCACCAGGTGATCTCCTTGGGCTGGCGAGGCGCACGCGTCACAAGGGAGAAGGGGGTGAGGAGCCGACGAAGAGCCATTCCGGACTAAAACGTCTTTGAAGATGTTTCACTGCATTGTGACTTGAGGCTTGAAGCCACACATGCATATATATAGAGATATTCCCTACTATAATAATCTGGCCTCCGGCTGTCTGTAAATTATACATAGGATGATTTTGCTGGATCTCCATCAACATTTCATAAGACTGAGCCGCAGTCGTGGCATCAGTTACTGCTTTTTGCGTCTTCTGCCTTCCCGCGTGACTGATGCCCCGACGGAGAAACTGAAAGGGGCGAGAAGCCGGGGACCCTCCCATCAATCTGCCGACACCAACCTGCCGTCTGTCCGTCTGCAGCGGCGGGGGCGGCGGCCGAGCGCAGTCGCGGTACAGCATCCTCACCCGCTCGCACTGAGCTTCAACCATGCCCAGACGCTCCCCTGCAGTGGGTGACAAGGCACGGGGGGGCATGATCATTCATTTGTCCAGTCAGCGCTGGCTCTCCCGTTGGAGGCGCGCGCTCCCCGCTCCCGAGTGCATGCTCACCAGGGCTGCATTCCTGGGCCACCAGGTTGAGCACCTCCACGGCGGCGGGACACTGCTGGATGAACTCCTCGCAGAAGGAGCTGTCCTCCAGGAGCTGGGCCATCACCAGGCACGCCCTGAAATCCATCCCGAGCGGGGGACATTGCCGTCATTCCCCGCTCTGCGCCGGCACGGGACGAGGCGGGACGTTTCGGGGGTGGGGGGGGGGGGGGGGGCGAGCGTCCACTCACCTGGTTCTGATCTCGGCCAGCAGGCGCACGGCGGCCATCACCGGGCTGGAGCCGTCTCCGGTGGCAGGTAGCGACGTGTGAATGGAGAGGCTGCCCTCCTGTGGCAGCAGCATGGACTGCACGGCCTGCACCACCTTCTCTGTGATGGAGAGCTTGTACAGGGGGAGGGCCTGGAGAGCAGAGAGGAAGGCGCGCATGAGACCGGACGGGAATTCATTCCTGAAGGACTAAATCAGTTGAGTGCTGTGCTGTGCTGTGCACCTCTGATCTGGGTGTGCAGAGGCGCGAGATGGGCACGGTCAGGATGTCCGAGGCCTTGCAAGCTCGCCTGTACTCGCAAGACGGGAACTTGACGGTCGCGATGCCCTCCTGCTCGTTGATGGACATGACGACGCCCACGCTACCCAGCACTCCCTTACCCACCACCTGCCGGGCAGAGGAGCGGCGGAACACAGGCTTACACGATCCACTTCAGAACCAATCAGTCCACAAGGTTTAGCCCGGTGGCCGGAGCGACCGTCCGGGATTTTCACTGGTCCCTCGGCCTTAACCCACCTGCACCTCTGAGCCGATCTTAATCGTCTCCTTGAAGCCTCCGAGGGCGCACAGGGCGGCCACAGCCTGTCTGCCAATAGCCTGCAGCTTAGCCAGTTTCCTGCCGCTGCTGCTCCCGTTCTCCAGAATGCTCTCAGCATACTTCCCCAGCTGAGGAATGAACATCAGGGCCCTGGAGAGCACCTACCCACGCCCGACAGGGGAAGGCATTACAAACCGCAGCATAAAATACGGACCCACGTCCGCCCATACACGTCTGCTCTCAACTCTACAATAAGCGCAGCTCACAGCACAGTGATCAAGACTGAGGCATCATAGGGCGTTTCACCTTTTCGGCCGTGCTGGTCCAGATCTGGGCCGTGTTGGACTCCGGGGCGGTGAGCAGGCTGTGCAGCAGGGCGATGACTTCCGCAGCCATACTGTTGGCAACATGGCCACTGATGAAGGGCCTGACGGGGTCTGACCTGTTGGTGTTCGGGAAAAGGGAGACGAGTGTGTGACAAAAGCGGCTCGTTGAGCCGAAGCTCACGATCGTCGGCAGATCGGGCCGTCTCCGCCGCCGGCCGCTCTCGTTCACCTGGCCAGCTCAGCATTCCTGTCCCGGCACACGGCCGTCTGGGCGGTTTTCTTCTTGTCGCCCGTGGTGACGCCCCCAGCAGCCTCCTGGGCCAGGGTCTCCACCGGAGGGCCCACGCTCACGATCAGCCCGGACTGGGCCCACTTGTTGGCCTTCCTCAGGGCGGCAGACGCCTCCTCTGTGATCACCTCACAACTGCCACTCTGGGGACGGTTGGACGGGACAGCGTGTGGATACGGACGCAGCGACACACTCTCCGTGGACCTCAGCGATGTACTCTGAAGTGGATCGCTCACCTTTGTCATGTCTCTGTCCATCTTCACCACCTTTTCCATGTTGGCTCCCGTGCCAAGTCGGAAAGGACGTCCCTCTGAGCTGCTGTATTTCGGAGGGAATGGAAGACTCGTGTCGTCATAAAAAGCCGAGCACAGCTATAAAATGTGAAGGGAGAAAGCGCGGGGGAAGCTCACCTGAGCAGTGGCTGTAGAACCTCGTGGGAGGACTGGTCCTCCCTCTTGTGGATGAAGATCGACAGTTTGCCGTCCACCGCCTCCCCCTCCTCGCCGACGTCGTCGGACTTCAGGGCTCCCTTGGAGCTGGCGCGGGACAGGCACGTGTCCGGCTCGGAGGAGCTGGGGGAGAGCAGGGTCTGGCAGCCTGGAGCAGAAAAGCAAATATCCACAGTGAGTAGGGGGAAAAAGTAAGTATTGTGGGGGGGGAAAAAAAAGAAGCTTGAAAAGGAGTCTTGCTGCTACTGTTCCAACACTCACATTTGACACCCCTACTATGTGAGAGGGAGACCAACCTGGTACCACGTAGTCTGCCAGCTTGGCGAGCAGCAGGGCAGCGATACGCGAGGCGGGGTCATTAGCATCTTGTTGTTCGGCATCCAGCGTGTTGATGGAGTAGCTCCACGAGGGCAGGGCCACGTTGCCGCAGTCCTCCACGCTCATGAGAGGCAGCGCAGCCCGGCACAGCTGCAGGATGATGAGCACCAGCTTTGGAGACGGCCTCTGGTCAAGCAGCAGGGACAGGAGCTTGGACACGCAGGCCGGCTGGCTCAGGATGGCCTTGCCTATGTGGCTCCTGGAGGGTCGGGGGGAACACGGTCAGATACTAAATGAACACACACAGGAGAAGTGTGCGCTTGTATGTAGTCATGACCTAAAGGTATTACCTGGAGAGGTCGTTGAGCAGACTGAGCACATCCTGTAAAGCATCATTGCCAGCTGCCTGATTCCCACAGCATTCTGTGGCTCTGGCCAGATGATTGGTCAACAGGCTGGACACCTGCCGGGCCAGACCCGAGTGCACCGCATCGGTGGAGCCACCTTCACAGCAAAAAGTGAAACGAAATGAATGAAACGCATACCAACAACATGCTCAGCCATCTTCTGCTCTCCGGTTCCAGAACATGAGTAACTTTTCCGTATCTACACACACACACACACACATAAGAGGGGTCTCCATCTATGACCTACCTTCCACCTTCTCCCACTCGATACAGCGATTAGCCAGCACCTGGAAGGCTGCCCAGGCCATGGTGGCCACCTTCTGCTTCTTGGTCTGCTTCTCGTTGGAGCTGCACTCCCTCTGGCCGCTCAGGCTGCACAGGCTGTCCATGAGCTGGACCAGACCGCTCCGGACGAGGCACTGCTCCTCACTCCTACCGCCACGCCGGCCAGGAGTCAGGGTTACTCCTCTTAGCGAGGGATGCAAAGCCACGTCCAAAGAGAGAGAGGCCAGCTCTTACCTGGTGTAGGGGATCGTGCACAGCAGGCCGATGCTGTTGGCACAAGCGATGGGGTAGCGGGCGCAGAGCGACACCACCGACGTCATGGTCTCCCCGAAGGCCTCCTGCACCTGCTCCACCATGCCACCGCACGTCAGCTCCTCGATCCTGCACAGGCGACGCAAGAGCACAGCTGTGGACGAATGCTCGCGGGCTGACCGCCACTGGCCGTCCCCGCCCCCCCCCGCTCCGCTCCGCTCACCTGGGCCCGCCTTGCAGCACCATGGTGACGGGCCCCACCAGGTGGGTGACGCCGCCCACCCTGACCGCGGCGGTGAGCAGCTCCCTCATGTGGACCAGCGCCTGCTTCCGCGTGCTGCCCCGCCTCCAGCGCGTCTGCGCCGCAGACAGGAAGCTGCTGCTGGACACCTGCGGGACGCATCCAACAAACAAGAGCTCAGCGTCAGGCCCGCCGTTCTCCCTCGGGCTGCGGGGTCAACCGAGAGGGGGGGCGCTCCTACGGCCTGGTCGGGGGTGGTCCCGATGAAGGCGAAGAGCTGTCCCAGCAGCACGCTGTACGTGGGCTTGTCTCGGCTGTCCTCGATGGCCAGGGACTGCAGCAGGGTGAAGGAGCTGCTGCGGTGGCTGGTGGGGTGGTGCCGCCTCCTGAGGGCGACAGCGGCAAGCCGGGGTCAGGCCCACATCGGCCCGTCTGGCCGGGGGAACACAGGGACACACGGAGGGGGAAGTTGGGGAGGTACCTCTGCGGCGCGTGCGTGAACTCCAAGTCCTGGTTGGCGATCATCTCCAGGTCGGACGGCGCGGACATGCTGCGCAGGAAGACGGGCTGCTTCACCATGGGGATGACCGTCTTGGCGTCGGACACCGACTTGGAGGCTGGGACGGGAACGAGTCAAACCGTTAACTCGCAACGCGCGGCTCGGGGGAGCGATCCGGCCGCCCCAACGGGGAGCCACTGAGCGGCAGGGTACCTGGGCCCGGCGTGCCGGCCGGCGTGGTGGTGAGGCTCCTGCAATGCGGCGCGATGGTGACGTGGAGCAGCAGCTCGGTGCGGTTCATCAGGCTCCTCACCAGCGCCTTGGTTTTGGCCAGCGAGGCGCCGCTCCTCAGGTGCATGGAGTTCACCTCCTGGAAGAACTTCTCCCTGTGGGGCGAGACGCAGACGTGGACGTTGGTCCGGCCGAGGCGGCGGCTCGGCCCGGGCCGGGGCCGGGGCCGGGGCCCGGGACGCTTTCGACGGCTCACCTTAGCGTCAGCACCACGTTCTCCAGGTCGCCGAAGTCGAGCGGCACCTCCTTCAGGGAGCAGAGCAGCTCCAGCTCCTTGATCTTGTTCTGGGACGAAGCAAAGGCAAACGCAGAAGCGTCACGGACGGCGGCCAGGGCCGGCCCAAAGCCAGTGCCGGCGCGGACGCGGCGCACGCGGGCGGGCGGGCGGGCGGGGAGCGGTACCTCGAAGAAGTGGTAGTCGTGGAAGAAGGGGGCGTTGTTCTCCAGCTTTCCCTGGTGGGCCTCCTCCACCTCGTTCTGCCACTTCTGCTCCAGCTCCGCCACGCTCTGAAAGCCACACAGGGGACAGTTGGACACGCGCGTTCCGCTCTCCTCTCTGAAAGGGTCAGCTCGGCTTGAAAACTGACGAAACGGCAGTGGAGAAAGATCCCACAGGACAGCACGTCTGACTCGGGACGGGGGGCCGACCTGCAGCTGGCGCTCCATGGCGTTGATCTTCTTGAAGGTCTCGGCCATGATCTTGCAGACCAGGTCGTACTCCTCGGCGTGCTCCTCGCGGTACTGGTAGTTCACCAGCGACTGGAGGGCGTCCACCAGGCTCAGGTGTTTTATGACGCAGGACACGATGACCTCCTCCATGACGTCGGGCCGGATCACCTCCCTTGCGGGTCCAAACACAGGCAGGTGAAGGCGATTAGGCGGTGGGGCGCCCGCGCCTATCCGATAAACACACCGAATCCCTCACAATGCCGTGAATCCTTCGCACGCGACCATCTTACTTGATGCTGGGACGGAACTGCGGGCGAGCCCTGCCGGACACCTCCCGCAGCCTGCCCATGATGCCCGGGGGGAGGCGGATGCGGGGCAAGTCGAAGTAGGTGCCGGGCATGAGGCCCGGGGGCGGGATGAGCACGTCGGAGGGGTACGTGAACTCCCGGTCCTCCTCGATGGTGAGGGGCAGGGGCGACGGGCTGGGCGTCAGGGCGGGGGAGATGGCGCCGTTGGCTTCCACCTGCCACTGGCACCTGGAGGGGGAGGCAAAAAAAAAAGCATGAGCATGCGTTCCAGCGCGCGGCCGAGGAGTGCGATGCGACGGCGGTGCCTCGCGTCACCTCTGCAGCAGCTTGGAGCAGAGCAGGTCGTGGCAGGCCTCCTCCTCCCTGGTCACCTCGGGGCCGTTGTACAGGATGCGCAGCATGGAGCAGGCCAGCACCGACAGGCCCAGCGCCAGGTCTGCCAGGAAGGGCAGGCCTCCGGAGACATCCTCCGATGACTCCTGGGACACGGAGCACGCAGCGCTGGCTTTAGGACCTGCCGGCCACGAGGACGTCACAGTGTGGCACGCAACTCACCTGAGCTCTGACGGTGCAGGAGAAACCCCACATGGCTTTGTCGGGGGTGTTGTGCTCACGGCCGCTCCTCATCTCGAACGAAAAGGTCACGGTGTCTCCTTCCACCTGCGGACAGGGAGAGAAAACGTCTGAACCCAGGCGCACGCCGCCGGCTACCAGCGCCGACTTAAAACACCAAACGGACGAGACCTTGACGAGGTCCTTGGGCCACCCCGTGCCCAGCACGCTCCGGCTGCCGTATCCCAGGGTGTTCCCGCCGTACTCCGTCACCTTGCGGCTGTTGGTGTTGGGCCCGGCGTAGATGACCAGCTGAAAGGCCAGAGAGCACGTCGAGGGTGAGGCGTTGGGCCGGCCTCGGGCCGAAACGGCGCGAGCGCGTGCGGAGGGCGGCCCGTACCTTGTCGTAGTCGTACTGCGAGGAGCAGCGGGAGTCGAAGCGCAGGTAGAGGCAGCGCGCCCCGGGGATGTGCACCGTCTCCTTGAACTTGTAGTTGTCCCGCACCGGGTGCACCGTCTCCACGGTCTTCCCGGCGGCCCACGGGGCGGGGATCTTCAGTCCGGTGAGGAAGCCGGGCTCCTCGCGCTCGTCAAGGATCCTGACCGCGAGCAGATCAGTTTAGATTTTCAAAACCTGTGTGACGGCGGAGTCCAATTGCGCCAGACAACCAGACGGACTCATTCAAACGTACTTGTCGTCTGCGGCGCAGGCCTTTGCCCCCTGCCCTAGAGAGCTGCCCGGGAGCGGAGGCTCGTCGGTGAAGAGGGGGGACTGAGTCTTCAGCAGCAGGGCAGTCTGGGGACACAGAACAAGAGCACACGGCCTGATTATCGGAGGATCATCTCCTCCCGGAGGGTCTCTCGGACGGGCGGGGGCTCTGACCTGGCTGGTGTAGAGGACCAGCTGCACCAGCTGAGGCATGAGGGCGTCGGCCAGAGTGAGGGTCTGCAGGTTGGGGTGCATCAAAGTGGTGAGCAACACGGGCAGCAGGTGCCCGAGCATGGTGGCTTTGGTGATCTGCTCCAAGCCTTTCAGCCTGAGCGGAGAGAGGGGGGGAAAGTGAGACGCTGAGGTGCGGGATGGCGTGCCAGACAAGCGAGAGAGGAGCGCGGGGCTGAGACAAAAGAAGCCGCCGCGGAGCGTAGGAGCCGGCGTCCGGAAGCGATTACTCACGCCGGGCCTTTCTTCCTCCTGGAGGGAGGCTCCAGCATTACTCAGGTTTAGCCAAATCTCGTTTCACGGTGCAATAATGCATCAGAGCCGAGTGAGAAACCCAACACATCCGCCGGTATTCCAGCCACTTAAATGAAGAGTTCGCGCTTATAGACACTGGCTTGTCTGCCGCAGCCCATGTGGTTAAACGAAACAAGGAAACCAGAGAGAGAAAACGGAGTGCAAAGTTTACCTGGTCTCTCTGTCGGGGATGTCGCTGTTGATGAGCGCTGTGGTCACCTGCTGCAGGGTCTCCAGCACTTCGTCACATCCCACCAGGATCTTGGTGGCTAGGGACAGGATGCTGGTCTGGAGCTCCTGGGGATCAAGCACGGCATAGGCCCACACTTACGTAACCACTGAATGCAACGCGTCCGAGGACCGAGCGGCGCCTCGCTCACTCGATCTATGCATACGAGAGAGAAGTCCAGGGCAAGCACACTGCACGGTGCCATACAGGAACTGTCCCACAGCGTTCCATGTGGCGGAGTGGGCATCGCACTGCCAGACACAACGGGCTCCACGTGCACAAAGGTAGGGGTATTTAAAGGGGATGTTTACCTGTACCTTCATTGTTTCCCCTTGTAGGGAGCTGTCACTGTCATCGTTATCATCTGGACGGATAAGAATGGTGTTACTGAGCAGGTGGTTCTGAACAGCCATGAGGTAGCGCAGACAGGGGGAGACCACCTGTGCAGGGAGGGGAGGGGAGAGGGAGAGGGAGGGGAGGGGGAGGTCCATATTGAGTTTGTCTGAGCAGAAAGCCACGCGCCGCCTCATCTCAGTCACAACAGGCCGGCGCTTCGTCTTCATGCTTACTGGCACAGTGGAGAGCAGCTTCTGGAAGTCGTCCCGGGCGACGGTCTGACATTTGGTGATGAGGAGGCAGGACTCCCGCACCACGGTCTTGAGGATGCAGTGCAGCAGCTCGTCGCTCAGCCTGCGGAGGAGACGGATCTCCGTCACTTTAAAGGGGACGCGCGCCGCCCCAAGAGGCCGCCGCCGCTCCGTTATCAGCAGCTGGGAGAACTTAAGAGCGCCCGCTCACCTGTAATGGTCATCCTCCTCGCTGCCGAATCTGTTCTTCTGCAGCTGGTCCGCCAAGTTGGTGAGGATGACGTCGCGGAGCTGAGACAGGCCGCTGTTCCTCTCTCCTGCGTCGCCGACAAAGTCGCATCGTTTAGGAACACCATTCATTCACCGCCACGCTCTACGTGTCAACTGTGTTGAAATGTGCAAAGTCACCTTCAGTTAAAACGAGCTTCAGCAGTTTGTTGAGCTCAGCCTCGCCCTGATATAAAGTGTTCAGGCCAGAGCTGCGGAGACAGGAAGGCACGGATTCAAACCGCCATCGCCGAGGACACAGAACGCCGTTTCAACCGTGAATTCTGTGTCACTGACCTGATCGCCAGGCACACCTCCCTCTGGATCTCCGATCCGATCTGATCCACTGGAGCCATGAGTAGCTGCCAGAGGAGCAGGCCGGAGCGCCGCACGCTCTCCCTGTTCTGCTCCGACTGGGGGTTGAAGAACCTGAACACCACCTGCAGGGGAGAGCAGAAAGGACAAAAACGTCAAAGCGGAGGAAACGGGCCGAGTCCGCGCGCGCGCTCAACCGTCCCCCGCCGACCTGGAACACCACCAAGATGCAGCGGATGATGCAGGTGTCCCCGTTGACCATGGCCTTCTCCATGATGTCGCAGATGCTGCTGAAGTGGCGGGCCTCGATGGGGTGCTGCTTGCCCAGCAGCGCCCCCAGCGGCAGGCTGTTGCTGCTGGCCGCCAGCAGGTTGAGCTGGTGGATGCACATGGCGCCGACGTGGTGGAGCAGCTGGTTGATCACCTCGCCGGTGGCCACGGCCTCCTCTGTGAAGAGACAGACGTGAAGGGGGGAGCGGCCACATCCCTGACCGCCTCCTCCTCCGCCTCCTCCTTCTCCTCTCCTCCTCCATCCTCCACTCTCACCTTTGGGTTCTTTGATGACGTGGCTGACGCCGAGCCGATGGCACACATGATGAAAGGCCTGGTTCCCCGGGTTGCACCACTGATCGATGTAGTCGCTGGAGCAGGTCCAAATCAGGTTGTTCAGAGCATCGTAACAAGCGCCTGCCGAGCCACAGGGGGACAGGAACGAGCGTCAGCGTCGAGTGTGTGCGCGACCTCAACGTGCTAAAGGCACAGAGAGGAGCCCAGCTCACCTAGGCCGGCCACCTGGGCTCCCCTGCCCAGGGAGCTGCCGGGGGCATCGATGAGGTCGGCGCGGCTGCTGAACTGTCCGTCGGCCAGGTTGAAGACCAGGCTGGAGGCTAGAACTGGCGGAGAGCAAACGTTAGCGCCTTGCCGAACGGCGTCACCACCGCACAACCGTGTAAATCGCGCAGGTGTGTGCGTGCGTACTTTTGAGGGAGGACAGGCTGCTGGTGCCCCCGAACAGGGAGCGCGTGGTGGAGCTGCCCGACACGCCAGGGGGCGAGACCAGCATCACCAGGTAGGTGCCGCACACGTACATCGGGGTCCTCCTCAGGGTCTTCAGGGGGAGTCCGCAGCTCGTGTTGACGGCTAGGGGAGAGTCGGCATAAAGGCATTTCAGGACCCAGGCGGCCCACGAGAATCACAGCTCAGGGCGTGCACGCGTTCGGCGGACGCGTTACCGGACTGTTCCTCTTTGACGGTGTTGGTGATGGCGGAGCCTGTGAGAGCGGCCAACGTGGCGGAGTGGGAGGCCCGGAAGCGCGACATTCGACTCAGGAGGAGCTCGTTCAAGCACTTGGAGGACTCGCCCTCCTTGCGAGTGAGGATGACCCGCTCCTGCAGGATGTCCGCCACGCACAGCCCCGTCTGTGTCTGCAGCGAGGGGGGGAGAAGCGTCAAAGACGGAGGAGAGCCGGGGAGCGGGGAGAGGGGTTGATCCCTCACTGCACTCACCGACAGGTGAAAGACGTCCATGAAGACGGAGTGGCCCTTCTGCGTCTTCTCGTTGAGGCTGGCCGGGGACCAGACCCAGTACAGGTAGGTGCCGTCGGAGCAGAGGTGCAGCGTGGTCATGCTGCTGCCCACCGGGAAGTGGTGGGCTGGCATGGGCACAATCTGGCACACCTGGAAATTCAGCCGGTCGTTCGTTCATTCATTCACTAACGAGACGGGAAGCGCAGCGAAAGTGACAGTGGAAAGGCGCATGATCGAGGCCCGGGTCGGGACACAGCAGAGTACCTGGAGCGTGAAGGGGTCGATGACCTGGCACAGCTGATGAGGCTTGGCGTCGAAGGAGGAGGGACGATGCAGGAGCCGGCCGCCGCCGAACACCACCCAGCCGGGCTCCAGCTCTTCATTCCGACAGTACACAAAACCCCTGTGCGAGCACAAACAGCGGGCCGTCTCATTCTACTTTGCACGTCCCTGCTGGGAGCCGCGTTGCACAGCAGCGGGTTTCGAGTGTGGACCAGCCGTCGTCACATTTCCCTATTGAAATGTTTGGTTTCCGGCTCTCAGCACAGTGACAGGCAAAATTCTGAAAAAGGCTTTGTTTCTGCTTGCACACTTGCTACGACACGGAATTAAAAACTCTAAATCAATCCAATTCGGTTGGGAAGATATGACTGTGTACTAAAGACACTGGCTTCAAAATGTCCCAGAAATACCAGCATCATTGTACCGGGATGTGTAAGTGATAAGGGGGATATTTTTGATGACCCCCCCACCCCCACCCCACCACCCCACCCCATCCCCCCATTCTGCTTTCTGTCTCTGCGAACACTGTGGATGAAGGCGAACAGGAAGGGGTGTCACATTACCTCAGTGTCCCATGTAAACCAGAGCCCAGCTTGCTGAGTCCCCTCCCAGAGGAGTTGGTGGTGTACAGATAGAGGCCGTCTGTGGCTAGACAGCGCCCCAGGTCAGTGTCTGCAAGACAGGGATCAAACACAATTCAGTGCGAGCTTCATGACGGCCCGGCCACAGAGCGTTTCGATGAAACATGGGGAGAAACATGCGTCAGCCGAAGGTGTGGAGAGAGAGGAACTTGGGACATAAAACAAAGCTGGAGTGTCTGGTTTTTCAGTCTGAGAACTGTCCAGGGATGCGAGACCGGGAGCTGCTCCAGTGTCAGGTTAGCTTCAAATGTAAATATGCAGAGCTCACTATGGATATACTTCTGCCCTTATCGGCTTCCATCAGTCTACAAGGTCAGCCGATTGATTGCCGGGGAGTGAGCAGCACTCCCGTCTCCTCTGCCTCATCCCTAAAGAGCCCTCGCAGCTCTGCGAGCCACGCGTGAGGCCACGCGTGCCCCTCCATCCGCTCTCCACGTTATGCCACACGCGTCACACGTCTTAGATAAATAATCTAAATGTGAATGAATTAATCAGGACGCGGGGCCGTGCGAGGGTGGCGGAGGCACCCAGGAAAGTAGTGCAGAGCGGGAGAGAGAGACGATGTGCGTCCCGGTGACCCACTATTCAGGTTCCCGGGGCGTCGTTAGGACGGCGGAGGCGCGAGGGAGTCCTCACCTTTGCTCTCCGCGCCCCCGGCGGAATTGTCGGGCGTGGGCAGCATGTCCTCGAAGCCCCACGACACGCTGTGTTTGCCCCCCAGGAGGCAGGAGGGGGAGCCCGGGCCTCCTTCCAGGACCAGGAGCCTGAGGCGGAGGCCGAGAGCGAGGGAGGGAGTCAGGGAGAGCCAGCAGGCGAGCGAGGGGCAACGGCCTCGGATGGAACGGACGCACGGCCCTCACCTGTACAGGACGTCGGACACTGGGAGCTGGCCCAGGTCGCTCTGCTTCTGCAGCAGGTGGACCGTGTGGATGAAGGTCTTCAGAGATCCCCTGGAACACAGGTTGGAGCATTAGGCCTCGCGGCGTGACACTCAAAGGGAACGCTCATAGTCAGACGGGGAGCCGGAAATGGAATCGTTCTTTTTTTTTGGGAGGGGGGCGGATCTGGTCTAATGCAGCGGGATTGAAAAGCATTTTTCCCTCGGAACGAGAGACCTGTTTTCCATTAGAGAGCGGCGGAGGTGATCGCACCACGCCATTCTGCAGGCCGTAACGAGCAGCCCATTTAGGTTTGTGTTCATCTAATGCCCTCGACTAAGGTACAAATTGAATGCAATCAAGTTATTCTTCGTTCAGAGGAGGGCACGGGAACGTGCGCCTGACTCACTGTTTACACGTCTGACGCGACGCAGACAACACAGCTGAGTCATGTGTCAGTGTGTGTGTGTGTGCGCCCCCCCCCCCTTCCACTCTTTGGCTCGATTTAGCCTGTCGCGGAGTGAATTCACGAACCGGGGGAGTGAGGCCGATAGCTCTTTAATTAGCTCCCCACCGACGCTGAAAAAACGCTGGGCTGGACGGTTCCCCGCGCGACAAAGGGCCCTCAGCCTCGACAGGGCGGGAACAAAGGCCGGAGAGTTCTGGCGTTGACAAGTCAAGATCAGTTGTCACCGGCAGAAGCCACGGCAAACGTGCGAACGCGAAAAGAGGGGGGCGGGGAAAAAAAAAGAGAAGCCCTCAACCCCATTCTGCTCTGCCGCAGGCTCGCGGACAAATGTCGAAAGCAGAAAGCCCGCGATGCCAGGCCCCAGCCTGCTTTGTGAAAGAACCGGCACAACAGCACCCCCCCCCCCCCCCCTCCACGCGGCTTTCACTGCTATAGGATAATGGCCGGGGGTACGGCAGGGGATGAGGAGGGGGGGGCAAAACAACCCAAGAAGCATCACTGTGAAACAGCCCCTAGGATCTCATGCTGCGGTTCCTGCCGCAGCGGGCTCCAACTGTGAACACCATTTTGGAGGTCAGGGAACGGCGCCTTCGCCTCGCGAGGACGCAAACGAGCGCTCGCAGAAAGTTCACTCACTCCTTTCTCAAAGAGCGAAGGGGCGATTCTGAGCGTTGTCCGTACGGCGTGCAGACTGACGAGGAGAGGAGGCACTCGGCGGGTCGCCTCTTTTAGCACCCAGGCAGCCAGGAATAACTGACCCGCGTACCAGCGGCGTCACTGACGAGGTCTTTTGGCCACGATAACTCTGTGATAACTCTGTGATAACCCAGCAACGGGGAGGTCTGGCCGGTGGGGGGGGGGGTGGGGGTGGGGCTCACCTGGCACAGGCGAGCGCCACCAGGGCGGCGGCGGCGTTCTCCCTCTGCCGGTGCGTCTGGAGGGTCTGCGCGGGGGCCTGCCCGCGCGGGCGGCCCGCCTCCTGGCCGCCGTCCTCCAGCCAGGAGCAGAGCAGCGCCTCCAGGCCGTTGAGGCAGTCGGCGGGCTCCTTGCTGAGGCTGAGCGGCTGGCAGTCGCGCAGGCAGGCCAGCAGCACCTCGGCCGTGACGCCGCAGAGCGCCGGGTCGCTGCGGGTCTGCGACTGCAGCAGGGGGAAGACCAGCAGCAGGCCCACGCGGGAGGTGAAGGGCGCCTGCTCGGGCTGCTGGAGCAGGCCCTGCCTCTTGAGCAGGGCCAGGGTCTCCTCGTCGGCGCCGCCGGTCCCCTCTCGCTCCTGCTGCTCCTCCAGGGCCAGCTGCCGCTGCGCCCCCCACAGGCCGCGCAGGGCGTTGAGGCGGTACTCCAGCAGCCGCGCGTACGCATTGCTCTGGTTCCCGCACACGGCCCGCAGGCGCTCGGCGAGCTCCGCCGGATTCTTCGTCTCAAACGTCAGAATCTGTTGAGAGAGGAGGAGGAGGAGGAGGAGGAGAGCGAAGGGTTGAAACAGAACGGGAAAAAAGGGTGACAGCGATGGCATCATTTCTGTCCTTGGATTTTCACACGGTGGACCTTTGTTGAATTTGAGTGAACTGGAATTCAGAGAAGAGGAACTTGGGTTTCACCGGATAAACTGCAGCTTTCAGAGGAGATGCGACACAGCCGACGGTGTTGTGCGCGTGCTCTCATTTTGGGTTGTGGAAAATACCTGCTCCACTTTATCTGGGACCAAATGTCAAACCGGAAATACTTTTTTTAGGCGGGCCTACCGAAAGCAGTGTGAAGAACCAGCACGCCTTCCCCCGTTTCATGATTTATCGGTGTCGGCGCAGGATTTCTGCAGCGCGCCCATGAATCACGTCCACGGGATAAACCCCCGAGTCCACAGCTCGCTGGCCCATAGCATAATGGTCAGAGATAGCGGGGCGCGTTCGGGACGGCCTATCACGGGCGAAACAACGTGCTTCATGTGCACTTAGGCAGCGTTTCAGATATCGATTACACTCCGCCGCCCACGAATCGTGCACGGGTAAAAAAAAAAAAAAAAAAAAAGAAATCCATTACACCATTTAGCAGGCACAATTTGTATCGACTCGGCCTCGGGAATGCTGCTAATGTTACAGTAACGCTCCTCCCCGACTGGATGCCGGGCCCTCTCCACGTCGCTCCTCAAAACGCCGCCGCCAGGGGGATAAAAATAGTCCGCATGGCAACACCCACGGAAGCGGCGCCCAAAGGAGCCGGTCGGCCCCCAGGGCTGGACTCCGAGGAGGAGGCCGGGGACGGAGACGGGCGGGTAACGGTCAAGCGTGAGGTAGCATTTGGTACCGCCGGCCGGGCATTCACGGCCTCGTCGGGTCAGCCGTGCCCACGGCTCCGGGGCGGCTTCAGAACGGCGTCAGAAACGCGTTCAGACCCCGGACTGACGGCACGCGGGGGGGATCCGTGACGTAAAACGCACATCCGTAGGACGTTTTCAGACCCGCGCACAAGCCTCAATAAGACCAAACGGCGGTGGCTGTCCGCTTGGAGCCCTGGCCGGCCACGTCCACATCGTCTCCTCCTGTTCCAGAGCGGCTCACGTGTTCAGGGCGCTGCGTCGCCGCACGCCTGTTGTTGAGCTGACAAAACTGGGGGGGGGGGGGGTCAGCTCGAAGCCCTACGAAGGCCCTACACACTCATTCATTAACCAGCGGCCTGTCATCCGTTGGGGGGGCCACTCACGGCAGGCTCAACATAATACGCTTCATGTACGCTTGAATCCGGCGACGTGAAAGGCATACGGGCGAATAGTTGAAGGGCCACGTGCAGCTGCCGGGTCATGACGGGAGTCGTGAAGGTGGAGCGGCGCTGGGACTGGGCAAACAGTTCCGGACGGACGGGCCCGTCACTCGGAACGGCAGTGGAAGCCTTTAGGACAGGGGTGTCCAACCCATTCCACAAAGGGCCGTGTGGCTGCAGGTTTTTGTTCCAACCAAGCAGCAACACACCTGACTTGACTCTTTCAACGAACCGAGCTCAACCTTCAGACAGCTGATTGGTCAGACTGTGAACTCTTGATTGGCTGGAACGAAAACCTGCGGCCACACGGCCCTTTGTGGAATGAGTTGGACAGCCCTGCTTTAGGACAACAGAGGTCTGGCCGTATCGACGCAGGCAGCTCGATTCGTGCGGCCGGCTGAACCGCCCTGCCCTATAACCACATGCTGCCTACACATCGTACGGGCTAACTCAAGCAGGCAGGATCTGTGTCGGTGTCGAGCCTGACGCCGGTCTCGACACGCGGGCCACTTAAAAAGCATTTCCCTCCGTGGAGCGTGAAACCGTGCCAGCATCTCCCATCGTGCGGCTCTGAGCTCGACTCCAAGGGCAAAACGCGCGTTGGTACATTATCCAGCCATTATCTAGCAACAACAAGCCCGATGCAGGTATGTTTAGGTTGACTTGCGACCTCGTGCAGACCCCCCGGAGTAGCAGTTAGGGATGCAAAATCATGGAACACATCGGCTGAAAGATGCACATGGAGCTGGTAATGGTGTACCGTGTCAATACATGTGACGTCTAAAAGTGGAACAACTTTCAACTGTCGTTTCATTCAAAGTGTAACAATGAGAGAAATGAGGAGTCCATGGGTATTATCCACATGTTGGCTTGCACACGCTTCGCCGCATGCATTGTACAGACAGGTGTCTGCCGCTGCACGTTCTAGCTTGATTCAAAGAAAACAGCGCTGAAATATCAAGGATGTGACATTGTTAGGTGGGAGTCTCCATCCGCAGCTCTACCGCAAGTCCACAGTCAAGCGGCATGCAACAGCAAGGTGTCACCTCCGGATTGAAAGTCCACATCGAAGTCAAAAACACAATCGGCACATTCAACCTTAATGATTGGGAGAGATCCGCCGTCTCACTGTCAGCTCACATGATGGAATACGCGGCTGGGGGTGACGTCCATGCTGGAAATCACAGCCCGCGTCATGATGAGTCATGAAACCAACGTTATTGATCTCAGCTGTGCTCGTGAAACATTCACCACACGTCCAGCCGATGTCATTTTAAACAATCAACAGTCCGTGGCCTTGAAAAATCACACGCACTCGTATGTTACACTTTGAGACCTCTCCGAGCTTGGGCGAGAGTTCAATGCTCACGGTTTGGGCGTAATCTGAGAAGTTTCCAGCACAGGAGAAGCTGCAGCGCTGCACAAAGTTGAGATGGTGCAACACGACACCTGAGGTCAGGAGTGTGTCACCTCGTACGTAATTTTACGAACACATTTCAGGCATCAGATCAAACGTGAACATCTCGTACGTGTGCAGTGGGACCCACTATTCGCAGCTGCACATGGATGGCTGTCTGATTTGATTACAGTGGCTGACTGTGTCTAACCTATATAGTGGGGGGGGGGGCAGAAAGTGATGCAGGCTCTCCAGCAGACTGTCAATAACATGGGGAACTTGTCTGTGCTGCTGTGATCTGAGGTGGTGGTGTTGTAACACAATTGAACATCCAGAAAAGCAACTCTCATCCTAAAATTTGAGCCTCTCTACATAAAGCTTTGTGTGTGAGAGTGTGTCTCAGTGTGTGTGTGTGTGTGTGATGGCTTTCACCCACCTCCTGCTCGGTGTCCCCCTGCTCCGACACTCCGATCTCACTGGGCAGCTCGGCCAGATCCGTGACCCGAATGAGTCCATCGTGAAGGAAAATGGTCTCTTCCTTCACCGAGAGCCACTGGGACGAATCGACAGCCCCGGAGCCCATCGCTCTCTCCTCCGACAGTGATGCCAAAGGGGTCGCACATTAAAAATTCAGAGGCGGAATGACAGAAACGCCCTAGCTAGCCCGCTAGCCAGCTACAATAACATCCCCGCCGTCGCCGTCGCCGTTTTCTCTCACGGTGGCTGTTGAGCGGGCGGTCCTCGGTGCTAAGCTGCGGGCTAACGGGAGGCAGCCGGGCCGCGGGCAGACACTGGCGTCCGGGGCTGCTCACCTGACATGGGTGGAGGTGCCGCGGAGCTAGCTGTCTGGCTGCGCTAGCTGGCAGCGGAGCTAACTTACCGTTACCTTCGCGTTCGAACGTTACCGACCAGAGTGGGCGTGACACCCGCACTAAAATCCCCTTTCGGGCGGCGAAACGACGGTGTCCTCTCTACGAAGGCCGCGTCCGCGCCGAGCTCATTCTACAGCTGGCTTCGGGACCGTGGTAGCCCCGCTGACGGCCCGGCCGGTGTGTCGCTGGCTGCAGGAGATAATGAGAGTCTCCCAGCTGTCAGTGCGACGCCATGTTTCCAAGGCCAACGAGCTGCTCCCAGCATGCACCGCGGCCCAGGAGAAATGCTGTCAACAATTCAGGAGTTCACGTTGGTGTCTGCCTAAACAAGCTGATAACTGGAGAAACAAGACGAGAAACACATAGGTACACTGTTGAATCGTTATCATTCAACAAGCCTGGCGGCTAAGTCCTGCACCTGGCTGGGCTAAGTCTAAGAGATAAGGTACTGGGGGAGATAAGTACTGGGAGATGCTCAAAGTAGAGCCGCTGCTCCTCCAAGTCCAGAGGAGCTGGTTGAGGTGGTTTAGGCATCTGGCCAGGATGCCTCCGAGACGCCTCTCTGGAGCAGTGCTCCAGGACTGTCATAGAAGACAGACCCGATTATTTAATCAATTTCAGACTTAATTTACATAGCACTCTTCATACATTGACATGTCAAGAATTAATGTGGAGCTAAGCTGATCTCCATGGGCATGCTGAATGCATTGGTGGTGAGGAAAATAATAAGGTGTGATGAAAATGGTCAGACAACCTCAGACAGAACCCAAAGGACACACAGTGTAAGTTGGGTATAAATAATAATAAGCATTGAATATGAATATGCATACAATACATGTGCATTGCTATTGTTAAAAATACAATCCCTTTTTTCAGATGACTATTTATAACTTTTTAAAAATGTATTACTAGTATTGCAATTAGCCATCATTTTTACAGTTGATTAATCTGTCGAGTCCTTTCTTGATTAATCAGTTATTTAGTTTATAAAATAAGACAAATTTGCTAAATTATGCATAAAAGATTTTATTACTTGATCAGAAGTCAAATAATCAATTAGTTGTTGTGGCTGTACTTTTGTGGCTGTACTTTTCAGCAATCTTTACACATGAAGATATTCCCCATAACGTTAACGTTGAATGTGAAATGTCAAAACAGACAGCTACTCTCTAATGGAGAGTTTATGAAGGAGTGGTGAATCCTGCTTTCATAATATGCCCTAACAAGAAAGTAACATTTAAAAAGCTGTTTTCATAAATCAATGTTCTTTTTTGAAAAAATACTGCAAAAATGCACATTTTAGTAGAGCAAATGGGAGGACAAAACAAGTATAGAAAAAACACACATTCCTAAAAAAGCTATGAAATATCCTTACTTCCATAAAAACTCACCCTGATGTCTGACTTGCAGGTGGAATGATGAGATAATCATCTAGTTTATATGGGACTGATTTTGAAATGCTTGAAACAACTTAGAATCCCCTCTGTAATAACTTATACACGAGATTGCAAAGTCTTGTGTACAAAAAACACTGATGCAACATTGTGTAAGAACCAGTGTTCATAAAATGAAAGGGCAAATGGAGAGCACAGTGAAACTGTCGTGGTTGCATTTACTCTTTCTGGACTAAATCCAAACATGCAGTCTCATGTGTGAAGCACTGCAATAAGAGAGGAAGCTGTACATCCCAACACAGGTGTACCAAGCACTTGCTTGTTCCCAATAAATAGTAATTATTCCTTGTTTTTAAATAAATCAATAATTTGCTGCTGAACTTTTGTCAAAGCATCTTGATTACTGGCAGCCTGTGGGGATGGAAACCACTGTGGAGTACGTCTGATTATTTTCCCTTCTTAGTCAATGTGCAGTGCAGATAAATTAATGCTATCCTCAGATCATTTGTGAAAACGCCCTTAACACATGATTTAAATCAATTATCAAGCGGAAACAAAAATAAATGTTTTTATTGCATTTTCAATTCCCAGTGTTACGGGTTCCAGCTTTGTATTACAGTTCATCATAATTATGTAAAATGCACACATATGCCTTATTCACTAATATATTAATGTAACATTTGATGGTCTGAGTCTTTGAACCATGTCATTTTACACAATCAGAGAGAAATATTAAACTGCATGAAATGCAAAGCTTCTAGAATTGACTGTTGCTGCACATAGAAGCTTAGCCTATAATCGCGTGAGCTGTGCCATCATATCAGCCTTTCGCTCCAGCCTTAGGCATCGCTTGTATAGGCGAACAGGAATCCCTCTTTTTCTATCATTGCCTGAAATTCGCACCCCAGCTGTGTCCTTTTCTTCTATCTTCTTAAGTGCTTGAAGTAGGTCAGAGGCTTTGGTGAAGCCCGCAGAACAGCTACAAAGGAAACATATTAAAATTATTTAAAAACAGAAACCCAGCTAATAATCTATTACACAAGAAAACTGTGTTAGCACATTAGACCGGCAACCGGCACTGCCGTAACCAAAAGTTGCTAGAGATTAGTGTGAATAATAATATGAGAGCTTAAAACCTTTTTCTGAGCTCGCATTTTTTCTCCTTTGGCCGTTTAAAGCAGTACTGGGAGACAAAATCCTTCAGCAGCGTGGGGAGGACACTGGGTCGCTTCAAGCTCTCAATGTGAACAGCCAAGCTGTAAAATTGACAAAAAGACAAGCAGAAGCCATTCAAAACCTCATAAATAACAATGCAGAACGGAAACAATATAGAGTGATGTATATGTGCTTGTGAGTGACTCAGAGAGAGACAGACAAATAAAGAGAAAGCTGCCACTGGCGGCAGGCCTCCTTCCTCCTTATTACACACTGGAGACACGAATGAGGAATCGCTGCAAACGTGCAGCAGCAGCCGAGTGCTGCATACAGTCAGTGGACTGAACACCCAAAATGTAAAAGCATAGGTTTGCAAGAATGATGCCTTCCTCCAATTCTGAATAGTCCTCCCAAGAATTGCTTCTTTAGTTTTTTTTTTAAGAATTTCACAGCTGACATTTTTGAGCTGTAGTGGCACAGTATATTTGGCCAGACAAAAGATGTCTGTATTTCATTTCCAAGACAAAGGTGGATGCATTCCTCTTTCTCATTTTGGTCCTCCACAATGTGCTTTGAGCTGTGTCCATGAAGGGGAATAAAATCCACAATAAAAGGTATTTTTCTACTACTATTGGAGTATTAAATCTTAAACTAATACTGGGCTCCAGCCACTGGAGTCAGGTAAATTAAGAGAATGTTTTCATGTTTCATCCTTTTATGGGTAAACAGGCCTTTTTTATGTTACTCCTCTCTTAATGCTATGACTCACCAAAGAAACAAATAAGTAATTACACCTGAAGAGCCACTCAGACATAAAAATATGTGATAATCTGGGCAACATAATTTTGTTCCCTTTATCTTACACGATCTGTTTAGAAATTTGCATGGGCACTACATTATTGTCTTATGACAGGAGGGAAAAATGTTTAACTTTTTAATTAACGGCTTCAGCAATAAATGTCAGCAAGTTAAAGCATTTCCTGCTATGACATGTCGGTGTATAGGCTGTGAAAAAAAGCCTACAGGGCATCCTGGGTCACTCTAACGGCCTGACTGCAGAAATAGATTGTTAATGTTATTTTCCAAGTTTGATTCCTGCCATGACAAGTCATGTGTGCTGCGAAGCAGGCATTTATTTTTTGCACAAGTGCAACAAAACATTGACAAATTCAAATAATTCAAAGGAAAATTCAAACTCTAAACCTTGGTTGCCACAGTTTTGTCAACGACACCTACAGTTTGTCACTACACTGTGCTCCTTCTATTACTGAGAGACTTAAGGCGCTGCTGGAAACGGCTTTAGAATTTATTCCAATGGCGGCACCACAGTAAGAGCATCAACAATGTTCTCTAATGAAAAGGGTAAAACCTCCTGTGCTTCATTTAGACTTCCTACATGACTTCGCATTTTGTTCAAAGTTGCCGTGGTTACCTCATTTTGCTGCAACCCGCTGGCTGAACCTTGAGATAGTTTGGAATGTAAGAAAAAGAAATCACTGTGCATTATTGGGGTGATCATTTTTAGTCTGCAGTGCTTCAAAGACTTGGCCTCAGTGCACTGTTCTGTGAGCCTTTTTCCATTTGCAGGAATAGCTTGAATGCACACTTTTATTGTGGGGACGCAGACAAGTGAGACAAGAAGCTGGAATGCTCTGCGAAAAAGGTTCTGACAGTGTCAAAAAAAAAGATATATTTTTATGTCTCTGCATCACAATAGGGATATAGTAATAGAATGTGTCCTATACATAGTGAAACAGGCCAGTAATGCAGATTTGATTCATAAACAAACAAATAAATGTAATTTTTCAACTGTGAGCCTTCAATAGCTTTACTCAAAGGCAGAAAGGCTGTAATGTTACCGTCTGGTGCAGTCACAGTGATAGCTGGTCTTTGACTCCTTGTTCTGCAGATTATACTTGGTCTCCAAAGCAGGGATTTTGTATTTGCATCCATCCAGATGTTTGAGGCTCCCACACAAGAGAATACTGTCTGCAGGAAACCAAAATAAAACAGTGGTTTAACTGCACCCACAATGACGACTCAGACACTTCCTGATATCATCATCTATAAGTGAGCCCATGAACAGCAAGCATTTCACCTGTAGGGGGCGTAGCTAGAGCCCTTATCGTCTCTTCTGCAGTGGCAGCGTTGGCCACAGGACTAAGAATAGCACGGAAATAGCCTGGGTAATATCATTTTTTCTTTGCTCTTTTTGTCTGACATTAATTCAATACTCGCTTGCTCGCTGAAAAAATGGGGAATGTTATTGAACCGAATGGCACAGAGTACTAAAATGTCCAATTTAGATAAGTCACGCAAGGGAGGGACCTCTACAGCTCCACAGCACCCCAGCAGAGGTGATAAGGTCAGCAGCTGCATCCACTCACCAGTCAGATTACGCAATGCAATATTTAGTTTCGGGCTCCTCTCAGCGTGTGTGTCGGGGGCCGAGGCTCCACTCCTGGGCCCCTGGCCTATGATGTTCCAGGACAGATGGGGATCTAGAGGAACTGAGGCTTCTGTCTGCAGTTTTGTTACAGCTGTTCTCACTGTCACTGTGCTCCAAAACTCTCGCTTGGGTGTTTCCGTTGTCTGCCTGAGCCGCCGTACCTTCACTGCCGTCACCTTGGTTGAAAATCCAGATGCAGTCGTCGAGGGCGCGGGAGATGTGGTTTTGTGTTCCAGGCAGTTCTTACAACGAGGCTGAAAAGTGTCACCTCTCACCGGCATCCTGGGCCCACAGCAGTGACTCTGTGTGTGATTTGCGGGGGTTTTAGTCACTGCAGCAATGGCTGTTGGTGAAGCATACAGTGCTGGCATCTGACTCGTAGCTGCTGCTTGTGGATGCGAGTGTGTGCCCAGGTGCTTTCTGGTGTTTTTCTTTTGTTGACCTCGAGTCTTATTCAATGCCAACGTGCTGCTTTTATTAGAATGTAAAACACTGCTCCGTGTTGGCAGAGTGGAGTTGTATGCCCTCAACACCGAGGGTGACTGGGAGTGTGCTGCAGGGTACAGTTTGCGGTGTCTTTTACATCCTTTCCCCTTTGTTCTATTGTGATTGAGAGCGTCTCCGCTGGATGGATCTCTGGAGCCACATCTGTGTTCACGTTTCGGTGACTCTGTGTGGGGGCTGATCCTCGAGCTTTGGGTTCCATACTGCCCTGTTTTGTTTGAACCCTCAGTGGAGTTGAAAGGGACAGCTTTTTGGAAGATAGCATATGGAGCCCGGTTGGCGGCTTTGCACCTACAGAAAACAAACCACAAACAACCATCTTAAGAAGCTGTATATTCTGAAGTATAACTTACAAGCTACGTTCCGTGCATATTTCTTCAAATAAGAAGCACACTTTCAACTGCAATTTGGTGCAGTAATTTCAAATACTTGTAATTTGTATTTTCCCCTCAAGGATAATTACTGTAATACAATGATTCGAGAATGTCCTATTTGCACACAAATCATAGCTTTTAGTTTGTCAGTGCAACGCTGCCACTGCCAGAAATAAGGCCTAACTATTAATTATTTCTTGTGTGCAATACCTCATGGATCAGATGCGGAAACAGAGTGGAGGATATTCCTTTCCGGATTTTGTGAGGTTAGGCAAAGTGCGGGACATGTAATAGCACGCAGGAGCACCCATATAACAATAACTGCACTTTTTCCACTCAACCTAAGTCATGTTTTATGGTTCACACCTTCAGGTGTCTGACAGTGCAATTAAAGCTTTGAGCTGTGAGGACAGTCTTCCTCTTACATTCCCCACCAGTACATCTTGGTGCATCGCCTTTGCTGCTTGAGCTCAAAGCACGGGACCTGCAGGATGTTGAAGAAGCTGTAGCCCACCATGCTGGAGATGGTGTCATTCACTCCGAGCAGACATTCTCGAAACCTGTCGAGAGGGAGGGAAGGAACAAGGCAAGATCAGACAGCAGTCCTACCTTAGTTTACACCCTCTTAGTAGCCAGACATGATGTGATCTCTTTAGACATGTGCCAGTCATGTGTGGATAAGCATGAGAAGTATTACACACACATCTATCTCCAGTTGATTCTAAACTCATGCAGAGATGCCCTGCGAGCCTAAAAATTGCCAGCGACGTGTTTGCTCTTGACATCAAACTGCGTCTGGAGGCAGACAGTGGTGATATATTTACTACCCCTGGATGAATAGCATGAGGATATGGCCCCAGGACCTTCTGCTTAAATCTCTTCACATTCATTGGCTTAGTGACAAAATGCTATGATGCCAGCATTCCAGGAGCGTGTTTTCATTGGCAAGCTTTCATTTAAGAGAGTATTCGAGGAGACTGATCCCTAATTCACTATCAGCACTGGCCAAAGCTTTATGTGGACAGTCGGGGGGAGGTATAAATCACAGGTTGCAGTCGTTTTAGGATCCTGCCTGTGTCAAATGTTGGATGGGTGCAAACTGGGGCTCACCTCTGGTCACAGTCACAGTGTGAAACAGTGTAGAATTTGGAGTTAAAGACACCGTATTTCACAGTGAAGGCCGGGATGATGTGCAAGCAGTGGTCGTGCTCTCGACAGCATCTGTCTGCACTCTCAAACATTCCTGCACCAGAGAATTTGATTTCAAGTGAGAAAAAAAGGACGGCAAGCGTGGAGGTAACAGTAATCACTCACCGTGACATCAGTTTGAACATTTAACCTGTGAAAAAAACAAGATCTTTCATGTAATGATACAGCAGAGGCACATCTTGAGTACATGTCCAGCAGACTTGTCCCAAGAAAGTTCAACTTGCGCTATTTATATCAGGCCTATTTAACACATTTAAAGTTGCATCCTAATCTTCATTCACTCATTTGCTACTCTAACAAGCTAGTGATTTTTGTGTTGCGCCATAATTAGGGGAAATCCAGTTTTGTGCAAATCACTTTGAAGTCAATGCTGAAAGATACTGTAAAGTGGCTTCTTTGGCTTTCAGCTGTGAAAGTTGTGCAGAAGATGGTTAGGGGTGCACAGCTGCAGAGTGCCCCTCCAAAATCCCGCAGGGGTCTAACATTCTTCGAATGGTCCCGTATGTCTCGTCTTCTCTGTTTTACTCATCCCAGTAATTTAACAATTGATATAACTTTCCCAGCCTCACCTAAATCTTCATATCCGGCCGCTCTGCTCCCAGTGCCGCACCACAGCGTCCCGGGAAATAGCCAGGCGCGTTTCCTCCGACTTTTCCCCTCCGTGCCAACTGTCCCGGGGCTCCTGGACAGCTCGGATGTACCTGGGGATTGGAGGAGCGCGCAGGGCGCGTCCGGAGCCCACAGCGCACTGAGGTCCAACCCGTGCGGGATGCGCGCAGCCTGCTCAGCGTCGGATTCGCACGCTGTCCCGTAGCTGTGCGTCAGGTGAGGACTGCTGTGGACCTCGCAGGCCAGCAGCGTCAAGTCCTGGGACCACAGGCTCAGGTACAGGGAGCGCACACCTGTGGCGTCGACGCGCAGGAACGAGATGCGCGTCCGTCCGGAGCCGGCCGGACTCGACTGGAGGCAGGAGGAGGCGGCGGAGCCCATCACATCGTGCGCTTTGGACACAATGAGCGACGACAAGGCGAGGAAAAGCCGCAGAAAGCACCAGCTTTGCATCTCAGTTATTGCAAAGAGCAGGTGTAAATCTCAGAGCAAGATCCACAGCGTCTGTTCACACGCTGGCCCACAAGCTTTGTGGCTGGGTGAAGCGTGTGTGTGTGCCCCAGGTGAAAACGGTTTCTTATTGGTCTGCCAACGCGGAGGCTCGTCACTAACACCACACCCCTAAACTTTTGCCGGTTTGTGAGTGTGGGAACTCTGACTCAGTCATTTGGGATTTTGAGGGCTGGCTTGTGAATCTGATGATCATGTCACTTAAAGTCATTGGCCTACTCAGGCCACCCCATCAAAAAATGTCTTGACACGCCTCCGGGCTCCGTGCGAAGTCACGCTTCGCCTCGGCCAAAAAGCCGTTGCAAGTTGAATGAAGTCCAGGTTTGTGACCACAGTTTTTCGTTACACACATAGATCAATCCGTGCGGAAAGGAGGTTGTAAAGACTAAAGGTTAAAGCGGAAGAGCTGTTTGAACTTGCACCAGGTGAATAATGGGACAAAAATGCGTGCAGGAGTGTGAAACTACAATATAACTGAGAAACTGTTTGGATTCGTGTGTGTGAAACAATCCTCGTTTCCTGCTTCACACATTTTTACAGATTCCACAATTACGTTACATTTTATATTCCTAATACAGCAAAAAAAAGTAAATATTGATATTTTTTGCATATTGACCTACTTGCTTTACATTGCTTGCTAATGTGAAACTGCACATTCATTGTTTGTGCAAACAAACAACTATAGTTTCATTGCGCAATAAAACCCACTTACAGTATCATTTAATGGTACACACCCTGCTTTATAGGACTGTTTTTTGTCCATGCAATCTGAAATGGTTGCACTCAGACGGTTGGCCCGTTGGTTTTCATTAGATTTTTATTGATCTGTGTAAATTCTCTGCAAAATCTTTACATGCAAAGTTATTTGCAAACATACATATTTCCAGTGCATGCACTACCTATATACAAATACAGAGATAAACCAAGTAAACATTCCATTGAACTGGCAGAATCAGGTATAGACAGCGAAGGGTTCAGCTCGGAGAGAAGCCTGCTTTTCTTAACAAAAAAAGAGAACCAAAACTAGGCCTATTGATTATAGTGTCTGCTGATCACCGGCTGATGATCACTGCAGCTGGAGCAGCACAACACAAGACGGTGTGAGATGCTACCGGTGGGTGTTTGAGTTTTGAATCTGCCACAGGGCTGTGAGTGGCTGTGCAGAGAAAACAAGATGCTGGAGAGATTTGAGCATTTATGTACAGAAGGTAAAAGATTCATCTCGTCTGCTACTGGCGGAATGAGCTGAGTAGTCTTTTGTTGATGTGCTCAGTTAATTTTCAGGCTATCCTGCGGTTGCTATCCGACCTGTCGCCATAGTCATGCAGAGTATGGCCTCTTGTATATAAATTATCAACAGGAATGTCATGGGGAAGAAGTGTAAACATTAATGGAATTACAATAGCATTAATCTCTTACAAAGTATATATATCTATATATATATCTTGAACCACAAGACATTTCATGCATAGAATTTTTTGTCTTCGTCTTTGTTTTGACATTGGAATAACTTGCAAACAGCAGTATAAACTGAGGTCAATCCACTTTATACGGTGTGCTTTCCTTGGTTTGCTGTGATTAGTGAACAAACACACACTAAAGCCTTGAATGTTTGGGGTGTGGCAGAGAGTATCGAGTCCCACTTAGTGCAAAGGGTGCATTGGGGTAAAAGCAGGCCACGCCTGCTCCAGGCGCACTAGAGTCATGAGCACAGTGCATGCAGGTAAAGCTGCACATACTTCTGACATAACGTGTTCCATCATTCCTCCTTGTTAAGTGGAGTGGCAAAGTTTGTGAGGGGGAAACCTGTACGAGACCTGGCGGTGTGCATTCAATGTAAACACTAGAAAATCTCAGGTTGGACCGAGAGCTTCAGAAGAGGGAGGTAGCAGGAAGGAAGTCCTTTTTCCTGCCAATTCTCATAGTAACCAAGAAAAAAAGAGAAGATCTTCACCTTTCAGTTGCTCTAATCACAGTTAATATTTCCCACAAATGAAATTTCACAGCTTGACTAATCATACATAAAACTCCTAACGTTTAATTAGATGTGCTATAAGTTCAAATCACAAATTAACAGCAACTGCTGAAAGATTCATCTAGCTCATGGGCCACTGACTTATGAATCATCTGCTTATCAGATGTCTATCCTAACCTGAGCAATGTGTCAGTATGTAAACATTTCTTCATGAAAATATACATCATGTTCGGTACAATCGGCACAGGAACATTAGAAGGCGCATCTGTGTGTTTCCTTACGTCTGTGGCTTGGCATGCTTATACAGCTCAGGTGTTGCACTACAGCATGATGTAATCACGTGTTAAATTAAATGAGGGATATCCTGACAGTCAGGTGGATGTCAGGAAGGAGCTCAAGGACTGAATGACTGAATGATGATTCTGACCTCAGATGCCAGATGCCGTAATATATTGCTTTTCTTGTCCTGTGCCAATGCGATTCAAACCTCATGTTCTTTAGCAAAAGTTCAGGAGACTACATAGCATCACTGGCAAGCATGATGGTCTTTGTGCAGCTGTTTTCTGACAAATGATTCAGCCACATTACTGAGATCTCTTCATTCATGTATGCCATGATTTATCCCAGTGGCAGATTAAATATCAGCACAGGCAGAGAAAGTGTTAACAAGAGGACAGGAAAGAAGAGATATACTTATATCAGGGAAACAGAGGTCTGAAAGCCTGTGCGATGGTCAGGTTGTGAAATAACAGATACAAGAATAAAAATGGGAAAAGTGCATTAGAAGATGAATGCGAACCAGAAATGAAGGAGGGGCTGGGGGAGGGTGGGGGTCGAATCATGCTGCATGTGGGAGGAAGGGGGCGGGCAAGTGGTTAATCACTAGCCACGTGATTCTCGATGTACAAGGTGTGCCAGCGCTCAATCTTCTTGTCCTTGTTCTTCAAGCACTCGTACCAGTGCTTCAGCCGCTCTCCTTTGGCAGTGATCCCCAGCTGACAGCCACCTGTCAGGACGGAAGTGAGGTGTGAGAGGCAGGTAATGCACAGGTGAGCACTTCTCTTGTATGTCATCAGAGCGGTGAGGCTGAACAAACATTTACCAATATAGTCGTTGGACTTCCCGATGTCATAATCCCACACAGAGATATCTAGAGTCTTCTTGGCCAGCTCACTGTGTTTGATGTCATAGCTGAACTCCTGCAATTTGACCAAGGCTTCCAGTCATTACTCAAGAAACTGTTGCTCAACAGCTTTTCCTATGAGTTGCAAAGATTGTAAACACTGCCTGAGCTTTTTCACCAACCTCATTGAACTCTGGGTTTAAGGTCCTCTTCTTGATTTGTGTTTTGCACTTGCCCTTCTTCCCCATGTCGGGCTTAAGACATCTGTAAATTACAAACACAAATTAATTTGTCACATCCAGCGCTTGTATTTGCCTCACTGCCGGCTCTACCTACATTTTGACATAAGGGTCAGAGTAGCCATTGGCATCCATGGCCGCCAGGTGCACGCAGCGCACGACCCCCACAATGAGACGATTGGTCTGGGTGCTGTACATGAGCGACATCAGGATCCGACCACGCTCCTCCACCTCTCCACCATCTTTCCCTGGCTGAGACAGAGCAGAGGGGAAGCTGTTAAATGGCATTTGTATAAGGATTAAAGAACTTCTAAAAGAATCTGTCATGTTTAGGCATGCTTGGAAATAAAAGCGTTGCCTCATCCTCGTAGAGAGCGATGCCTCTGGCCCCCCCAGCAGTTGCAGTTCTCTTTGTCTGTGACAAGGAACGAGGAGTGAGATTACAGCAGCTCAGCGAGAGATGCAAACAAAGAGGACTATTTGAATTGAAGCGTTTCGCTCACTGGGATGACCCTCTCCAGGCACACATTGAAATTCTTCTTCTGGTTCATCTTCAGTTTCTTCAGTGCAACTCGGGTTTCCCCAATAAACTCATTGTGCCCGAACTTGTCTTCATCGCAAACAGACAACCTGTGTAAATCAAATGTAAATCTCGGTCACACAGCCTCAATCCATCTTTAAACTATTCACCTGTGAGCAGATTAGGTCTGAGACATGAATGCAGGGCTGCTGCAGCTCAGTCGATGATTTGAGCTCACCTGAGGGTCTTGCGCTGCATGTCGTCATCGGTCAGACCATGGTAGGTGAGAGTTTCATTCCACGCAGGGTTACGGGTGTTTCTCAGGGTCTTTGTGCGCAGCTTGTTAGACTGTTAGATTATAAAAAAGAAACTGAAACGTCTGAAACGCCCACTCATCCATGGTTTGTACTATTTTATTGACTCATCTCAACAAAAGGTGCTTTGCAGCAAAGTTGGAATCATCTACTTAATCACACTATGTTTAGACTTGATACTTTTGACTTCAGACTTTCTTTTATTTATCCCTTTGGGATGGCTCCCTCAGAGAAATTTGCACAATCCGTATAATATTCTCTCAACAACACTCTAAGTATATCTTTAATACATACATTTCAAAGTATTTCTCCAAAGCTGATTTTAGGATTTTGCCAATACAAACCACAAGGTGTCAGGCTAGAGTTGACAGACAGGCATCTCATTAAACTGATTCAGAATCACCACCTTATTCCTTAGCCAGATATTGTGGTGATAAATCTTCATAAGTAAAAGCTGAATGTGGGAAAGGTGCAACGTCTACCTTGCTCGCCCCTGGCAGCAGATGAAGCTTGACGTAAGGATCTGCCAGGCCGTTGGAGTCCATGGGTTTCAGTCCCTGAGGACAAACAAAGCACCACATCGGTCGCATCACTATGCACAGCAGAGAGCAGTTAAACTAAAGTGCCAGTCAGGAGCATTTTAATGCAACCCACTTGATGGTAATTGGCCCTTTGTGTGAGAAAATGAGGTGAATGACATTACCTTTGCTTTGAGGATGCTACAGTGGAGGCTGTTGCTCTCCTGTTCATAGAGCAGACTGAACTCTAGGGAACCCAGAGTGGCTGAAAGAGACCCAGACCAGTCATTACACAAGATGGCGAGTTTGAGAGGAGAGAAACAAACAAAGGAACTCTCTTCTGATTAAACAATGCTTAACTTGTGGATAGCAATGAGAAGAACCAACCAGACTAGATAGAAAGGTTGGGCAAATTAGTCCACAACCCAGTCTTCATGAAAAATTTACAGTCTTCTTTCCACCTTAAATAGGCAGCAAGAAAATTATGTTACAGAGTAGGAGCTTATAATATGAAAGAAAGCAAACTGGACAAACACAAAGTCTCAAAGGAAGACACTCGGAAAATATGGTTCTGGGTAAAGAGTGAAATGCTGCCCACACACACTTTCTTTGGAGGACATTCATTGCGCGCATAAGTGGGGGCAAAATGATCAAGTTACATTTATTAATTTTTCTTATATAACTGTTAATTTCTCTGGGCTGCGATTCACCAAACTACTCAACTCTGCAGCCAAGGCAGCAGCTCTGGAAGACACTGTGCTAACAAACGTACCGATAACAGAACATTTACCAGGTTCTTGCTGAACTCTCATATTTGATTCCACACTGAACCCAATTACATCTTGATTTAAACACACACACACACACACAGAATTCATTACAGCTGAAACCAGTTAGCGCCACATATCTCTACAGAGCAGACGAATGAAACCACTGCTATTTTTGCCGTTCTCACTCGCGACACTGGGGATTGGGTCAAACACTAGGGGAATCTATATCCTGTTAGGCCCGTTGTATTTCAAATTATTTGCACAGCTCTGTATTCCCGAACCTCAATAAAATAAATTAACACACAATCCCCCGGAGAGGGAATAAAGGCCATGTGACGCTGCAGGCACAGAACAGGAATGGCATGGCACCATTCTTATTATCAAAATGGGATGAAGTGTATGAAAGAAAAAAAAGTGTACTAAAGTGTATTAAAATGGATTTGGTGAATAACATCCTGAATTTTCCTCTTCTACTTTAGACCTTGGATATTGATTATTGTTATTTGATAACAAGGGGCCCTGATCATTTATCATTTTCTATCCAGTTCAATGCACGCTGCCAGAAAGACTCTCACTGTTTGCTGGGACAACTGGGCAATTTAAAGATGTGAATAATTTCCAGAGGACTTAAAGGCAGGGATCCTAAGGGAGCCCGAAATGCTGCAATGGATCAAGCAAATAAGCCAATAGAACACTGCATGACAATGTGTTCTTCTTTGTCAAAACATCTGGTGATTATACCTGAAACAAGAAGAAATTGCTTAAGTCGCCCCATGACAAGAGGGAGCAGATGGTGTACTCACTGGCTTCATCAGAGTCATAGTCGTTGGCTTCCTCCTCCTCCTCAGCTGGGGGGGGCTGCTGACGAGGAGGGGGAGCGCCGTAGGCTGCGGGTTGCCTCCTGTCCTCCCTTACCATGGGGGGTGCTCTCTGCTCAGGAGGAGCTGCTCCAGAGGAGTAAGCCCCTCCGTCTCCTGCCGCAGGACCTACAACCACATCAAGTCACACTGAGACACGGCACAAACTGGGGAGGCAATGTCTGGACAAAGCTTGTTCCTCTTCACCGGGACACAAGCGGAGGTTTGCGTCGCTAGCTCGTCCCTCACCTTGCTGGGCCAGCGTGGTCGATGCAGGAGGCTGCGGTCTGGAGCTCTGCACAGGCACCATCTTCTTCATTACCACCGGGCTGCCCTGCCCCGCCTCCTCAGGGCCAGCCCCGCCTGTGGCCATGCGCCCAACTGATGGTTTAGGGGCAACAGGTGGGTATCCGGCACGGGCCTGCGGCTCTGGTGCTAAAAATACGCATGGAGAATATAATATAGTAAACACACAGACACACACTATACGTAAGGGATACACATATAATCACAGCACTCCAGGCTCCTGCTGCAGTGGAATCTCGGATACTCCTGAGTGTCTCCAGATACTTTTGATCTTGCAGCTTTTTCAAGGCAAAGGCATTGACCTACATACATTACAACAGGCTGTGGCAGCCAGCTACTGTATATGCACCAGCTATATGGTCCGCCTGTCAGCTGGAGCTGCACCTCTGCTCCTCTGTGGGGAGATGGCATTGCTCAGGTAATCATGCTGAATGTGTGAAATGATGCAATGTGACCCATCCTGCCAGCACCACCTGGAGGCTCATCCCATGTCACAGCACGCCCCTTCCGACAGCTTAATTGAGCTCTTCATCCTCCCTCCTCTGCAACAGTGGGCGGTGCTGCCAAATTTTGGAAGCAGATAAAAGGTCCGTTGGTTTGGAAAAGAGCGATAAAAGGCGGGGTTGCTCGACGACTGATCAAATGATGCTGCAGAGGCGGTGCTTTGAGAGATTGTTTCAAGTCAGGCTGAAATTAGAAAATAGAATCATGCGTCCTTCCTGATGTTTGTTGGATTTTGTATTTTTGGTTCCATTTGACAGTGTTGGTCCTGATGTAGGATCCAGGTGGGCAGGCACCAGAAATAGCTAATAAGCGGACCATGTGGGGTATCGGCATCATCTGTCAACACCTGCCACCATGAAAGACAAGAACAGCTAACGAGACACTTGGCTCTTCAATGCGGGACAAACTCAACACCGAATGTGTATGAGCTGCCAGAGACCAAGTATATATTGAAATAATGAAAAAAGGAACAAATATTAGCAAGCTAGACTAACTAGCTTGTACCTTCCTAGCTTTCTTGCTTTGTGGGCCAAAAGGTAATATCATGGCCCATCCCGTCAACCATGAATGTGCGGAATCCTAAATTGTTAATAATGTGGATCTGATGGAAACCTTTGCATTAAGTGTTTGCAGTCTGCCCAGTATGGTTTATTCTCCAGCGCACTGTGGGAATTGACAGCACGTCGCCTAGCAACACAGGCGACCAGTCTGCCACAAGAAACGCCCACCCGGCTTAATATGTTCAAAAATAGTTTAATGAAAATATACCAAAATCAGTGATTTGTGACATCAATCTCCTGTAGACGCCTTGATGTGAAAATTCCTCCTGACTGAAGAAAGGCTGTGGAGTGAGGCTACGGGCGCTGCTCTCGTCTGTGTGTACCTGATGGTTGCGGTTGGGTCACTGCTGCGCTGGCCACAGGGGCTGGTGGCTCCGCTGCCTCCGGAGCAGCTGTCTCTTTAGATTTGGACAGTGGCATGGGTGATGGCAAGAAGTGCTTGGGGAAACCTTTGAAGAACCAGGCACCAGACCTCTTCCACACCTGAGAAAACAGGCGAAGCATCCGAGTCGGTGGCTTCCCAACACAAAACGTGATCCTTTTGCTCATTCACGTGTCTGAAGCACTCACCTCTCGCTGTTCTCTGCAGATCTTGCATAGCCACACTGCGCGTGGCCGACTACCGCACTGTGTCCCACACTTGGTGCACATGTTCTACATGACAGGAGAAAACCGACATCTCCAGCTGTTTGCCATTTACGATGTTAGTACAAGCGCCAAGCTCGCGGACCATGACCTATTATGTTTTCTCAACTTTTGTGTGAACTGCTGTGGAGAAGCATGTCTGACTCATTACCTACCTTTTTGCAGTCCTCACACACCACTGAGCTGACCCCAGGTGAGCCCAGCTGCTCCCCACACACCAAACAGCGGGACATTCCATCTCCGCACACAGTCTTCTTCATGTCGTCCAGGCGGTTTATCAAGCGCCTGCAGCAGCACAGGGTGAAATCTTCCTTAAAATGTCACTGTCAATTAGCCCAGGTCTCAACATGCGACTTTTGTGTTCACAAATGCATATTGAAGAAACCACTGCATGTTTTCAATCTCTCACCCAATTCTCTCCTGCTCCATGGCCTCCATTTTCTCTGCACGGGCAATCACGCCGTTTATAATCTCTTTCTCTTCATCTGTCAGGTCTGGACCGGAACCAGAGCCTGGCTGCATGGTCCAGGTGCCCCTGTCAGCCAAACATATTCTCCAGGTGAGTTTACACTGCCTTTATCATTATACCAAATTACATCCGGATTAACACATTTGCATGGATGAATGAAGTGAACGCGCTAAATGAATGAACACACATCTGCTCTCTGAAAAGTCGCAGGGCAGTCATATGTGATGTAAATCAGAGGAGTAGAGTTTGTCTACTTACTGTTCTTTGTCACTGTCAGGTCACACAGCAGCAGGATGCAGGTGAAACAAAGGAGAGCACAGCACAGGGTTGGTAGATGCAGACAGAAGGTTAACAGTTGCAAAACACCCTGGCAATCATGCTCACCTAGCGTGCATGCTCCTCTGCCTGTCGTTAGACACCCAGCGATCCGAGCTGCTGCTCATCACTGTGTCTGTCATGCTGCACTGTCACAGTCTGCAAGTGGACACAAAGAAAGAGAAAGAAAATTGAAAAAAAGAACATGTCCTAGAAAGAGCTTACGTTCAAGATAGGTCCTGTAAGTCTAGACTTTTAGCCATCCTCTATCCTCCTTACCTCATCCTGCTCTGGCTTAACTGCCAACAAATTTGTGGGCCAGGACATTGCTGACCTTAAATTTGGCAAGATGCATGTCCTATAAAGAGGCAGTATTGGGGTTTTCCTCTTTCTTTCCCTCCTATTACTTGACAACACAGCACCAGATCCAGCTCAGTGCCGTTCCTGCCCAATAAAACAAGTGAATGTACCTGCTGCTAACACTGTCTGCTGTTTTATGTGAAGCTGCTGATAACAGAAGCAGATTTGACTGTAATTCTGATGAACCCAAATGTCCTCGTTTACACCAACGATCTGACACTGTGTAAGTTTGGTAGATGAATTTAATTTTTAATGGAAAATCAATTTTATGAAACTTTACACCACAGCACTGGCTCACTTAGTGTTATCTTTCTTATTTCAAAGAGAGTGGAGCTGCAGTGATTTGTTTCACAGAAGTTAATAGTAGAGCAATGAACATAATGAAAAAAGTAAGGTTGGCCTCCCCAAATAAAAATAGAAAAACAGAAAGTGGGCATGACATGCCCTCTTTAATTGTCCTACAGTGAAGCAAAGCAATAGAAGTAAAATGACAACTATGAACCATAGAGCAACTGCAATGGATAAGAAAACCATTACAGGGTCCAGATATATAATAGATCATATACCCCTTCAGCTGTTTGCTTCCTATGAATTCACTAATTAAGTCTGAAAAAGCAACAAAATATGAGCCTCTAATAGCAATGCAAGTACATTTCCTGGAGCCAAATCTGCAGCCTAGTCAGTGGCATCTCCTCTTGCCAAGCACGTTTTTTTCAAGTCCTTTCCACTGCAGACATATTCGACCAACAAACAGATAAAGGAACACATTGCTAAAGTGTAAACTCGGCTGACATGAAATGGCTCTATCTAGGGATGGGATAGTAGCAGTTTTGCAAAGAGTATATCAAAAGTCCCAACAAAAGAAGACCTTGCCTCGCGTTAGTGACCGCAGTGATACAATGCCGAGTGGGTGGCATCGGTTTTAAGTTGAAATGTGTTTTCAAAATTGGGAGTGGCAGCTCCAGTTATTTTAGCAGCTGCAAGTGAAACAGCAAGGAATGTCTTCTAGTTTGTGACTCGGCACATATCAAAGAAACAGATGGTTCCATATACCAGGAGTGGCTCAATTATGCTACGATACAGAGGAGGAGGAGGTGAGTTTGTGCCGACAGGGATGACTAAGAGTCTTTGTCTCCAATATTTCTGGCGTGCTGGTTGAAGCTGAAGCTTTTATCCAAAGTGATGTCTCCACTTGCTGTCAGGGGATGCTGGAGGGACTGGGAGTGTGGTTTGGTGTTGTGGGCAGATCCGCAGGCAGTTGTCGTCACTCTGTGTGGTGAAATCGAGAATGGGTTGTTTGTAGTCCAGAAGACAGTCAGTGCTGCTGAGGAGGAGGCTGAAGACTGTGTCTGTGTCATCCCAGTATTTTAAGTACACGATGACTGGGTTTCGCAATCACTTGTAAGCAATCACTTGTAAGCAAAAAAAAAAAAACAACAAGGCTGAGAACAAGTTAAGTCTTCAAGATGAGTGTGTGGAACGGTGGGTAGTCAGCTGTATCCACATAAGATGCATCCGCAATGTAATTTCATCTCAGAGTGACACGTAACAATGAAACAATGATGTCAACAGCAATCGCTGAGGCAAGTCTGCTCAGTGTGTGTGTGTGTGTGTATGTGTGTGTGCCTGCCTGCCTGGACAACTGACTTAAAGCTGTTTCAAGCTTGTGCTCGACAATACGTGGAGTGATGCTGCAGCAGTCAAAGGTTGGGGGATGCAGCAGTCTATGTCCTGAGGGGAGGCATTGGCACAAAGAGAGGAGTACAGCGGCCTCTGAAAAAGGAACAAGAGGGAGTAACATCCGCCCTGGAGCCTCACACATCCAGAACGGTGAAGGCGCAGGGTGAGGAGAGTGCAGGTGCTGTGCTGGAGAGAGATACAATATGAATGCTCGGTGATAAGGAGGCTAAAGGGAAAATCAATAAGTTCCACTCGTGTTCGGCTTCTCGCAGCGGTAAAGTCTGGCATTACAGAGGCCTGGAGAAAGTGAAAGATGGAGAGAAAGGGAGGGGTGTGTCACCGTCTCCTTCATCAGGCTGCTCATATAATGCTGCGTAACGTCAGGCTCCATACCTTTGTGACAACTTATCTGTTGCTGCACTGCCTGCGGGACTCACAGAATAACAACAAATTCGCCGTGCTATCAATAGACACTCTGGGTGGGGGCCTTTCCCTCTCATGCTGCTGCATCCAGCCAACGGCGGCAACACCAGTCCTTGGGGAGCATTTGTCTTTTTCCACTTTTCAGCAGCAGTCTGACAGTTCCGACATTACTCTGGCGGTACAATATAGAGATCATGCGCACGGAGGCTCTCGAGCGTGGCCCTCCTTCGCTTGCCAAAATGAATAATCCCACTTTTGTCTAACATGATTGTCCTGGAGAGGTGAACGGAGAGAGACAGATGGGAGTGGGGGGGAATTTAGATTTGGGCCGGGTAATTACTGCCTCAGACGAGTCCGTGCTCCCTGGTGCCGGGGATAGATGTTACTGCATCACTGAAGTGGACTCTACTGACAATCCAATTAGCATTCAGGAGATAGTCTAAAGGATCGTACACGCACTTCTCTCATAAAGAGCTGTCAGCATATACTTTGCCGCTTCAGATGCACAGTAGAAAAGTGCAGCTTTTTTTATAATCTGCTTTCATCTACATTGCAGTCACAGAGGGCTTATATCATTGACAATGTACCGGAGACCAGTTCTAATGGGCCATCTTCCCTCAAATGTCATCCTGATCCTTGTTATTCTGCCGTTATGACATCAGTGTGACCCTCAGACTGTCATCCTCTCTGCAGTTCAGGTTATAAATTAGACTAATCTGCGTCATCTGTGACTCCGGCTTGACAACAAGACTCATCCCGTATGTGTTTTCCTCCCATGTAAGATGACTCAGTCAGATGGTGTATCCTTCTCTGGGGAGCAGCAGATATTTTCCTGCGTGCGTATGTGTTTGTGTGTTTTTTCCTCTCTCGTCCAGAATGTCATGATGCCTTGGTGATGACATATCAGACGTGGCACTCTGCCAAGTGGTGCCCAGAACTGGGCAAGCAACCACCCAAGTGAGCGGCTGCAGATGCACCGGGCATGAATAGTAACAGAATGTCTGTGAGATGACAGCAGGAAAGACCAGAGGCAGCAATCTCAACCATCGACTCAAGCAAGTCATCCGCCTGGTCATCATAAGTCATCCACCTAGCAGGATCTCCTCCGGATCGAGTTTCATATGGAGGCGGCGAGGACCAATTTAGAAGCCTGTGTCTCGTCCTCGGGGCCTGAGAAGACAGTCAATACAAATCTGCATCTGTACGTCTTCAGAGACGCATGCAAAAGCAACTCGCAAGCACACCCTACACATTTTCCATCCATTTTTAGTCTCACAGCCCAGAAATCTCCAAGGATCCTCGAGACGGATGCTCAGCATGAGTAAGTAGCTTGAAGTCTTATCAGACACCTGCACAGATTAAAGCTGTTCTATCACTTTCAAAGCAACTGGATGAGTCATTACTGCAGAGCACATGGCTGGAAATTGGAGTGGACCAGAATAAGAGCCCCTTGTTGTGGCCAAAAGGCCAACATATGTGTTCCAAGGTGCTGGTACTTACGAGTGGAGACAAGAACTGAAGAGATCAGTGAGAATGACAAGGATGCAGTGGGGTATTGGTAGATTGATCCAACATGGGTCATTATTGATAGAGCACCAAGAGCTGAAAAGTGGAGCGGGGGATGGGGTTGTGAGGATGCAGGAGAGTCAGTGCTTCTCCCCTGAGATCAGCAAAAAAAAAGAACAATTAAAAGAAGAGCAAAGGTTTTCTTCCAAAGTCTACAGCATATTATCAAGCAACTTAAACTGCGAAAATATGTCGCAACTCGTTTTTCCTGAGACCCTGGTGCATGTCCCATTTTACAGACTTATCGAACGTAATGACATTCACTTCCTACTACTACTTGTTTTCCAGGGCAACAATTCCCTTGCCATCCACCAAGAAGGACACTTCTGAAATAGGTTAATGAGAATCAGAGATCAATGCACAGTCCCACAATTGGCTTCACTTTAATTCAGACCTCCATTTGTGTTTTAATGCCTGAGGGTAAAACTTACATATGTATATCAGACATTGCCTGTGGCGACCATCCAATTCTTTGGCAACAGCTCTAACCATTTGCCAAGGCAAGGTCCCTGTGGGTTCACATCAGCACTTTCTACCAAAATACGCTCCAATGTGCTGATGCTGAGCAGATGCCAGAGTTGATATTCATGTTTGTGAAGCATATTGGTCATTCATGTTTCCTTGGCTATAGCATATTGTGCTGTTTCCTATAACAGATCCAATAACCCTATGACTGACTAACCATTTCTTTCATAGCAATTATTGCGGCTAAACCTGGATGTTTGTCTGTCAAAGTAAACTGTGACATCCAGAAAGTGAAATGCAGCAAAAGGAGAGAGAAGGTGAAATAATACCTTACTTTCACTCATTTTTCTTCTCTGCCATTTGGCCTGGGGGTGACTTGCATTGCTTTGCGAGTAATGAAACAGAGCACAACCTGAGATGCTCAGACAGGAGAGTCTTGGCTGCTCGTCAGTTTCAAATGAAGTCCCGTGGAGATCTGGAACATCATGCCGGAAAGACTGAAAACATACGTCCCTTTGCAATCCAAATGTCGAATTTAATTCCTCTGGCATCTATGAATACAGATTTATTCAGAGTCGATCAACAGTCTAATTCAACAATTTAAGATTAGGAGTCATCTGCTGAAGCTCACTTAAATCATTAAAAAACAGATTGACACGTGGGATAAATGATGTAGACAACCAGCTGCTCCCTCGCAGTCTGCGGTGGCATGTGTAGGTGGGTCTAATGGCACGAACAACTCCAAGCAAAATATCCAGCATATAAACGGCACCACCAAGCAGCTGATAGGACTGTAAACACTACAGACAAGTGAAGTGAACTCACCTTAAAGGGCTAAGAGTGGCAATGGAGCGAGTGCATCGCCACAAAACACTTCACTTGGCCCTCTGAGTTCAGTCACACACAGGGTTCAGCTACTAGCATCACACGGCAGGGAGAGTGAAAGAGCCGAAAGCAAGCAATGGCCATGCATCAGTGAGTGCTAACCACTCGCCGCGCACCAGTTGATACATGGCACAACTTCATCCATCCACTGGCCATAAGCGAACATGGAGATGCCAACCGAGAAGAACCCTGAGACCGGGACCTGGCCAAGATGGTAAAGCACTGCACCAAGGAGCCCTCCACTGCAGAGGGAAAACATCACTCAGCATTTCTTAATTATTTACAACTCCCACCCCCGTTGCTTTTCTCTCTGTGTGAGTTCCCTCTTTAAGGCATTAGCGCATGCTTTATGGGCTCCTGATCGCCGTCCCAAATTGTGTACAGAGCGGCCGATCCGGCCAGGAAAAGGATCGCAGCAGCTCAGACAAATTGAGAAATGATTACACGTTTTTCGTGGTGATGTTTGCCTTTTAGGTCTGAGGCGTTGACAAACGCATCCATGTTTGGAGTCAGACCACGGCGTTGATGGGCACCATCTGCAGAGCCATCTGTGGAGACTCTTCACCTCTCAAGTGTGAGAGTGTTGCACCGATGCACACGACAACCACACAGCTACATCCTCTCGGCAGGCACGGCTCCAGGTCCTGCCACGCTGGAGAACAAACAGGAAAGACCATCCAGTGACCAACAAGCTACCGTGCTGCTTTCCCGCTCGCGCAGTTGGCTCTGCCCGGCAGACCTAAACGGGGCGGACGCTTTGGGATTCATTCTTAAATCAACACAATGCAACCTCGCTTACCAGGCTATATCCTACGCCCCCCCCCCCCCCCCCCCCCCCCCGCCCCCCAGTCATTCTCAAATCTAGCAGAAAACTGCCTGCTGACCCACATTTTCTCTGACATTTTGACGTAATTTCTTGCAAGGCCTTTTTTTTCCAGAACTACAGAGGCAAATGGCTATCGTAGCTGGAGCACTCAGTTAATTACACTCCGGCGAGAGCCTGCAGTGAGTCTCAAATTTTCTGGCTGCTGGTGATTCATCCCTGTATGCCCCAGGGGTAAGAGGTGGAACTTGGAGACCTGGCTGCTGATGCATTGGCCGGTCGCGCTCCTTCAATTTCCTCCCATCTTATCGCTAGGAAACAAGTACAACCAGACAGGAGCATTAAATCAGTGCAGTAAAGGCTGTGGTAAAGACACTACGCATTTATTCCCCACTAACCTGGAGTGGCCTGCAGCTGGTGGTCTGCTGAGATAAACTGCGTGGTTCGTCACATATAAACTAACAAGGGTTATCTCCGATCGATCGCCCAGCGTGATGGCGATGATTGTGTCTCATTGTTGCTCTGCTCCGAGGATCTGGCACAGTTCAGCTGCTGGATACCTGACCCTTCCTGTCACCCCACCAGTAAACCAGCAGGTACAATGCCCCTGAGTGTGTTTAACGGATCTCTGTTGGCAAACGAGAGCCTGTTTTGGTCTGGAAGCGCTGTGACACTAAAAATAAGCTTTGGCGCATCTTCTGAGACAAAACACCCTGTTGGGAAGCTCGGCTATGTGACTTGAAATGCAAAGTTTGTTTATTCAGACGTCATTCTGAGCTGCTGGGACACTGCTGCAGCTACAAGATACGCACAGAGGTGATTCTAATCACTGAGATAAAAACATCAAATCACGCAAACGGCTGTGGACAAGACTCGCGCTTATAAGTACGCCTGCATTTATAGATTCGACTGCACACTAGAGCTGTTCTGGATTTTCACCTGCCTGCTCCCTCTTGGGGGAACTTTGTTTAAAGGCCACGTTAATTATATCTGTCTTCTCCAATATGCCACAGAGTTTAGGCAGATCTAATCACCAGTTTCACAGAGGCTGGTGAATCGATTCTCATCCAGTGCTCTGAAGAGAATCTGAAGATGAAGCCACTCCCACTGAGGCTCGGCCACAAACGAGAGGAAAGAAAAAAAACATCCAACAAAGCAAATTCAGAACTATGCTGATAAAAGGGGTGCGGACCAAGTGATCTGTGATTTGGGTTCTCATACGGTGAGGATTGTGGAGAGCACAGAGGAACATGGAGTCATGCACCTTTACCAACGGTGGCCATGGTAACAGCAAGATCAGAAGACGAGAATCAGGATGATTAAAAGCTGTGTGTGTGTATGTGTGTGTGTGTGTGCATGTGTCCACTCGTCTGCGTGGTGTAGTAATCTGTACCAGTGCCAAATTTCAAAGCACATGCAGGATGGGTCACTGATGCAGTAACAGTGGCAGTGGCTCATGTCTGATGTCAGCGGATGTGGTTGACAATATGGTTAGAGAGGAAGACAAGCTGAAGACAAGAGAGTGTGGGTATGGTTGCCTCGTATTGCTCAGCTTTAAATAATGCAGTTAGTGTGCAGAGCACTTCCTCCATCTTTTTTTTCCACCTTTTCCCTAAACGCCTAGGTTTCCTCCAAGCTTTCCATCTTCCGCTTTCTCCCATGTCGTGACCAGAGAGACAGTTTTCCTCTTCTCCCTCTTATTCTGCCTGCTCTCTGGTCAGAATGCAGAGAGCTGGCAGAGACAGACAGAAAGAAGAGAGGAGAGGTACCAGCATAAGGGTGTCGTCCAATCACCACTGTGGCTGCTCATGTGAGAGGAGGCAGCTGCAGATATCTCGCAGACTGTTCATTCAGTCTTTTCTCCCCTCCCCCATTTAATCCCCAGGCTTCAGGTTCGTAGGAGGAGTTGGAGAAGGCATATTCCCTGCTTCTCTTTCTCTGTCCTCCTTACATATGAACACCAGCGAGGTCCAGTCAGTTTGTTCTCAACACACACTGCGTTGACCCACAAACCCGAACCCCCCACAGGTGCAGGGTGAGGTAATATCACAACAAGTAGGCGACTGAATCACCTGGCCCGTGGCACAGCTGGAGTTGAGACCTGCCCTGCCCACATCAGCATCTGGAGGCATCACTGATGGTTTTTTCCCCCCCTTCCAGTCTGCAGGCACATCAAGCCCCAGTGTGCGCTCTAACTGTAAAAATCCTGCAGCAACGCCCAGGGACCGCAACCACACAATCTCCCACATGACTTACCAGGTCTGTTTTCTCATATCAGATCTGCATCAAGGAAGGAGCCGTGCTGCAGGAGAGCAGCCAGCCACCAGTACTGCTACACTTCACCCAGGGGGCATTTCAGAAAACCTATCCAGCTACACCCAGAGTTATATTTGTCAGCCATTCATGAGTACATAATGACAACACCAAAGCATGCTGTAGTAAAATCAATGCAACGCTCCAAAAGCAGGGTAGGGTATCAGCCGTATGGACACTTGTGCATGGATGACAAGACTGTTCTGCTGCAGCAAGACAGATTTTCTGTAAAACAAAGGAATGAGATTCATGTACATCATTTGTAGCTCACAGTTCCATCAGAAGCACCTCCAAGCAGACTGTGTTGAATGGCAAACGTTCACAAATGTCCCCTTTTCATTCGAATGGCTCAGTAAGTAACTGAACACAAAAAAGAAAAAAAACCCTAGTGCTATCAAATGAAGAAACGCAGGCAGTAAAATGTATTCCCTCATCAGATAATTTCCAGTGCCTCTCTGTCTCTCGCTCTCTCTTATGAATGAAATGCTGCACTCATTCAACTTGTAAATGAGAAATTCAAAGGCACTGAGTCACTGGTCAAACGCAGCAACCCGACAGTCATTTAAGAATGAGGAGGCAATGTTTGCAAATCCTCCGACGGTAATGATCCAGCCACCTACCTGAGTATCCAGCTCTGTCCTCCTCTCCTCTCCTCTCCTCCCCTCTCCTCTGCTCTGCTCTCCTCTCAGGGAATGATGCGGTCTAAATGTTTGTGCGCCGCCTGGATTCGACCACTAAGTCAGTCATTGCGCATGGTGCGTGTCACCCAAACCCGTGGTCTGCTTTTTTCATTTATTTATTTATTTTTATGTTTTTCCTCCCTCTCTCTCCCTCTCCCTCTCTCTATCTCTCTCTCCTGGAGGAGTAGTCTAATGCTAGAGGAACCGCGGTCCTCCACAATGCGTGGGAACAGGTCTCCCACCTCGTGTGGAGGCTGGAGAGAAAGCCCTTGGTACCCAGGGAAGGAAACCCCTGGATCTGAAGTGATAACGTTGCTGCTTAAGTGGGTAGTCATCACCTGATACCATTGTCTCATGAACAGCGCCTGGAGAGTCTAAATTTGTCTCAACATCTATAACAAAAGGTCTCTAGGAGATGATTAACCGACTGTAGAGGATTATTTAAAAATGCGTTTCATGGCTCTGTTGAATAGATATGACTGAAAGTTGGTGAAAGTTGTCTCAATTTCAATGTAAAGGCGTTTAAATGAGTTGAGTTTTCCGATTTATCCCACTGTTCTCCATTCTGAGAAATATCCAGCCATTATACACCAGCCAAACACATGACAGTATCTGCAACTGGGACATTATATCCAGTCTCACTCGTTGGGTTTATACATTTTGTGGTAGAAACGACTTAATCTCAAAAAACAATCAGTGAAATGATTTAATTGTAAGCCCATGCCTCCGCTCTGGTTCGCACTGTAGAGTCATTGCGCCATCTAAAGGCGCAAGTGCCGCATTGCGCCAGCAGCTGAATATAGACGCCGCGCCGACCCAGAGCCAAAGATTGTTGGTGGACAAGAGTAAAATCCTCTTGTCCACCGAATTATCTTCTATTTGTGACGCCTATTGAAATCTTACAAACTGCTGACAAATAAAACACTCCACGCGCGGTGACAGAGTTATATTCAAAGTCTGATAGCGCAGAAAAATTCAAAGTTGACCTTGAATTCATTATTATGTCTATGAAAAAATAGGAGGCATTGAGAGAATTAATGGTACTGCGTTGATTTTACTCCGTTTAAACGTGTTCACATTGTAAAACGGAGATAATCTTCGTTTATGTGTATTATTATCAATTCCTTGGTGTGGTGAATTATCTTGACGTGGTGTTGTCTTTGGTCACGTGACTGCGCGTGGCTGTGCATCGGTCACCTGATCTGTCGGGGTTGTTGTAGCAGGAAGATGGCTGCACATCTGTCCTACGGTAGAGTGAATTTAAATATACTGAGAGAAGCGGCACGCAAGGAGCTTCGAGAGTTTCTGGACAAGTGCGCGGGGAGCAAGGTACTGAACTCACGGTTGACACGGAAAACATGGCGGGCGTAATGTCGGGCTGCTGCTGCCCGGCGCAGGAACGCCGAGAATAACACCATATTACAGTTTATGTGATGAAACAAATGTCAGTGTGGATATATTAGACCCCGCATTTCCTTGGCATGGATTATACGAAGTAGCTACTGCGTCCTAACCTGTCTGGAGGCTGCAGGACAGCGGTCTAAATAGCCAATGTCTGAGTGATCGCAGACAGCTTAGCTATTAGCTAGATACAGTGCTATATCTGTTTAAGTGGTGCACGCATAATAAGTGAGTGCTCTGGATTTTCAGGCCATCGTTTGGGATGAGTATCTGACAGGACCATTTGGACTGATAGCGCAATACTCTCTACTGAAGGTAAGTGCTTTATGTATCGTGAAACACACCGCTGTTTATGTCCCTTTGTGTGCCATAGTTTAGTTTTAAACACATCTAAACTATGATGTTATATGATGAGTCGTGTCAGAAGCAAAACAAAAGTGTTAAACAAACCAGAAGCCATCCATCCATTAGATTACCGACTTTCTTCCCAATTACCAGGGTCTGATGGAGTCCAGTGTACACAGGGTGAAGTTCTCCAAGTACCTTTATAGACACAAATCACATTCACCCATTTACAGCCATATATGTGGCAGGTGGACATCAGACCAGTGCAAATCTTTACTTAAGTCTGACAGTGGCCCCAAATTCACCTCCAGGTTATGTAGGGGCTGCTCGACCAGGGAGGAGACTGGTATTCTATCTTTATACCACAGAGCGTTTTCAAGTTGTAATTATACTCAGCAAATATAAAGATTTCCTTACCAACAGCGTTATTTTACTGTATTTTTCCAGGAACATGAAGTGGAAAAGATGTTTACCCTCAAGAGCGGCAGGCTGCCCTCCGCTGACGTCAAAAACATCATCTTCTTTGTCCGTCCCAAGCTGGAGCTCATGGACATCATCGCAGAGAATGTATTCAGGTCGGCTCCATCACGTTATCGGTCCCCCGCGGTGTCGAAACGACGTCACTCTGCGAAAAAAAACATCCACAGGATGCCCACCGCTGCGTGTCCTTTTTTTTTCCAGTGAGGACAAACTGCACTCGCGAGACTTCCACATCTTGTTTGTGCCTCGGAGGAGCATGCTGTGTGAACAGAGGCTGAAGGAACAGGGCGTGTTGGGCTCCTTCATCAACATCGACGAGTATATCCTGGACCTGATCCCCTACGACGGCGACCTGCTCTCCATGGAGTATGAAAGTGCTTTCAGGGTGCGTTCAGCGGCATCCCTGCTATGAATCCCACCCCCCTGCTGTCTTGTGAATGAAGCATATACATGCAGTCAAATGAGGATTGTTTCATCTAAACAACATGCCCCCTTCTGTGATGTTTATCTGGTCTGACCCTTGCGATGAATTACTGCTTCTTACAGGAGTGCTACTTGGAAAACGACCAAACAAGCCTCTACCACACGGCCAAAGGCCTCATGACGTTACAGGCGCTGTACGGCACCATCCCGCAGATCTACGGGAAGGGCGAGTGTGCGCGGGTGAGTGTGGCACTGAGCCGGAATGGCCCTGTAATCGCCCCCCCCCCCCTCACAGCAGGCGCCTGAGCTTGTTTGTGCGCTTCCTCGCAGCATGTGGCCAACATGATGCTGCGGATGAAGCGGGAGTTCGCCGGCAGTCAGAGCCAGATCCTGCCCGTGTTCGACACGCTGCTCCTCCTGGACCGAAACGTGGACCTGCTGACGCCGCTGGCCACGCAGCTCACCTACGAGGGTCTCATCGATGAGATCTACGGGATCAACAACGGTCAGGGGAAATCTTTTGCTCAACCCGAATGTCGCCCCCACCCCCCTCCTCTCCCCTCTGTTTTCCTGAACGCTGCCTCTTAACACCCTCGCGCCTCAGGTTACGTCAAGTTGCCCCCGGAGAAGTTTGCGCAGAAGAAGCAAGGCGAGGCCAGTAAGGACCTGCCCACGGAGCCCAAGAAGCTGCAGCTCAACTCCGCCGAGGAGCTGTACGCCGAAATACGGGACAAGAACTTCAACGCGGTCGGAGCCGCGCTGAGCAAGAAGGCGAAGATCATCTCCGCTGCCTTTGAGGTAGCGCAGCCTCATGTAGTGCATCTGCATTCTGTAATCTCTGTGATATGTCACCGTGGACGAAAGATGACAAGGTGATGACGAGGGCCCAGAGATGAGACAGGGCGCCAGTTTGTCTCAGTAGAACTTCCAGCAGCACGTCGCTGTTCTCTCATCAGCCCAGGACGGGGATACAGTACAAACGACATTAGTGGAGGCTGTTAATGAGACGTGAGACGTTTTTCTAGCCGCGAAAAGCGGCAGACACCAGCAGAGTGCTCTTCGCTAATGCGGGGAAAGATGCTCTCCATTAAAAAGGCTTGCAGGAACATCATTGATTTTGTTTGTCTGTGTGTGTGTGTGTGTGTGTGTGTGTGTGTGTGTGTGTGTGTGTGTGTGTGTGTGTGTGTGTGTGTATTGTCCTTGGTCAGCCCGGAGGGAATCTGCGTAGATAGACACAAGCATAAATAGTTAATCGTAGGCGGCTGATGGTGGTTTATCCGTGAATACACTCTGAAGGCCAAAAAGCTTCTTCACCTCGCTGCACGCGCATTTTAATTTTCCCCCTCACGGTCAAACCTTCCTTAGATCTATTTTCGTCCGCTGTATGATCTCGCGCTAATTGAATTGGATTCCCCCTTCAGTGTCGCGTCGCGAGCAGCTCTGCCTCACCACGGATCCGCTTTGTCTTGCAGGAGCGCCACAATGCCAAAACGGTGGGCGAAATCAAGCAGTTTGTGTCCCAGCTGCCTCACATGCAGGCGGCCCGCAGCTCGCTGGCCAACCACACTTCTATCGCCGAGCTCATCAAGGACATCACCAGTATGTTCCCAGCGTCTGCCTGGTTTAACTCCGTCTCCCCTGTTTCCTAATTACAAGCGAAAAGCGTGTGTTTGTGAAATTCCTGTCACGGTATTTCGATTAAATTTGCGCCCCCTGTTTCAGCCTCCGAGGCCTTCTTCGATAACCTCACAGTGGAGCAGGAGTTTATGACTGGGGTCGATACAGACAAGGTGATTTTGTCCTTACAATAACCTCATAGTCACTGCAGTCTCTCAATAAGAATTCATAATTTGCTGTTTCTCTTGACTAACCACGTTGTCTAGAGGCTGAAAGTTGTGTCTCTGCCTAGGTGAACACGTATATAGAAGACTCCATCGCCCAAAAGGATCCACTCATCAAGATCCTGCGTCTGGTGTGTATGCAGTCGGTCTGCAACAATGGCCTCAAGCAGAAGGTGTTCGACTACTACAGGAGGGAGATTCTTCAGGTAGAGCCGGAGACACAAGCCTCTGCTTCTGGTGCTGGATCTTTTTCTGCGTCTTAACAGCTTTGGTCCTTTGCTCAGACCTACGGCTACGAGCACATCCTCACACTGAACAACCTAGAGAAGGCCGGGCTCCTGAAGCCGCAGACGAGCTCGAGGAACAACTACCCCACCATCAGGAAAACCCTGAAGCTGTGGATGGAGGACGCCAACGAGCAGGTGCGGCGTTTCCCGAGGACCTCCGACAGTGAAACCTGGACACGCACGTCGCCCGTTGTTTGAGGAGGGCGTCGCCCCCCCCCCCCCCCCTTTTTAACCGCTCGTTTCTTATCTCCCACAGAACCCCAATGACATCTCCTACGTTTACAGCGGCTACGCTCCCCTGAGCATCCGACTGACGCAGGTCCTGGCCCGGCCCGGCTGGCGGAGCATCGAGGAGGTGCTGAAGATGCTCCCGGGCCCGCACTTCGAGGAGAGGCAGCAGCTGCCCGCCGGGCTCCATAAGAAACGTAAGGGCCGAACAGCTCGGCTGTTTGCCCCCCCCCCCCACCCCCCGACGGCCGGGGAAACACAATGAACGCAAACACGGGGGCGGCCTGCCAGGCGTAGATAAGGCGTAGGCTTTGTGGATGCCGGACGGCAGCAGATTGATGGCAGTGGCACCGTCACCGTTTGTGGGCTCTCTGCGCGTCTGTGTCAAAGATAACGGCCGCCGTCAGGGCTCGCCGTCCTCTCTCTTTGCACCGGCAGGGGGGAGGTTTTGATTTGATTATGCACTCGATTTGAAATGTGCTAATTAGACGTGCGAGTTTGGGCATGGGACGCCCGCGGACTGGTTCCGACATGCCCAGCCTCGCGCTGGCGTCTAAAGGGTGATAATGGAGGAGGCGAACCAGCGCGCAGGGCGACGGCCGAATGACTGTTTTCGCGTTTCACAATGGGGCTTTACCCTTCGGATGGGTTTCGTTAGAGGGAGCAATAGCAGGGTACGTGAATGATTGACCAGATCAAAGGGACAGAGTGAAAGCACCTGGGCTCGAAAGATGGCGGGAGCCGAGGATCCACCGTGCCCGGCCTCGGGCTACGTATCTGTGGTCAAACTGGTGTGTCGACAGCGAAAAGAAGCTACCGATCTATCGAGAGTGACAATGGGCGCTCCCTAACTGAAGTCCTGGGCAGATCCTGGCCAAGTCTGTCACAACTGAGAAGCATTTCTTCAACGAGAAGGGGAAAACGGCCCTGTCCGACATAGCGATTTTTCGTTTCTGCCCGAATCGACTGTTACGTTATTGTTCGGCTGATGCCCTCCCCTGTCCCCCGCAGGTCAGCAGGGGGAGAACCGAACGACGCTGGTCTTCTTCCTGGGCGGCGTGACCTACGCAGAGATAGCCGCCCTGCGTTTCCTCTCTCAAATGGAGGACAGCGGCATGGAGTACATCATAGCCACCACCAAACTCGTCAACGGCACAACTTGGATCAAATCCCTCATGGACCGGCCTGAATCGCAGACCCCCTGAGTCACCCGGGCGCCCAGCTGCCCACATCAAACAGCCCCTCCGTCGGAAAAACAACCCCCCCCCCCCCCCCCCACCCCGGCCGCTGCTCCTGGCTCCACGTCCACGCACCGCAGGTGTCTGATTGATGTCGGCGCTGGTTGAACAGCAGCTTTCAAGGCACCCGGTGGAGCTTTTCTTTTGAACAAAGTCGTATTTACCTCCCGTGTGTGTGTGCATTCTCTTCTTCACAGCACCCGCAAAAACAGTTTTTCTTTTCCTTTGTGATATTTTGTGCTTTGTCATAAGTCGTGCCCTCTAGTTTGCCTGTGCTGGCTCATCCGTACGTGCTACCACAGGCACCTGAGCGGGAACGTCTCACTTTCGGGCCGGTGTTTGAAAAGTGAACTCCACAGGGTGCCTTGGCTTCTTCGCCACTCCTCTAATTTCCCCAACGCTACTGTCAATGTTGCCTACATGGAGCTGTTGTATATATGTATGTATTGTTAAACTCCTCGGGATGATTGTAACGTGATGCATAAAAATGATTAAAGGTGCACGTCACTGTTTTTTGAAGGCCTTTGCTGGTAGTTTTCTGTGTATTTGGCTGCACCGATGATGCAAAAATCTCATGCCATTGAAATTTGCTGGTCACGCGGGAAGCCATTTTGCCTATTGTTTAGTCGCTAATTTCATAAAAGAAAAGCTGATAGTGACCTGGGAGAGCGGATGAAAGGCAGGGACGGGAGTGTATCCGTCAGCAGTGGTCCGGCTCTCTGAAGGACCAATTAGCTCCATAACAGGCCTCCCGATCAGCCGGTAATGGCCCTGTGCTGTCTGGAGAGCTGAGCCCACGGCAGCCCATGATTTGACAGCACAGGACACTGATTGAATTAGGAGGCCATTTGCTCCATGTTCCGGTAGAGGATAACTGTGCGGCGGGAGGCTGTTTGATCTCTCTTTCAGTCAATACCTTCTCCCAGCCTTACACTATGAGCACAGGCAGAGCTGCTGACAGCACTTGGATATTTTGGTGCACTATCTCAGGTAAATCTATGCGGATTTCCTCCATGTTGATTGGCCAGGGGAGGTGGAAACTGCTGTGATTCAATTAGGACATGTCGAATGTTTTTTTTACCTACTTTTTACTCGATTAAAGGGGGTTTGCTGTAGCCTATCCCAGCACTCAGAGGGTGGGAAACAAGAATACACTGAGTACAGGTTGCTGATTCCTTGCAGGGAGCACATACCCACTCTCAGGCTGTGTTTACGGATGTGCTTTTGTTAATGTCTTTCAATGGCAAGAATCTTACACTCTAGTTTCTCCATTGTGGGAGCAGGTGGACTGAGGACTTCAGCTCCTGTTGGGTGATTCTCAGGGGATTCACATCCTCGAGATCAGTTATTGCTTCTGGCTCCTCCTCTGCCATAAGGGCTTCACGCCCTCAAAGCAGCACACATCAACTTGGACTTCAGGGCTGGAAACACAGGAGCCCACTGGCTGATCAGCTCCCGTCCTGCTCCAGCAACACCAAGGTATATGGCTCAGCTTTTTACTTTGTTATTAGATAATTGTTGAAAGTTTAAGATGTGATTCATGACAATGAAACTGTGTATGAACTTGAATAATTTGTGTTCAAGCTACAGCTGTTACATTTGCAGAGAAAAACATTGTAATTAATTAAGTGTGCATAGTATCCAGACCGTTTGTAATGTAAGATGAATTCAGAAGATGTTCAGCAGTCTGCTAGAAACTGTACACAAACAAAAGCGATCAATACTGAACCCGCTCAAGTGCCATTTAGAGATGAATTATTAACAGTGTTCTTGTGATGGTGCCACCTCCTCAGCTGCAAATCAATTTGCACCACTAACTCTCACATATTTGGGCATAATCAATGCCACATAAACCACAAAGAACAGCGTTTGCTGTCTTAATTGCAGTCGGGTTTGTCTCCTCTCGTGTTTAGTTCTTAAATGTGAGGTGTGTGTTTGCAGAATGGGTCGGGGAGAGAACATGGGACAAGTGGCTCAGGATCTTCGCAGGCACAAACCTCAGGAGGAGCCTCTGGATGTGGATCCTTTGCTGATTCGTTTCCTGCGGACTTTCAAGGAAATCCTCAAATTTGTTCTCTTCAGCTACACGGTGCTGTTTGGTGCTTTGCTGCTCGCCAGATGGACCACTTACTTCATGGTGGGAAAGTAAAAAGACAGTGACTGGTGAGGAGTGAGCCTGCTCTAGGAGGTTGCTCAGGCAGACCTGCTCAGGACCTGTGGTCTATGCAGTTCCTATAAATCATTTAAGTCTCTACACACAACAACAACAACCACAACAACTGCAGCAAGCAGATTTGGCTGTCTCTTTGATTCACCTTTTGCCATAGAGCTCGTAGCTATGTGTGTCGTAATTGAGTGTTGCGGGTATACAGTATTAAGCAATTCTACAGTGAACTTCTTTTTACACAAGCAAGCCTGCATCAGATGTGTTTGTTGACAGTTTAAATGTACAGTCTATAGACTGATATCTGCTAACTTAAAAATAGCCACAACTCTACTGCTGAACTTGTTCGTGAAGTAGCTTACAAAAGCAACACATTTACTGAAGCTTAAAATGTGTTTTTCTGTGAGAAGCACACATTTCAAACAGTTATCCTGGAATAACCCAGGCATATCAATAGAAATACAAACAAGGCTGTTTTTCCACAATGAATCAGTGAAACAAACAGCTCTGCAGGGCCTGGTTTCCCAGAGGGTCTGAGCGCTATGGGTTTACTGTATGGAAATTTATCAGTGATAATTCAATAGAATGCTAAATCTTGTAAGCAGTATTGTATGTGTCACCCAAGCATGGTACAGGCAAGCCAGTATCTAATCTTGAGGGGCTGTCTCACAGAATTAGATTTTCCTTTTAGGAGCTTATTATTCAAATTACGATTTGGCTTAAACATTTATTGATAAATGTCATAATACTAAAAGATGGTGGGGTCTGTTGCACCTGTGGCTTAGTGTCTAAGATGGTGAATGTAAAAATAAATGCACAAAATAATAACACACAATATGACTTGACAAGTGCATATACTGGTCACACACAGTGTAGTTAGTGCTGTTGTCATATGCTGTTTTCAGCAAACATTGGGCATTTTGACACAGACGCAATAGAATAGCAGAATAAAATAAATGATAATTTTATTATTTTAGTTTTGTAATTTCCGTAGAATAGAGTAGAAAGCCTTTATTACCATTGTGCAAGGAAAAACAGACACAAAGACACGTATACAATGTTCTGTAGATTCTCAAAGACTTTGACCGCCCACAGGCCTCATTGTAGTCACTGTACATTGTTCTTGTTGAACAAGAAATGGGATGGGCGTGGGAGGTTCGGGGGATGGATGACAGGTCGAGCTCTATCCATCTATTCTATTCTGTTTGCTTTGCACCCAACGATGTTTGTCTCGAGGCAAATTGGGTCTGATTAAACTCGATTTGTCTAACTTGTGTGACCCGAAGTTTATTCATCAACTTCTCCCTGAGTTGTTTTTGAATGATTCTCATTGCAATGGACACAACTTTTATTCAAGAGTTGTTTGGAAATGGCAGCAGATGGGTATTAGATGGCTCATTCAAAAGTCAATGAATAAACATCGCAAGCTCTGATTTATCAATAACTGACACTTGTAGATACTTTTCTGATAGGTGTTCTAAAAATGTCCAAATATGCATACAGTAAAAAAAACATACAAGAAACAGAAAAGACCCCCACACGCCAAACAACCTCATCAGCTATAAAAATATTGTACTTAATACTGTACAGTTCCGAATCTTTTTTGCAGATACAGCGGTTGACTACCTGGAATCATGATGCTGCCATTGCATTGTTGGCTGCAAGATGTCAAATGTGGAGCTGATGCTTTTGGTATCAGCACATGCACAGGCTCATGGGGCTTCCAGACTTCCACACTAAGAAACACCCTCAGAGATGATATGTAACAGCTGAACTCAGTTTTGCTAGTTTATGCATTTTGCACATCGCCTTTGTCATACTGACATTGCTTACAGGGAATTGTTTAATGAAACGCACAAAGACATCTTAATGGCGTCAGCACGCTCGAGCTTGATAGGCCCAGAGAGGGCAAAACGGGAAAGAAAGAGAGAAAGAAAGAGAGAAAGAAAGAAAGAAAGAAAGAAAGAAAGAAAGAAAGAAAGAAAGAAAGAAAGAAAGAAAGAAAGAAAGAAAGAAAGAAAGAAAGAAAGAAAGAAAGAAATTATTTTTGTAGTAGTCAGGAATGTTGTATTATTGAACTATATTAACAGGCTCCCAGACAGAGACAATGGCTACCCTAAAACTCCCGGAAACTTGTGACAGGTCGTGCAGCGCGCGTGCGAGATGGAGCGAGAAATGTGTGCGAGAGAATGAGAGTGTCCTGTCAATCAGTCAACCAATCAGCTTTCTGCGTGGGCGGGATTTTACATTCGATTTATATACATATGTCCCCTCGACTTCCTAACTCGATATACGTACTACATCAGACCAACCGAAACTCATACAATTGACATTTTGCATGTTGGGATAAAACAGATGTAAATTCCCTTGGAGCCAAAAACGGCTGCGTGCGCAGGTTGGTTCGATTTACCGTACGCGTACAAACCACACGGGCGGGGTTTAAAAACTATTACGTTGTTTCCCCCCATGTCTCCATCACTTTTTATTGAAAATTAAACGCTTCATTTATCGCCTCAACGTGTCGTGGTCTAGAGCCGAGAAGCCAGACCCAGGTCGCCGGGGTCTCGGCAGTGACACGGGGTTGAAACGCAGCCTGCTGCACCCTCAGCACTGCGCCGGTGGGGCTTGCTGAACGCCGCCTTCCCTGCGCCATTTTGAAAGGAGAGGCAGAGGCGAGGGAAATCTCAAAGTAGAGAGCAAAGTCTAACATTCACTTCTGGAGACCGCTGTGCACCTCGCTCGGTCAAAAACTGTCGCGTGTTGCCCAGAGAAAGTGGACCGGGAACTTGCGCAGCCTTGTGAGTCGCTACCAGCCCAGCCGGGTTCGTCCCTCGGTCAGAACCAGCCCAGCCGACCCGGGTCAGACCTGCTCCAGTCCAGGGCCGGAGACCCGACACAGATCCCCTCCGTCTGAGCCGCCCACCATGGCAGGTAAACCTGGACAACAAAGCATTGTTGAGTTTAATAGTAAACCCCCTGCTGTTAGTTCCTGGTGCTGATGAGGGGTTTGTCCCTCCTGGAACTGACCAGTGCAGGCTAGCTAACAGGCTAGGACACACTTTCATGATGATACACTTAAAAAGTCATATTTTTTCCGCCTCAAATCTGTCTAAACTAATCTCCCGCGGCTGAAAACATGCCGCAGCGGTCATAACGCACGACTTGAGCAAAGTCGCCGGTCTCATTGTTCCTGTATGAATGAGTTGGGCTAGGCTAGCGCCAGGCTAACGCGTGTGAAGTTGTGTGAAGGTGGGTTGAGCCGGGCTGTGTGATGTGTGCAGGGGCCGGAGCTGGGAGCAGTGATGTCCAGTGGTGCTTCTCTCAGGTCAAGGGAGCCATAGACGACGATGTCGCTGAAGGTAAGTCCCTGTGTCCAGTTTAACAGTCGGTAACAGTCCGATCATCTGAGTGGCAAACGTAAAAACTTAAGGGTCAGGTTTCCTGTTAGGTAAACTTCATCTGTGCAAGATGGAGATGGAGGGAATTTCCCTTTTGGATGTTAAATGGGCCCATTCCTGCACAATGCCTTTCTAGTCTTCATGATCGGTCAAAACTGTTTATAGACAATCACCCATTCGTTCCTTTTTGTGCACCAATGACAGAAGCTACCTTATAAGGCAGCTATCCAGTAGCTGACACAGCATCAGTTGTAGCCAGAGGTTCAGTTTCTCTCCCAAAGATACTTGGGCAGTCCCTCAGGCTGAGATTGAACCACTGAGCCTCTGATGATCATGGACACCTGGGTTGCCCCTCACGTCCTTTGCATGAAACTTGCTTGTGGTCAACAGAGTCAAAGGGGAAAACTGCTGCCATGCGGGTTTTTACTCATACTTGTTGCGCCTAGCCTCAACTAAACCTGGCAAGTTGCGCGCTTTAAAATGCAAAAACGATGGGATCGGCGAGGTTTAGTGACCTCCATGTGAGCAGGAAGACCTGCGCTAGGCGACTGCCGCCCAACACATGTTTACGGTACATGATGAACCTATTTGTATGTCAAGGACCGCTCTGTTGTTTACAGTAAGCTTTGTTCGGGAACGAGCGTGCGAGCCTCTCCTTGTGTCAACACGTCGCGGCGGGGGGTTGAAAGCACGCCGCTTGCAGGATTATACAAGTCCCGCAGAATCGCTCCTCTTCAGCCCTCGCTCTGCCCACGCTTCCCGGCGTGGATGGGGCCGGGTCGTGCCAGGCGCTCTGCCGGGAGAGGGGCCACGCGCCCGCTCAGAACGGCGTCGGCCTGTGGACAGGCGTCGATTGTTGGACGGGAATGCTCGTGCTCACGCCGGTGCCGGAGGAGCGCGCCCTTCGCCTTCCCTTGCGGCGCCGTGTGTACACTGTATATACGCTTATGTCACCGCTCTGTTGTGCTTTCCGCCGCTGTCGAACCATGGCTGTCGCTGCACGGGCAAAACGCCACCGACCGTTTCTAAACTATGCCGGGTAGATCTTGGCCGAATGTTGTCACGTCGAAGTAGCCCGAAATTTACAGAACCATCCCGCTCCTTTCGCTGGAAGCAAAAACACACAAAAAACCGGAAAGATTTGACTGTTTTTATTGTCCTACCTCATCCACAGCCGATATCATATCCACTGTGGAATTCAACCACTCCGGGGAGCTGCTGGCCACTGGGGACAAAGGCGGTCGAGTTGTCATCTTCCAGCAGGAGCCAGAGGTAGGTCACCGGCGACCCATCTCCTCCCCGATCCCCGACGATCTTTGACCCGTGACCCGTCGCTCCGCTGTCCCCAGAGCAAGAATCAGCCGCAGTGTCGAGGCGAGTACAACGTTTACAGCACCTTCCAGAGTCACGAGCCCGAGTTCGACTACCTGAAGAGCCTGGAGATCGAGGAGAAGATCAACAAGATCCGGTGGCTGCCCCAGAAGAACGCGGCGCAGTTTCTCCTGTCAACCAACGGTGGGTGCACCGCCGGATCGCAGGTCGGCTGGCCCTGCGTGCCCGAGGACGAGTGTGCCCCCTCATCCCTGCGTTCTCTCATTGGCAGACAAAACCATAAAGCTGTGGAAAATAAGCGAGCGCGACAAGAGACCGGAGGGCTACAATTTGAAAGAGGAAGACGGCCGATACAGAGATTTCAACACTGTCACGACACTACGGGTGCGTATCAGCCCCCCCCCCCCCGCCCCCAGCTTCACTGTACGATGAAAGCTTCTTGAATTCATTTGAAGAAGGAAAGTATGGTATTATGGTGCCATCGTGGCCCAGTCTTGAATGCAGAGCCATCCTAGCAGTAAAGGCACATGTGAGACCAATCGCCTTAACGATCCATCGAGCGGCCGACGGTGTTTTTGTCCCCCACCTGTGTTTGGAAAAATCAAAGCGTCTCCTCTGGAAAAGTCTGATCTGCTTCAGTTTCAGTCGGATCTCTCTTTTTTTTTTTCCTCTCTCCCTGCTCACAGGCTTCTCCATTTTAGGAAACGCTGATCTATATTTATTGAATGGGTTCCATATTTAGAGGCGAGTTTAATAGACTGGCCCGTTACACTGAGGCACAGCCACTCTTGCTTTCTTTAAGTGGCGCTTTGCTCGCTCTCCAAGCCCAGTCGCTTGCCTTGTATTTTTGTGTTTTGTTTTGTTTGCACCGATCACGAAGTCTTCTCTCCTCTCCCCGAAGAAAAGGCCGTCCTAACCCCGCTCTCCTTCCTCAGGTACCGGTATTCAGGCCCATGGACTTGATGGTGGAGGCCAGCCCGAGACGGGTGTTTGCCAACGCTCACACCTACCATATCAACTCCATCTCGGTCAACAGCGACTGCGAGACCTACCTGTCGGCAGACGACCTGCGCATTAACCTCTGGAATCTGGAGATCACGGATCGCAGCTTTAGTATCCTTTTTTTCCTCCCCCTCTCTCTCTCTCCCTCTCTCTCTCTCTCTCTCTCTCTCTCTCAGCCTCTCGCAGCCTCAGTTTTCTTATTGTAGTCATTTCCGTGGGCTATAATTATGTTTCCTGTGCAAGAAAGGTGTGGCATGCATCACAAGCTGCCTAGCCTGCATCCTTTTCACCTGCAAACATATGCAGTGTTCAGTCCCTGGGAACCCCCTATTTCTTCTTCTTAGTCATACTGACTGGTTTTCGCCAATCAGTGACTTCTGTGTTTTCTTTTTAAGTAATGCTTCGAGCCCCTCTTGCGTCATACTTGATGCTACCACCAGGTGTCCCCAGAGCGCGGAACTGACACTCTTACCCCACTCAGCGCCGTCTGGGTCCCTCTGAATCCCTTTTGCCTTGACCGCGCTCCCCCTAGATATCGTGGACATCAAACCGGCCAACATGGAGGAGCTGACGGAGGTGATCACCGCGGCGGAGTTTCACCCCAACCAGTGCAACACGTTTGTCTACAGCAGCAGCAAGGGCACCATCCGCCTGTGCGACATGAGGGCGTCGGCGCTGTGCGACAAGCACGCCAAAAGTGCGTCTCGTCCCTTTGAAACCTTCGTGAGATTCAAAGCACGCGGGCGATTTAGGTAGCAAGTAGAAACACAAGAAGCTAAATGTGTTTATGTGTGACTTTCTAAAAGTGAAGAAAGCCTCAGCCTATGTGGGGGTGTCACCGCTCTCTTTCCATCTGTTTCAGCATGGGAGCGTCAAAACCATTTTATAGAAAGCAGATGAATAATAATGATGTGCCCCCCCCCCCCCCCCCCCCTACTTATTTTCAGTGTTTGAGGAGCCGGAGGATCCAAACAATCGCTCGTTCTTCTCTGAAATCATCTCCTCCATCTCCGACGTGAAGTTCAGCCACAGCGGACGCTACATGATGACCCCGCGACTACCTGTCCGTCAAAATCTGGGACCTGAACATGGAGAACCGCCCGGTGGAGACGTATCAGGTGCGTAGGAAGGATGGAAAGGTGGCTCCCGCTCTTGCACGCCCGCCGGCTGTGACTCCGACCCCTCCTGATGCCGTTCTCTCTCAACAGGTGCACGAGTCTCAACAGGTGCACGAGTACCTCAGGAGCAAGCTGTGTTCGCTCTACGAGAACGACTGCATCTTCGACAAGTTCGAGTGCTGCTGGACGGGAACGACAGGTGAGCGGAGGCGGAACGAGCCGTTCAGA